>CM071869.1:28284492-28294502 GCA_036759665.1 Gynandropsis gynandra
AACCGACCCGTGCGACCCATGCGACTCAAACGACCCTCAGACACTCCGCGACACTCAACCGACCCACGCCCCTCAAACGACCATTGTGACCTAACCGACTCACTGACACTGACACTGACACTCACCCATTTCAAATCAATAAACTGAGTTGAAGATGGTCATGAAACTACTGCGACCCTTGCTACTCAACCGACTCACGGAGTCGAAGATGTTCATGCAACTCCTGCGACCTAACCGACTCACTGACACTGACACTCACCCATTTCAAATCAATAAACCATTTTGTGACTCGAAAGCTTGCAAAACCCTAGAAATCGAACTACTTACACTTATTGACGCCATTGAAGATTGACTCGTGCTCTCTTCGCCAGTGATGCTGCTCATTCTAGCCATCTTCCTTCTCGCCAACTTCAAATCGATCCCTCTCAAGTTCGACATCACTTATTTCTTTCTTGCTATAAACTTTTAAACAGGTTTCACGGTGAAAAACTGTTCGGCTTTCTCGTTTTTGGCAGTTTTTCACATCGAAAAACTGGCGAACTTCCATTTTTACACGTTCGAACATTAAGGACGAATTTGTCTTTTCTTTAGTTTTTTTTCGGATTTAATAATTATTTTGGAGAAGAATATTTTTGAAGTGGTTTAACCCTATAATATATTTTTGATATTCCGCCATTTTAATCTATACAGTCAATTTTCAATATTTAAAACATTTATCACAAAATAAAAGCACTGATACGTTGTCGCAACGTTAAGCGAGAAAGACAACACAGGCCAAGGAAACAACACACAGGCAAAAATACGTGAAGGAACTTATAATAATTAGTTAGACACTACTATATGATGGTTTCTTGTTTAGTATTTCTAATAAAAATAAGATATGTTTTTAGGCATGTATACAAATTTAACGTTTTGTTTAATGGACCCTTATAAACTAAAATGGGTCATAAACGTCTTCAAGTCTTTGAGATCTACAAAAGCTTTACGGAGTCAACACAACGAATGACTTATATCTCTATTTGACGAGATTTATCGTTCGGACAGGGTGCGCTAGTTCCTTCCCACAGCTCAGCCAGGTCCTTCCTCAGCCACGACATGAAGATCACCGGTCCTAACGTTGATGGTACCTGTGCTCATCGGAAACACGGATCAAAACAGTGTTTGAATACTATGGCATAACTAATGAGATACCAAAATGCAGAAGAAAAACCAGAAAATATAAAACTAAGTTGGTTAAGGTTGGTGCCCTCAGGCCCCACGATTTAAATAGCTTCATCCAGAATACCCGATTAGCCATAAAACAAAAATTTGGTTAAGGTTGAACCCCTCGGAGGAAAACGAAACCAATACATACGAACATACACAAACCGACAATTTCTGTTGATGGAGCAAATGCTGATTTTACTGACGGAATTATTAGAGGTAGGTGCATATAATCCACGTGACACAAAATGGCGTAAGAAGTCTAACAAAACATTTAATAGATTCAATGATTTAATTCATAAAAATAGAGAATAACGAGTTATAACAAGTATTACCAGGTAGAGTAGGGCTGGCTGAGGAGAGTGGGTTAAGATACCAGCGGCTAAAGCTGTTACCAGGCCAATGGCGTATCCAGGAAGAGCATACCAGATGTATTTGTGCCCCTTTGATGAATGCAGTTCAAAAAGATTCACAATGTCCCTAGTTTTCCGATGGTCAAACCAGAGAACCAGCGCAAGAAGCATTGCCGGGATTGCCTGAAATAACGTAACGAGTAAAAACTTTGAAACCCGAGCACAAACCATCACCAACAGTTTTCTACTTCATGATGCTTAAGACAAATAGACTGTTAAAGTAGGCCATCACCGGTTTTAGAATTCGATACAACGAAGGTTTAGTTTGTACCATGTCACCAAGACCCAGCATCATAAAGTCTGAGGCACTGACACCGGGAACCACACCCCCCAACAGGTTTCGGGGGAAGACAATCTTTACTGGTAATTCCAGTTTCTTTGTGATCAGTTGTAGACCGGGAAGATTCAAACTGCTAGCTACCGTGTGAACTGGGTTCGATGCTTGTTTGGTTGCCACAGACACCATAACATTAGCACCAAAGAATCTCTCAGAGAAGAAAACCCAAAATATGTCATACACAAATAGACACACGAGCAGCATAGCACATATTTTGATATTAGGTAGGCGCACATGGCTCACGAAAGCAATGCAAATGGAGATTCCCAGCAAGTTGTTCAACACCCAATGCCCAGAGACAACCCATGCCACAACTGTCATGGCACAAGCTGCTAACAATAACCCCTGGGTTCTTGTAAACGATTTCGAACAGCAACGTGAAACAAAGGGATCAGACAGGCCAAGCTGCGACTTGATACATGTTACATATGGTGAAAACCAGAAGAAGAGAGATGAAACAGAAGCAATGGCTGTGAACACTGTCAGGAGCTGAGAAACTGAAGAAAACAAATAGAACATCAAGAGCAAACTGCACGAACTCATTACTGGGATCATCAAGGCTTGGGACCTATCCAATGTAATAGATGCTTCTGACAAGTCACGATTCCTCTCCATCTCTTTTCCATAGTTAAGTGCACGGAAAGCAGATGCAAATGTCACTGTAACTGCAGTCACTATGAGAGTAGCTGGAGCAGGTTCAAGCAAATACAACAGTTTCCATAAAGACTCCATATTTGAGAAGAATTCTGGCCAATTAAATATCTCCTGCAAGTCTCATGCGCATGAAAGTCAATATGATAGCAGGTTTCGCAGCTGTAGTATCTTTCTAAAAAGTAACAATGCCAAAACCCTAGAAACATTTCATTTAATCACATCAACTTCAAAGCGTGAACAAAAACTTAACCATAAATCAATCAATATCTGCCAGAAATTCAATTGTTACCAAGCCAAGATCGGATTTCTCTGGAACTGCTAAAAAATCAGAGGGCAGAGATGTCAAATATCAAGACTACAATGGAGACAAACTGAAACCGATTGGAAAAAGTACCAGAGACTCAACCAAACAGGATTGGACAGAGATCGAACCAGTTTCCAACCTGAAACAGAATTGGTTTCTGAAACTAAACCAGAGCCATATTTTTCCGCTTAAAACAAAGACTGAACAAGATCATACATAGCATGCCAGCAAAAACTTGCACAAGATCAATAACGAAGCTCATAGTTTCAGAATTGTTTTATCCCTAAAACAAGTCAACTTGACACGTAAGAAACAAACCAGAAACAATAGCAGGACAAGAACTGAAACGGAACTAATACTCAACTGTTTCTGGTGTTGAAACACAACTAAAATCACAAAAAAAAAAAACAGCTAAATGTGCTGGAAATATACAATACTAGTCCACTGAGTAAACTGGATTGTTCACGAATGACCAAACAACCTCTAATAAGACTTATAGTTTGATCACTGAATATGCATGGAATAACACTACAAAAGACACCCATGCTGACGCAAAGCCAATAAGTAAAGCTACGCAGAAATTCAAAGAACAGATATAGAAATCTATCTTATCTAGTGTTCCCATCTATAAGTTCTTTGGTGCGAAAGTTCATCCCAGTAAGAAACAAAAGAAAGAAGAAAAGTTCATCCTATTGAACTATAACTACAAGTTTAGCTCTTACACATATACACACAAACATACAGATACTCGTGATCCCAAAACACATTCATCTGAGAAAGGTTTAAGAAAAAGAAATAACGATCGAGAATATGATTTCACTTACAGAGAAATTCGGGCGAGAGATCAAAGAGTCGGAATACGCTGGAAAGAAAAAAATCCCCGGAGAATCTGGAACCGCAAGAGAACGAAGTGATGACCTGGGTTCAGAATTTCATCGACTTCGCTCAAAACCAATGCCTATTTGAATCTGGGTTCAGTTTCAATTTGGGCATCAGAAACAGAAAAGCTAGATCCCAGCGGAAAGCAATCCAAATGAGACTTTGTTTTGAAATCGAAATGAGAAAACTCGAGAGAGAAGAGGAATTAAACCTAACAGGGGCGACAGACAGCACAGCAGTGGCGACAGATCGAGAGAGCGAAGCTATGTTCTTTAATCTCAAAGATTTTTCTTTTCTTTTTTAAATTAATTAAAATACTAACATAAGATTGTTAATTTTGACATATGACGTATTATTGCCAATAATTTATTGGCTTTACCACAATCATCCGCAAAGGCTTTTCGTTGCGTTCAACCGTTGTCCGGATTTTTCTTTTGACTAACAATACATCTAAACAATATATGTATACGAACAATAATTTACCTGTTTATATTTTCACCGCGTGAACTATCAAACAAATAAAATATTAATATTCATTTATCGTAAGAATTATGAATCGGCATAATACCATAATCGAATTCTAGAACTAATGTAATCTAAGTTAAGAATATAACTAAACTAAGACGGATGAAAGTGATGAGATGTACGTAGGGTAAAATCTGAGAATGCTAAATGATGAGTGCATCACAAACAAAGCAAGTTTCGAACGGACGGACAGAACGAACAGGTTGAACAGGCAAGATATTGGCCTTGGAGAGGAAACAGATCACGTGGATCGGGCTGATGCCAGCACGGGTCGGGAAGGCGACGACACGGACCGGGCAGGATCTACACGGACAGACGGGACATCCGGGCAAAATGTGCATTTGGAAAGCGAGAGAATTGCACGGATCGGACTGAGCTCAACACGGACCAGACAAGGGTCAGCACGGATCGTGCTGAAATTAACATGGACCGAGCAAGGGTTAGCATGGACCGTGCTGAAATTAACACGGTCCGGGCCGTACCGAGAATCACGAAATACGTGGGACGCTGATGAGGACGCATTGACCGATGGACGGATCGCGTCTGAGATTCGCGGGCAACCAAATTCGAAAATGAGATTTTTTGCGAAAACACCCAAATGGAGGCCTTCCCAAAGTCCAAATTCGATGAAACCAAGACCACTGGAAACCAGCACTCGAAGATCTTTCTGATGGATACCGGACCACCGCCGGGACGTCACCTTTCCGGCGACATTCCATCGATGTTTCCGAAGAGACCTCTAGTGCACACTTAGAGCCAAATTTCAAAATTTCAAGCATGCTAAAAGGGCTTTGGACTAGATCGAAGACCAAGAGGCTACATGAGAAGGTTCAAGGCATCTTAGAATACTAAGAGATTGAAGAGTAAGATCATTTGAAGGGTTTAGAGCCTCACAAGCTCATGGACCACACAAAGACCTATCAAGAGGAAGTTTCTTGGCTTTGTGTCTTTCAAATTCAAATTTGAATTCAAATTTTACAGAGAATTCCTGTCATTTATGACTTATTTCGTGTAAAGTCTTTAGGAATAGAATCTAGGAAAATTAGGGATCAACAAGAGACTTAGACGGTGAATAGGAGTGTAATGTGGGGGGATTTTTCTTTGGCTTTTTTTTTCCTTTAAAAAGGCACGCATGAATAAACACAAAAGCAAGTTATTTTTTGAACAAAATATAGATCATAATGAGCTTAGCTCATTGTTCTTGAGATTGAGAGATTCATCTCACACAAATCGATCAAGTCCGGGACTTGCTCGACTCGACTTATCAAGCAACTAACCACTGTTACTTGTGGCATCTTCTATCGTCCGAAGAGTTCTAGAGGTGCATATGCTTTAGGGTTTTGGACGGTCTCACTGAGACTTGGGCCAATGTTCTTCAATATGTACTCATCTACGGGTTCAAAGGCATTCATCCGCACAACCGAGTGAAACACACAATCCAGTCTCACATCAGTTGGTATCAGAGCCATGTTTTCACACGGTTGTATCTATCCAAGTTTCTTAGTTCATGTTGTTTCTTATTCAACATTGTTGAGTCTTGGATTGAGGAGGTTTTCATTAACCGATTCAGTCCATAAAGTCCCTATCCATTTCGGTTTTAAGTAACTAGTACGTCCATCGATCTAGTTTCTTCTTGCTTATTTTATTTCTAAAGGATTTGGTTGTTCTCTCTCTTGTAGGTTATGCCAAGGAGTCATTTAGGGTTTAGATTTAAAAAAAAAAGAAGAAGAAGAACCCTGAGAAAAGAGGAAAAAAACGGCCAAAGAGACTAAGAAAAACAAAGAGAAAAGAAAGAAAACTAAAGTGGAATCAAAGAGCCCGAAGGGCCATTCCTTAGAGGCTGAACCAAGGAGACACCATCCTAAGTTCATCATCAAAAAGGTGGCTCAACACACGAGAAACACACTACACATGTGACAAAGCACTTGGTCCCGGACGACGAACATGTTTTGCAAACGTAAGCTCAAAGATCGGGTGTCCTAAGGAACTTGAGATCATTCCACCAACGGAGCTCAAAGGAACCTAGTAGACCTTAGAATAATCGGGGACTGAGCTTGATAAGAAGGTTGAGTGATTACCTTTGCTTGCTTTGTTTGTGCATGGGAGTATTCTCAATTTCTTGTGCGTGAGTACTAACTTGTTTTGGTATCAATTCCTTTGATTCTTCATGTCCAACGAGAGCGAAGGATCAGTGAATAGAGCACCGGAGCCCCAAGTGACACGAGAGGAGTTTCAAGATCTCCAAGAGCAAATCACAAATCTCTCATGCGTCTCCTCACACCTCCGATGACAAAGATGATCTACCCTTCGTGGCAAGACGAAGGCAAGAGAGAAGAGCACCACAAAGAGACTTCCATGACCATGAAAACGGTGGTGTGAGAGTGGACATTCCCATGTTCACCGGGGGTAGCGATCCGGAGGCCACTTGGAGCGGGAAAGGCGTACGAAGATGGTGTTTGATCTCCACGAGTACACCGAGCAACAAAAGATCAAACTAAGCACTTGTAAATTTAGTGACTACTCTTTGATTTGGTGGGATCAACTCATCCATTTTAGAAGGATGAACGGCGACCAATCAATGAACACATGGCAGCAACTCAAGCAAATCATGAGAAGCTGGTACGTACCTTCATATTTTTATGAAGAAGTACGTAATAATCTGAATTTCCTTGTGTAGAGATCCTTATCTGTGGAGGATTACTAAAAGGAGATGCAAAAGTTGATGGTGAGGGCGCAAACCCAAGAGGACGAGTGGACCACCATGGACCACTTTAAACGGGGCCTCAACATCAATATTTTGGAGCAAGTGGAGCCACATCGGTGCCAAACGCTCAATGAACTGCTGGATCTCGCCATATTATATGAGAGATAGCCATTAAGGAGGTCGAGGCACCAACGCTACGCAGGAAGCAACTCAAACACGCGGCAAAATTTTTCACAGAGCAGCCGCCCGGACCGAGTAGATAGCCGTCTACGGGTTCAAAGGCATTCATCTGCACAACCGAGTGAAACCCATGATCCAGTCTCGCATCACTAAATAAATTATGACATCAATGAAGAAATACGAAAGACTTAATCATTAAGAATACTACGGGCTATGGGAATGCTGCTATGGGAGGCGAAAGATAGAACCAAGTCTTACAGGTTCAACAACAAAATCAACAACACCCTCCTCCCATACTGCAACATCGCGCTGAATTCCAGGAGCAACAAGCTCCACCTCAAGCATGCCTTCTGAGAGACAATGTGGTTTCTAACGTTAACAATTTACAGACGACGATTACTAGACCTGCTGTGGGTCAAGGTAGCTTTGAGATTAAACCTCAAATGATCAGAATGATGAGGCATAGTCAATTCATGGGGGTTACACATGAGGATCCACACATTCACCTCACCGATTTCCAAGAGCTATGCGACACATTTAAGGTAAATGGAGTGCCAAGAAATGCGATTAGACTTTGCATGTTCCATTTCTCACTTGAGGAATATGCTAAGTCTTGGTTACAATTGGTGCCACCTGGTTCTATAACTACTTGGGATCAGCTTTGCATGGCCTTCCTCTCCAAGTTTTTTCCCACCGAGTAAAACGTTTTGGTACTGTGGGGAGATCACTGCATTTCGATGCAAGGAGGGAGAATCAATCTATGATGCTTGGATAGATTTAAGGAATTGCTATATTTATGTCCTCATAATGGGTTGGAGCAGTTTTTCGTTATGCAAACAATCTACAAAGGAATTAATGATGAGCATAGAACAATCCTAGACATGTCTGCTGGAGGTTCTTTCATGGACAAGAGCGTGGATGAGGCATTCACTTTTATTGATGGTTTATGCATGAAGCATGAGATGTGGGCTAACCACGGGCTGTGTCGCAGTGATTTGGAGGAGGCCTCTATGAGGTTAATAATAAACAAACACAAGCCAATGTGAATGCTATATATTGCGCAAAATGTGGGGATACGAAACACATGGCATTTCAAAGTACGTATCAAGGAGAAGAGGAGCAAGTGAATTATACTCAAATTCAAAACAATAACCCATACTCCAACACGTACAATACCGATTGGAAGAATCACTCTAATTTTTCCTACAAGAACAACTAGCCTATCCGTTTCCAAGGGAGTCATAAAATGCAACAATCACCACCACCATTCTAGCGACCTCCTGACAATTTCTAGCAAGCTCGACCACCACAACAAGCTCCCACACCCAACATGGAAACAATATTGCTAGATTTCATAAAGGAGTAGAGATGATTCCAATCTACAGAAGTTAAGATTAATGATACAGTAAGTAACAACATCTAAGAGCTTAAAACAAATGGAATCCATGAGTACACACATGAAGATGTTGGAGAACTCCATAACTCAACAAGCTACCTCATAATCGGGAAGTCCAGGACACCTTCCAGGTAAGCCTGAAATGAACCCAAGAGAACATGTGAATGCTATATCTTTGTGTAGTGGTAGAGAAATAGACAATTCTCCACCCAAAAACACCAAAGAAGCCACTGAAAAATCGATAGGCAAAGATAAGGGTGTGATGAGAGAAATTGAAGCTAAAAGAGAGAAAAAGAAACCATACGGTACTCCACCGGCTTACAAACCGCCCATTCCATTTCCTCAACAGTTAGTGAGCAACAAAGTTGATAAACAATTCAAAACGTTCTTGGACGTGCTTAAGAAACTTCAAGTTAACATTCCATTTGTTGAAGCAATCTATTAAATGCCTTCATACGCCATGTCCCTAAAAGATATCTTTTCTAAGAAGAGACGTATAGAAGATACCAAGACGATAGCTCCGACTGAGGAATGTGATAACATCTATTTTATTATAGTATTTTAGTTCATTTTCATAGTTAGTTTAATCAGTCATTTAGACTTTTTTGAGCATTAAGAATCATTTAGTCTTCTTTAGCGTCTTTATCGTGTTATTGCAAGAAATGAAATATCGGGGGTACAAACATGAGGAAATGAGGCAAAAACCACTCTCCTATCAACCATGCACGGTCAGCAACTAAGGATCATGAATTGAATAAGAAAAATGGAAGCAAGAATGGGTGGAATATATATAGATACACAGCTGGAGAAAAAACGAAAAAACATGCTGCCGCTGGTCTTCAAACATGGAAACATGTTGCCGCTGGTCTTCAAACATGGAAACATGTTCCCGTTGGTATTCAAAGATTGAAACATGCTGCCGCCAAACACAAGAATGGAAAATTGCTGGAGTAGTTCTTAGGAGGGCACGGTGAGAATGAAATGGAAGCTTGCTGGAAGAGAGAAGAGGCAACCGCTGCAACAAAAATGGAAATCCAACCGCTGCAACAAAAAGGAAACTTGCTGGAGTAGTTCTTCCGAGTTTTCCATCTCTTGTTTTTCCATTATTGTGTAATTGTCAATGTTTACTCTTTATTTTCCATCCATGTAGCTCCTCTTCCTCTTCTTTAACCATATTTCCATTTGGTTTATGTAGCCAACACGTTCCTTTTCTTGTTTTACTAAATTTCCTTTTTCACTAGTTTCCATTTTTTCGGTTTCTATTTTCTTCATCAGCTTGTATTTCCTTTTCCTCTTGTGCAACAACGATTTCCTTTTCCTTTTTCCTTCTTTTCCTCTTTGCTTTGCTGCCTTCTTTCTTGTTCTTGCATTTCCATTAATTTTTCTATCAGCCATTTCCATTTTCTATCTTTGAC
>CM071869.1:28294764-28308155 GCA_036759665.1 Gynandropsis gynandra
GTGAAAACACGAAAAGAAGTAAAACGGATACGGAATCATACGTAAAGTATGACATATATATCATAAACATCTCTAAAATCGTGCAAGAAATACGTATGAAAACGAGATGATCAGGCACGGTGAGGATGAAATGGAAGCTTGCTGGAAGAGAGAAGAGGCAACCACTGCAACAAAAATGGAAATCCAACCGCTGCAACAAAAAGGAAATGGTCAGCCGCCTAAACAAAAAGGGAAACATGGTTAGAGAAGAGGAATGGGAACCACATGGCTGGAAAAGAAAGGTGGAAACGTTGGCCACTTTATACCAATAAGAGCTGGAAACTCACAAGAAATAGAAGTTCCAGCCGCTGCAAGAAAAGGAAACTTTAGCAGACAGGAACAACAAAAAGGAAACAAGGTTGCTGGAGCTGAAGGAATGAGAAGGACGGCCAAAGAGGAAAGGAAGGAGAAAAGGAAAGAAAGGAAAGAGGAAAGAGGACGTAGGGGTCAAGAGGGCAGAAAGAATTCGGACAGAATACATACCATCCTACACACAATACACATGAGAGAAAGAAAAGATAGCAGCACGCCGGAAGGTTGGAGACGAGGTGATGAACTCGGAACGCGGAGGAGATGTTGAAGATATCAGTATTAGAATAGGGCGTAATCTCGTTCTTTATCTATGTTGAATATAGATTTCTTTTGCGTTTTGTTTTCTAAGTCCATGTCCGAGTAGTTTAGTAGCTATGGGTTAGAGATCTTTGCCGATATGTAATGAAATCTTGTTCTTAATGATTGGTGGTTCTTAATGCTTTTATTCTTGTACGCAACCTAAATGAATGATTATGGTATTTGATCATTTCCAGAATTATTGGCTATTCTTAATGCTTTCGTTCTTGCACACAACTTGAATGAATGATTGTAGAAGTCTAATCAATCTACACAGGGGATTAGAATTTGGAAATTAGCCATGATTTAGGATCTCAATTGATTTAGAATCTACGCAAGGTCGGTCAATTGGATCTAGGGATTACGATAGCGGTCTTAATGCATCTAGTGGGTGAGATTACGCAGTTGGGACGTTAGGTAGTGGACAAGTCTACGTAGTCAACTTCAATATTAGAGCTTGAATTCCCTAAACCCGTGATAATATCTAAGACCAATGCTCATGTTAGAACTTCATTTCATCATCGTGCATCTCTTGAAGCCTGTAGCATTTAGTTAATTGAATTTAATCCGTTAATTAGTTAGTTTAGCTTTATTCGCATTCCCAACACTTATTGATTTTATTTGTTCTATTCATTAGTTCACTAGCTTTAGAGTTGCATCGATTCCCTTGTATTCGACCCTGGTACTACACGATCCGTATTCTTGCGGAAGTGTTAGTCTAGATAATTATTACTTGAGATTAACCACATCTTGTTTTTGGCGCCATTTCCAGGGAATTGATTACGGCTTTAGATTTAGGATATTAGGATATAGTCCTTTTTGGAGTCTTATTTGTTTTTTTTTGTATTTTTGTTTTATTTTCTTTTTCTTGAGTCAATTTCTTTTTCCTTTCGGAGCTCACACGATTTTTCTTTGTGTTTGTCTTTTCTTGTGCAAATCACTAGTGCATGAGAAGTGACGGTAGTGCTGATCTAATTCACGATACATAAATAAAAAAATGCTTAGGGGATTGAGAAAGAAAACAAAAGCTAGTGCAAACCACTTGATACACGACACACCAACTGATTTAGACAGCAAGCCCGAAGAAGTAATAGAACAAAAACTTGCAGACGAGAGCGAAGATGAACATATGGCGGAACGTATCAACGAAAAGGCACCACGTCTTGTTGCGGCACAAATTCCAGCCACGTTAACCTATGGATCATACACGATTCCTAGGCATACACAACTATTTTCTTGCATCACTAGGAGGGAAGCTTGCGTCAAATTGTAACCAGCATTCATCCAAATGCTTAGTAACGCAATGTTCATAGGGAGACCCGCCGAGGATCCGAACCAGCATTTTACGGACTTCAAGATGCTTTGTAGAACTATCAAAACCGGAGAACGAGTCTCGGATGAGGACATCATGCTCGCTGCCTTCCCATTCTCAATGAAAGATAAAGTGCAAGACTGGTTGTAGTCCCAACCAGCGAACTCTATACAATCATGGAACATCTAGAGGAAAAATTCATGACGCGATTCTTCCATTAATGTAAAGCTCAGCTCGCTAAGAATCAGATTAACACCTTCGTACAAGGAGCAGCTAAGAGTTTATACGAAGCGTGTGACTGTTTAAAAGGTTATCAATGGTTTTGCCCACATCACGACATGGATCAGAGCTATCTTATACACAACTTTCTGCAAGGACTCATTGATAACACGAGGATTCTGATCATAGCCGCATCTGGACGTTCTTTGAGTAACCACACATTTCCACAAATCGAAGACTTGATCTAGCGTATGGCCAATGAGGACACCAACGCTGCTGGAGAATACAACCGCAACACTCCAGCAAGGGTAGCTCATGTGAACGATGCACATGCTCTATATGTCGGTTTAGCTAAAGTGAAGGATCAAGTCGCCGGGATTTACAATCTTTTATCTGAATCGCATCGTCCACATTATTCAGAGCAATTAGAGAATCAAGGATTCCAAGAATATGAGGAAGTAAACTACGTGAGCAATAATCAGCCCTTGGGAAACACGTACCATCACAGATGGAGAAATCACCCAAACTTCTCCTACAAGAATTCCAATGGTACATTGAACGCACAACAACCATCAGGAAACTTTCAGCCATGAGAGATGCAAAGGAACCAGAATTTTCAGCCAACGACGCAGCCCCAAACCCAGAATTATCAGCCACGTGCGCCCCCTCCTCCATAACAAGAAGCTAAAGTCGATATTACGTCTATGCTCGCTCAAATATTACAAGGACAAAAAGATCAATACAACGAGCTTAGAGGGATGAGAGCGGATCATGACGATGTAAAGAAACCGGTTGTGGGGATTCAAACACACCTAATGATCTTGGACACTCAAGTTGCACAACTTGCTGCGAACTCCTCTAAACCGCAAGGAGTTGTACCGGGGAGGCCGGAAGAAAATCCTCGTGAGCAGATCAAAGCCACTCACCTAAGGAGTGGTAAGATGCTGAATCAGCCCATTCATTTGACGTTTGAAAAGGGAGAATCATGTAGTACAGTAGTGGAGAAGGACAACAACGTTGAAGAGCATAAAAAAGAGGAAGAGGAGCCGAAATACGTTAAAGCCACACCGAGGCCTCCTCCTTTGCCGTTTCCACAACACCAACGCAAGAAGAATGATGAGGCTCAACTCGAAAAGTTTGCTTAGATGTTGAAGAAGATGCATATCACCATTTCATTTCATGAAGCGTTGAATAAGACGCCTTCATACGCCAAGTTCCTCAAAGACGTACTTGCAAACAAGCGAGATGTGGAAATGGAAATCGTCATGGTGACTAATTCGATTCTGCAACCAAACCTACCCAAGAAGATGCCAGATCCAGCTATATTCGTGATTCCTGTTAAAATAGACAATTATGAAATTAACCATGCACTAATCGCTGTCGGAGCAAGCGTAAGCGTGCTATCATTGTCGTTATAGGAAAAATTGGATCTTAGGGGTAGGATGGATCTTGAAATTACACGAATAGTGCTCACCATGGCTGATCGAAGTGTTTTGATACTCGAGGACATGCTGGAAGATGTGTCTTTACAAGTTGGGAAGTTCTTCGTCCCGGTCGATTTCGCCGTGTTAGATATGGAAGAAGACAAAGAAATCCCAATTATTCTCAGTAGGTCGTTTCTCAATACGGCAAAGACGATCATACACTGTGATGAAGGTAGACTCACGTTAAAATTCAGAGATGAAGAAGTGGAGTTCAGTCTGAACGATACACTCAAGCAGCCTTGTATGGTGGATTCGGTATTCTACATCGACGTCATAGGGAAACTAGCTGAGGAAGTTCTTGAAGAGTTTGAAACATGGATTCTCTTGAGATGGCTCTTTTAGCAGCTGAAGAAGGGCTATATAAGGACCCTAACAAAGTGAAAAATTACAAAGATCTTCTGGACAAAGGAAAGATGAACGAGACCCCCGACACCGAGCTAAACGCATTCCGAGCAGATTTTTGTACAATCCGAGCACAGTAGGTCGTAACCCAAGCCAAAGGTGGAATTTCAAACAATCCTTATCAAGAGCAATGCTCATCTCACAAATACATAAGCACGGCTCGAGTGGACATCAATTCAGGTCAAGATGTTATGATAAGTTGTCCCACATCGGTTAGGACATGAACTTTGGGACTTATATATATGGTGTTGCGCAACCCTAAACTCTTGAGCTAGCTTTTGGGATTAGTTAGGCCCAGCCCATATTTGACATGGTATCAGAGCCCGGTTCGTCCCGATTTGAATATACCGATGTTGGGCCCCCGATTGTGATGTCCACGCTCCAGGATCGAGCCTGGGCGTGAGGGGGAGTGTTATGATAAGTTGTCCCACATCGGTTAGGACAACCCTAAACTCTTGAGCTAGCTTTTGGGATTAGTTAGGCCCAGCCCATATTTGACACAAGAAACGTCATGAATCAGTGCACAAAGTTCCGCGTATGCTAGATAGATTCCAATGCGTCCCAAGCAGCATGCAGCGCGAGTTCAACCACTCCCGAAATGCCTAACAGCCACACTGCACGTCCAACACATGATTGGAGTGTTGAAAAAGCACAGAAGGTGGAGTTGAAGCCCTTACCACAAGGGCTGAAGTACGAATTCCTTGGACTCACGAGTCTACTTATCGCGTGATAGTGAATGATAATTTAGACGAATCTCAAAAAGAACAATTGTTAGAAGCTCTTAGGAGGTATATGGGTGCCATAGGTTATACATTAGAGGATATTAAGGGACTCAGTCCAGCCCTTTGCATGCATAGGATTCACTTAGAAGACAAATCTATGACTTCCATTGTAGATCAACGTAGATTAAACCCGAACATGATGGAAGTAGTTAAGAAAGAGGTGCTTAAGTTGTTAGATGCCGGAATTATATATCCTATATCAGATAGTGCATGGGTGAGTCCTGTACAGGTAGTCCCAAAGAAAGGAGGCATCACTGTCGTGCCAAATGCAAACAACAAACTGATTCCAACAAGAACGGTCACGGGTTGGCGATTGCGTATTGACGACTAAGTTGAACGCTAACACTCGCAAAAGATCATTTCCCTTACCTTTCATTGATCAAATGCTGGAATGTTTAGCCCTTCACTCCTATTTTTTTCTTGATGGCTATTCATGTTTCTTTCTGATACCAATCCATCCGAACGATCAAGGAAAGATGATGTTCACATGTCCCTTTAGTACATTTGCGTATTGTTGGATGCCCTTCAGTACATTCGCGTATCATCGGATGCCCTTCGGTTTGTGTAATGCACCTGCTACTTTTCAGCGGTGCATGACTTCTATATTCTGCGATGTGAATGGTGAAATTATGGAAGTGTTCATGGACGATTTTTTGTTCCATGGACCTTCCTTTGATGTTTGTCTAACTAATATTTGTAAAGTGTTAGACAGGTGCGTAGAAGCAAATCTTGTGATGAATTGGAAGAAGTGCCACTTTATGGTTCGCGAAGCATCATATTGGGACATAAGATATAGGCAAAGGGAATAGAGGTTGATAAGGTAAAAATAGTAGTTATCGAAAAGTTGCCACCACCTAGGAACGTTAAGGCCATCCGTAGCTTCCTAGGACATGAGGGATTTTATAGAAGATTCATCAAAGAATTCTCGAAGGTATCTATACCCCTCACCAACCTATTAGGCAAGAACTTATCATTCGAGTTTACAACGGAATGTCACGTTGCATTTCAAAAGTTGAAGAAGGCACTGGTTTCTCCACCAATAATACAACCGTCGAATTGGGAGCTTCCATTTGAGCTCATGTGCGACGCGAGCAATTATGAGGTTGTGGCAGTGTTGGGACAACAAAAAGATAGGATGTTGTATGCAATTTATTATGCGATTAGAACACTAGACAACACCCAATATAACTACTCCATGATCGAGAAGGAGCTACTCCAATCGTCTTTGCGTTTGAAAAGTTCCGCTCATATCTTGTTGGCTCCAAGGTGATAGTATACACATATCATGCTGCCTTATGATACATTCTCACCAAGAAAGATGCAAAGCCGATGCTCATTAGATGGATCCTACTGCTGAAAGGGTTCAATCTTGAAATAAGGGATAGGAAAGGAAACAAGAATGGGGTGACTGACCATCTTTCACTTCCCCGAGTGCATTTCTATCAACGACTATCCCCAAGACGATGTAGTAATGTTCGTAAATTGTGCGTCCACTCCATGGTATGCTGACTTCGTGAATTATTTAGCATGTCGAATGCTACTGGAGGGTCTAAATTGCAACGCGAGAAAGAAATTTCTCCATGACATCAAGGCGTACTATTGGGACGAGTTTACAACGGAATGTCACGTTGCATTTCAAAAGTTGAAGAAGGCACTGGTTTCTCCACCAATAATACAACCGTCGAATTGGGAGCTTCCATTTGAGCTCATGTGCGACGCGAGCGATTATGAGGTTGGGGCAGTGTTGGGACAACAAAAAGATAGGATGTTGTATGTAATTTATTATGCGATTAGAACACTAGACAACACGCAATATAACTACTCCATGATCGAGAAGGAGCTACTCCAATCGTCTTTGCGTTTGAAACGTTCTGCTCATATCTTGTTGGCTCCAAGGTGATAGTATATACAGATCATGCTGCCTTACGATACATTCTCACCAAGAAAGATGCAAAGCCGATGCTCATTAGATGGATCCTACTGCTGAAAGGGTTCAATCTTGAAATAAGGGATGGGAAAGGAAACGAGAATGGGGTGACTGACCATCTTTCACGTCCCCGAATGCATTTCTATCAACGACTATTCCCAAGACAATGTAGTAATGTCCGTAAATTGTGCGTCCACTCCATGGTATGCTGACTTCGTGAATCATTTAGCATGTCGAATGCTACTGGAGGGGCTGAATTGCAACGCGAGAAAGAAATTTCTCCATGACATCAAGGCGTACTATTGGGACGAGCTGTATCTTTTCAATAGGGGCATAGACGAAATCTTTAGGTGTTGCATCCTAGAAGAAGAAACTCCACACATACTGTCACATTGCCATTCTTCAAGCTATGGAGGACAATTTGCAGCAGCCAAGACAACCACAAAGGTGCTGCAAGCGGGCTTCTATTGGCCTACACTCTTCAAGAACACCCACAACTACATCGCATCGTGCAATAATGGCCAAAGGACAGGAAATATTTCTAGACGCCATGAGATGCCGCAACAATACAATCTAGAGGTCGAGCCTTTTAATGTAGGGGGGATAGACTTCATGGGCCTTTTCCCGTGCTCATGCGGGAACCTCTACATACTAGTCATGGTGGATTTCGTAACGAAGTGGGCAGAAGCCTTGGCAAGTCCAACCAACGACTCCAAACTAGTAACCAAGATATTCAAACGTGTCATATCTCCGCATTTTGGAGTTCTGAGGGTAGTGATCACTGGTGGAGGTAAGAACTTTGTGAACCGCATCATAGAAGGGCTATTGAAGAAGTACAGTGTTCGACATAGAATAGCAATGCCATATCAACCTCAAACCAGCGACCAAGTTGAAGTTTGCAACCAAGAGATCAAGTCGATTTTGGAGAAGACAGTCTCTAAGTCTAGGAAGGATTGGGTGCTGAAACTCGAAGATTCATTATGGGCGGACAGCATTCAAAACGCCAATTGGAATGAATCCATTCCAGCTAGTTTACGGTAGGGCAGCCACTTACCGATCGAGTTAGAATACCGAGCGTATTGGGCGATCAAAGCACTTAATTACGACTACAAGTTAGCCGCAGAAAACGAGTGCTACAACTGCACCAACTAGACGAGATGCGCCTCAACTCATATGAGAATGTGAAGATCTACTAGGAACGCACGAAGAAGTGGCACGATAGACATATCGTCCAACGGTGTTTTAAGGTAGGAAATCAAGTACTCGTTTTTAATTCGCGTTTGAAACTTTTTCCAGGGAAACTCAAGTTCCGCTAGTCCGGACCATTCACAATCAAGAGCATCTCACCACATGGCGCATTCGAGCTCATAGGAACCAGCGGGCCATTCAAAGTAAACACCCATCGGATAAAGCTATACAATGCGGACAACACGGATAACAATCAAGCTACATTCAGTCTTTCCGAGCAGGGTCATCAGGAGCATGTCTTGGTCAGGCTCGTGACCTTAAGCGCTTCTCCAGAGGCAACCCGAGCCCGATATCCTTTTGTTCATTTCGTTTTATATTTTTTTTTAAAATTCGATTCTTATTCTTTTCATACGCATGCACACTACTAGCAACTTTGATGTACCGTTCTGTCTTTTTCGGATCGTGTGTAGCAGATTTTTCCACTTCCATATCATCCACAACAAAAGAGAGATGCATATACCCAGCTTAATCAACTCGGGACAACAAGCACACATCAGGTGTACACACTCCTATCTACTATATTTTTTCCCGAGTTTTTGCATGCGAGTCCTTTTCTTAGATTTTGAACACCAATACGGTGCTCCGTTCAAGTCAGGGGGGGGGGTACTCTTCTAAGTTTCATGATTGTGATTAGAAATAGATGCTGAATTCTTCGTTTTATTATAGCTTCTATGTTACTTTTGTTAGGATTAGACGGACGAATACATCGTACAAAAAAATTTCGAACGTTAGCCATATTTACGCAACTTTGTCGAATCGGGAACAAAAACCCAGACTTGCTGAAAAAGACTCTTTGATATTGATTAGTCTAGTAGTTGTGCATGAATTCCATAACTCATAGTTGCATTTCACCCATTAGATTTCAGTCACAAGCTTCCATATCTCTGAGCATGCCGTTGATTCTTTACTAAGTAGGGTACTTTCTTGATTCACTTCTCTATTTTAAGATTCCACGTGCTTACACTCGCTGTCAATAGGATAACGTTCTAGCTATTCAACCTTAAATTGACATGAGTTCATTGATCTCAATGGTTCGAGTCTAAGTGATGGGATGAGGTCGTTTTTCTACGTCCTAAGGGTTAAGTTGATGCATGATTCTAATAGTTTGGTCTAAAATAAAAAAAATTATCAACGACGCAACCTATTCACTCCGCTAATTTTACAAGACCTTATGGGTGTGCCAATCGACAACATGAGTCTAAGTAAAAGGCTGTCCTCTTCAACTTTGATGTCCTAGAAACCGAGCGCGAACGTTTTAAGAAAAAGTTTGTGTGGAAACTGAAAAATAAAAGAAAAAAAAGATAAAAGAAGAAGAATAAGATAAGTGTCTTTAAGAATGGTATCTCACGAAAGTTTAGATGAAATTGGTAAGATTGCTTGAATGACGTTTAGGGGTTAGTGAAATGAACTTAGGTTATGTGTAGGATTGCATGGCTCATGAATTTTAGTTGATAAAAGTCTGATTTTATTTTGCTTAGGTATATGTTCGTGTGACGCGTTGTTGTGTATGATGGCTGATTTCTCGAGTTGTTTGTGCTAGTATCCGGTTGTTGTCTAAAACTTTTCATGCTTAGTTCTAGTTTTGCTCGAGGACGAGCAAAGGTTCAAGTCTGGGGGAGTTTGATAACATCTATTTTGTTATAGTATTTTAGTTCATTTTCATAGTTATTGTAATCAATCATTTAGACTTTACCGAGCATTAAAAATCATTTAGTCCTCTTTTAGCGTTTTCTCGTGTTATTGTAAGAAACGAAATATCTGGGTACAAACATGCGGAAATGAGGCAAAAACCACTTTCTTATCAACAATGCTCGGTCAGCAACTAAGGCTCATGAATTGAAGAAGAAAAATGGAAGAAAGAATGGCTAGAATACACATAGATACACGACTGGAGCAAAAACGAAAACATGTTGCCGCTGGTCTTCAAAAATGGAAACATGCTGCCGCTGGTCTTCAAAAATAGAAACATGCTACCTCCAAACAAAAAAAATGGAAACTTGTTGGAGTAGTTCTTAGGAGGGCAGGGTGAGAATAAAATGGAAGCTTGCCGGAAGAGAGAAGAGGCAACCTGATAACACGTAGTGTGTATCAGTTTTATACTAGACATTTGCATCATTTTCGCATAGATTATATAGCACGAGTTACAAATCCGACACGAACGTTTTTTATATACTCCCTTTTTGTTGATTTTTCAGGTTTTAAGGCGACAAGGCCTAACCAAGCTTTAGAATGCAAATACTTGGACTCAACTGCACATACTGGAAGCTACAAATCACTCGAAACAATTTTAGACCATGGAACCAAAGGAAACACCGATCATAGGCCTCGACAGAAGTTTCAGCCCGCTCGGGCTGAATGTTTACCCGCTCGTGCAGTGTGAGAAACACGAACCCGCGCGCTCTCTATTCTTAGCCCACTCGGGCTGAAGTAGCAGAAGTTCTAGAAAAATTCACATGACTTGGGCCAGAAGAGAACCCGATCAGGTAGGTTAATCACATTCCACCCCGCTCGGGCGGATACCTTGACCCGCTCGGGTTGATTGATGCCCGACCGGGTAGTGCACCTAGCCCGCGCGGGCCGCCTTTCTCGTAACAACCTGTTTTAAATGTTTGAATGGGCAAAAGTGAGAGGGGGATCGATTCCAGCAACCAGAGGGCGACGGCTAGGGCCAGGAAGGGACTGAAATTCATCAGGAATGACTCATGAGAAGCTGGAGAAGGAGAGACACATCAATCCTGACGTCGGTAAAAAGATAGGGAAGATCGAGGAATCATATTTCTTATTCTTTATCATGTCTAAGGTTAATTTCTCTTGTTTCGCAGTAGAAACCATGAGTGAGTAGATTTCCATCTATGGGTTAGGGATATTGGATTTGTAATGGATGTTTGGATTATGCGTTAATACTTAGATTTATCGAAACTTTCTTGATCTTCGGTTTTACAATCAACATCGTAAACGTTTTATACTAGTGCTGCCCGCTCAGTAACCTAGGAATTTGTGTTTAGCTGGAAGGTTAAATTATGAATCCGTAACAGTTGATTGTAGATTAAGTTTGATTAATGAGAATCTGACCGGTCGGTTAATCGACTTAGGAATTAGGATTGCACGCTTAACGCTACCGTAATCACGAGTTAATCGCTTCTGGAAGGTAGGATTGCACGTAATTATGGTTAGGAGGTTTAGGTTTGGCAGAATCATTCCTTATTTCAGAGCATGAATTTCCCATTGTCAAGATAGTTCGATAGGTTTATGATCCTTTGTATGTTACATCCTTGCAAATCCCGATAACCCGAAACCCATAGTGTTCTTAATTATCAAGCCTTCCACGTTTCCTCGATCGTTGTCATCATTCCATTTAGTGTCGTAGAAGTTCATACGATTTACCTTAGTGTTTTTTAGAGATTCATCACACCACCATCTATTCAACCCGTCTTAGTTTAGTCGTATTCTTAGCTTAGGTTGCATTAGTCCCCAGAGTTCGACCCTTTTATTACACCGATCCGTACTCTTGCGGTAAGTGGATATTGGGCATTTGTATAGCTTGATATTTCCCACATCAAGTTTTTGGCGCCGCTGTTAGGGACTAACTACGGCATAGGTTAGGAATTAGCTAGGTTAAGATTTAGTCCTTTCCGGAGTCTTAGTCATTTTCCGCATTTTTGCTTTTTCTTTTATCGAGTCTATTTTATCTACTTCAGATTTGCACTTTGGTTATTCGTCTATTGTTGTGCAGGCACCATTGTATGAGAAGCTCCACACAAAAGCTACTCATATACGATCCCGAGGTTGAGAGAACACTACGAAGCTTGCACAAAAAGAGGAGAATTAGACTTGCAGATTCCGAATCTGAAGTAGATAAAGAGCGCAGTCAAGAGACATACGCTTCCGAAGAGGAAGGAACCAACAGCGAAAGCCCCAACGCATGCAGCGGAGAAAGTCGCACCGATAAGCACGAAATGACTGCTGCTAAATAAACTTACAGAGCTTACACCGCTACAAAGCACACTCAATTGCTTTCATGAATGGCTTGTTTGATAGAAAACCAAGTTGAGCTACAACCCGCTTTAATCCAGATGCTCAACAATTCCGCTTTCAGAGGAATGGAGAATGAGGATCCAAATTCACACCTCACGGACTTCAAGATGCTCTGCAGCACCACTAAAGTTGGCACGGGAGTCACACAGGAAGATCTATACTTATCCGCATTCCCATTCTCGCTCAAGGATGCAACACATCGTTGGTTGTTCAACTTGCCTACTGCGTCAATTACTTCGTGGAATGACCTAGAGCAGCGATTTATGCAGCAATTCTTCGCGTACCACAGGACGCTACTCGCCAAAAACCAAATAAATTCATTCCTGCAAGAAAAGAGGCGAGACTCTACATGATGCATGGGAGTGCTTCAAGAATTATCAACACATATGTCTGCATCATGGAATGGACAAGAGGTACCTCATCACGAGCTTCATGCAAGGTCTCCAAGAGACCACACGCTTCTTGATCATAGCAATGGGTGGTGGTTCCCTCAGCAACCTCACTTTCCAACAACTCGAGAATTTGATCGAGAACATGGCAAGGGAGGGAGGCAAGAAGGTCGGAGACTACAACCGTGATTTCTCATCCAAAGCGGCGGTAAACAAATTAGGTATTGCCAACTCGGACTTAACAGATTTTGAGCAACAAGTTGGGGAGATATGGCAGGCCTTCATGTCGATCGACAAGATGCATCCATAGGTCAAGGAATCGAGGAAGTCAATTATGTCAGCAATCGGGCCTACCAGCACAACTACATCAAGAGCCATCCCAACCTCTCCTATGGAAATACAAGTAATGTGGCAAACTCTCAGGATTTTCAACAGCGGATGATGGCAAGAAACCAAAACCAAGGTTTCCAGCCAAGAGGGAGTGGCCAAGACTACAGCTATCAGCATCAGGCACAACCTTCAGGTGACTCCGAATTTATCTCTATGCTTCAATTGATGCATCAAGAACAGAAAAATGCGCTTGGAGGAATTAAGGCTGAACAGGATGACATGAGGAAGAGAATGGACGGTTTCCAGACATACTTAAAGTTCCTGGAAACGCAAGTGGCACATCTAGCCCAAAGGTCTAGCCGACAGCCCGGAAAACTCATCGGGAAACCCGAGACGAATCCTCGGGAGCAAGTGATGAGGGCATTACAACGACCTACGACCCTAACGAAGGAGAGGAGCGCGAAAAGGATGAGCCGAGCATGGATTACAACGAGGACGAGCCTAGTATAGGCGAGACAAGAACGGGAGCGGATGGAGAGCTAGGAGAAGATGGATCACACATTGCCATGCCGGTGGTCCATGACAAGCCACTCACGAGATCCCGAGCAAAGAGCC
>CM071869.1:28309538-28323431 GCA_036759665.1 Gynandropsis gynandra
CTTCCCTACCACCGAGTCTTGGCTAGAGAGTGCCCTTAGGCCTTCTACCAACTCAAAACCATTCCATTCTTGCGGCTTAAGTTACGGAGCTTGTATCAGTTTTTGGTATCAGAGCCCGGTCCTCGGCCACAAGCGTATCCGCTACCCTCTCTATTTCATTTCGATTTTTGTTTTATTGTTTGATTTCGTTTGCTAAGTGTTGCAGTTTTCATAAAAGAAAACTTCAAAAAAACAAATAAAGAGAGAGAATCATGGCCGAAACCGGAGACGTTCCAAACAACACCCTCACCGAGATACTCCAAACCATGCGAGACATGAATTCCCGTCTCTTGCGCCTAGAAGAAGCCCCGAGATGCCTACAAGTCGAGCGTTTCGTCGGACCACGGGAGAACGCTGACTATCCCCCGAACGAACACCTAAGGCCGAGACTTGCACCACACTTTAGAGAGCAACCACGACGAATGGAGGTCGAAGATAGCTTAGACGACGAGCTAGAGTACGCCCCACCAAGGCGTAGAGCGCCACAGAACCAGGATGAGGGTTTCGACGAGGTAAGGCCGCAACGCCAACCCCATACAGATTTAAAATTAAAGCCACCTTGTTTCGTAGAAAAAGTAGATCCCGAAGCCTATCTCGAATGGGAGCGTCGCATGGAAAACATCTTCGATTGCTACGAATATTCGAAACGTAGGAAGGTACAATACGCGGCCGCACAGTTTACGGACAACGCATTGGTATGGTGGGATCGCGAAGTTGCTGAACGACGCAGAGCACACTACGACCAAATCACTACGTGGAGAGAACTAAAGTATCTCATGCGTAAAAGGTATGTTTCTAACCATTTCCATAGGGACTTACAACAATAGTACCGTAAGTTGGTGCAGGGTCCGAAGAGCGTAGAGGACTACTACAATGAGTTCGAGCATATACGACATCGCTTGGAGCTCAACGAATCCGCGGAGACCACAATGGCACACTTCATTGGTGGACTTCAAGAACGGATCGCAAGAAAATTGAAACGGCAACCGTACCAAGACATGCACGACTTGCTGCACCTTGCCGTCGAGATTGAGCAACAAATAAAATCCAAGCAAGCCTCAAACAGTAGGCCTCGCCCAACCACACGGTGGAATCCACCACCAATGCCAACCGAGAGGCCTCGCACGGAAGAACAAGGGCTAGACCCGCGTTCTAAAGGCAAAGCGCCCGAAACCTCCCGGGCCATGCGACCCGACGGTAAAACTTCTAACTCTGTGAATTCGAGTAGAACTCATGACATTATTTGCTTTAAGTGTCAAGGTAGGGGACATATGGCACGAGATTGCATTAGCCCCCGAGTCATGATAATCACCGAGAGAGGTGAATACGAATCCATGGACGAGGCAGGAGAGGAGGAACTCCGAGACGAGGAGATCGAGTACGGAGACGTAGGAGAGCTTTTGGTCACTCGAAGGGTGCTTAGCGCTCAAATAGAGCCCGAGGAGACCGCCCAACACGAGACCATCTTTCATACACGGTGTACCGTGAATGGCAAGGTATGTGGTCTTATAATCGATAGCGGTTCTTGCACTAACGTTGCTAGCGATTACATGGTGAAAAAGCTAGGACTCGAGACCAAGAAGCACCCGCGGCCCTATCAACTACAATGGCTCGACAACCAGCGTGGAATCAAAGTCACCGAACAAGTCACCGTACCCTTCAGCATAGGACGGTACAAGGACGAGGTTTTGTGCAACGTGGCCCCAATGCAAGCCGGCTATATTCTATTGGGACGACCTTGGCAATTAAACCGAGAGGTTAAACACGACGGGAGGACGAACCACTACTCCTTTGTCCTCAATAAGCATAAAGTGTCTCTTGCCCCTCTTAGTCCTATACAAGTACATGAATTGCAAAGGAAGTTATCCAATTCCGTTAACCCTAATGAAAAGAAAAACTTCTATCTTAAGACTAGAGAGGTTGCAAGGGCTTTGAGCAATCAAAGCTCGGTATTACTAACGGTCTTTCGAGATGCTTTGCTCACAGAAATAGGTACGCACGAGCACCCGACGGAGGTCCAAAGATTGCTCGAATGATTCCACCATCTTTTTCCTGAGGAGATACCTGCGGGATTACCACCAATACAAGGCATCGAACATCAGATCGATCTCGTCCCCGGCGCGCCTCTACCAAACCGACCCGCCTACCGAATGAATCCAGAGGAAACCAAGGAGCTTCAAAAGCAAGTCCAAGACCTTATGAGCAAGGGATACATCCGGGAGAGCTTGAGCCCATGTGCGGTACCAGTTTTATTGGTGCCAAAGAAGGACAGGAGGTGGAGAATGTGCGTGGATTGCCGGGCTATGAACAACATCACCATCAAGTACCGGCATCCAATGCCCCGCCTCGACGACATGTTGGACGAGTTAAGCGGAGCCACCATCTTCTCCAAGGTCGACCTCAAGAGCGGCTATCACCAAGTTCGCATGCGAGAAGGAGATGAGTGAAAGACTGCCTTCAAGACAAAGCAAGGCCTATACGAGTGGCTCGTGATTCCGTTCGGACTCACCAACGCCCCGAGCACGTTCATGCGGCTCATGAACCAGGTCTTAAGGGCCTACATCGGTAAATTCGTCGTAGTTTACTTCGATGATATTTTAATTTACAGTAAAAGTTTAAATGATCATATTGCGCATCTTGAGCAAGTGCTAGAGACCCTCGGAAAGGAAAAGTTCTATGCGAACCTCAAGAAGTGCTCATTTTGCACTAATGAGATTGTTTTCCTAGGCTTCGTTGTAAGTGCGCAGGGTTTGCGAGTAGATGAGGAGAAAATCAAGGCCATACAAGAGTGGCCGACGCCGACGAGCATTATGCACGTATGGAGTTTCCACGGCCTAGCAAGTTTCTATCGGAGGTTCGTAAGGGACTTCAGCATGCTAGCCGCCCCTCTCACCGCAATAATCAAGAAGGACGCGCCGTTCGAGTGGGGGCCAGCTCAAGACGAGGCGTTCGCAGCGCTCAAGGAGAGACTAACGCACGCACCGGTTCTCGTTCTTCCGGACTTCACAAAATGTTCGAGATCTAATGCGACGCGTCCGGCATTGGAATTGGAGCTGTGCTCATTCAAGAAAAGAGGCCCGTGGCCTACTTCAGCGAGAAACTAAGCGGAGCAACGCTCAACTACCCGACGTACGACAAGGAACTCTATGCGCTAGTCCGCGCCTTGGAGACGTGGCAACACTACCTATTGGCGAAGGAGTTCGTCATACATTCGGATCATGAGACGCTCAAGCATCTCAAAGGGCAAACTACACTCAAGCGAAGACACGTAAAGTGGCTGGAGTTCATCGAGACCTTTCCCTATGTCATCAAGTACAAGAAGGGCAAGGACAACATCGTGGCCGATGCACTCTCACGGAGACATGCGCTGATTACCACAATGGAGGCCAAGGCGATGGGATTCGAGCACCTCAAAGAGCTGTACAAGGAGGATCCCGACTTCAAGGAGACCTACCCCGAATGCGAGAGTGGGACGCGTGGACCCTTCTACCAACACGAAGGCTATCTATTCCGCGAACGAAGGCTGTGCATACCGCAGAGCTCCATGCGTGACCTTTTATTGCAGGAAGCACAAGGAGGAGCACTCATGGGACACTTCGGCGTGGACAAAACGCTCGCCATCATCAAGGAGCACTTCTATTGGCCGCACCTCAAGCGCGACGTAGAACGGCTTTGTGCACGATGTATCACGTGTCACAAGGCCAAATCTCGCTCTCACCCCCACGGTTTGTACACTCCTCTAACGATTCCATTTCATCCGTGGACTGACATTTCTATGGACTTTGTTCTCGGTCTACCCAAGATCAAGAACAAAGACTCGATCTTTGTTGTTGTCGACAGGTTTTCCAAGATGGCGCACTTCATACCGTGCGCAAAGGCAAATGACGCGACGAAAGTAGCTGACCTCTTCTTCAAGGAGGTGGTGCGTCTACACGGGATTCCAAGGTCAATCGTGTCCGATCGGGACACGAGGTTTGTGAGCTATTTTTGGAAGACGCTCTGGAGGAAGCTCGGAACAAAGCTTCTATTCTCAACAACGTGTCACCCCCAAACCGACGGCCAAACTGAGGTCATCAACCGGACCTTAGGGACATTGCTGGAGGCAACGATCGGGCAAGAATCTGAGGAATTGGCTCGAGTGCCTACCTCAAATGGAGTTCGCGTACAACCGAGCGACGCACTCAGCCACCAAGTGCTCGCCGTTTGAAGCGGTCTATGGCTTCAACCCAATCACGCCATTGGACCTTACCCCGCTGCAACACAACGAGATCGTCAACGTCGAGGGAGCCAAGAAAACAGAAGCAATGAGGAAGCTTCACCAAAGCGTCCGCGACCATATTGTAAGGCGAACCGAGCAATATGGGAGGCAAGCCAACAAACACCGCAAGGACGTCAAGTTCGAGGTTGGAGATTGGGTGTGGCTGCACCTAAGGCAGGAGCGCTTCCCCAACAAACGAAGTTCTAAGCTTGCCCCACGTGGAGACGGCCCTTTCCGCATAATCGAGAAGATCAACGACAACGCCTACCGCGTCGAACTTCCAGGTAAGTATAACGTGTCCTCCACCTTCAGTGTTGCTGACTTGGCTCGTTTTGATGCAGATGAACCTGTTTTGAGGGCAAAACCTTCGCAAGGGGGAGGGAAAGATGAGGGCATTACAACGACCTACGACCCTAACGAAGGAGAGGAGCGTGACAAGGATGAGCCGAGCATGGATCACAATGAGGACGAGCCTAGTATAGGAGAGACAAGCACGGGAGCGGATGGAGAGCTAGGAGAAGATGGATCACACATTGCCATGCCGGTGCTCCATGACAAGCAACTCACGAGATCCCGAGCAAAGAGCCTCCGTACAAGAATCGATGCGTACGTGGCTCAAGTGCTTTTCAACCACCGTCAGGAGCTCAACAACGAAGAGGGGGACACAAGCAGCAACTTTCCAAAAGCCAAGACCCTCTTCGTCATCAACGAAGTCAATGAACTCCACCAAATGGTGTCATGAACAAAGGCAACAACTTGCCATATCGCGACCGGCGCCCCAACTTGCCTTGACTGGAACATAGCCGTTTGAAATTCAAACTTCAGCTCCAACGGCTCTTGCCTTTTCCACAAAGATCCATTTTGCCTTTCTTAGCCTTGTCCGAATTAAGGCCCCAACGGCCACATTGTATTTTCCCTTTCTTGTTCTTTCTCGGTCATAATTTAAACCGAGCCTTTGTTTTGTTGGAGGATAATCTTGAATTCTGCGAGTTTTCGCAACCTTAGTTCCTCTTGTGCTCCGGGAGTCCAAGACGAACGTGAGACTGTATCGAAGGTCACGTCCACAACCTTCGTGGTGTCCTGCGATCCACCCGTCCATCCATCCCTTGAAGGATCGAGCGAGCGCCCTTTTGGCCTGTTCCCCTTTGTCCGCCTTCACCATCACCGATTCTTGGCTAGAGAGTGCCCCTATGCCTTCTACCAACTCAACCCATTCCATTCTTGCGGCTTAAGTTACGGAGCTTGTATCAGCAAGTCAACGCCATTTTTCTAAGGAGCGGAAATATGGTGGAGTCCCCAATGCCTTCCACAGCTGCAACAGGAGAGCCTTTGAGCAATACAATTGGAAAACCTATCACTCAAGGCATGGAAGAGAAGAAGATCGAAGAGGAAGAAGAAAGGGAGTTGCCCCACGTAGCACCTGCCCCGAGGGTACCACCCCTACCTTTCCCACAGTTTCAAAGGAAGCAGAACGACGATGCTCAATTTGCCCAATTCGTGGAACTCCTAAGTTAGCTACAAATCACCATCCCATTCTACGATGCGCTCATGAAAATCCCATCCTATGCCAAATTCCTTTAGGACATTATAATGAGGAAAAGAACCGTAGACAATGAGGTAGTGATGGTCACCAATTCGCTCATACAACCACCTACCATGGCCAAGAAGATGCCCGATCCAGGGAACTTTTTCATCCCTTTTATGATCTATGATTATGAGATTGAGCATGCACTAATCGATATCAGAGCGAGTGTAAGCTTGATACCATTGTCACTTGTTGAAAAACTCAATCGAGTAGGAGTGTACAACCAACACGCATGATGATCACCTTGGCCGATCAATCCTTACAGAGTCCCGTAGGCAGATTGACGAATGTTGCTGTACAAGTGGGAGAATTCTGGTTCCCCACAAACTTTGTAGTTGTGGACATGGAGATCCCCGTCATTTTGGGAAGACCATTCATCAACACGGCGAAAATGGTTATTTATTGCGCTGAAGGCAGACTGGTCATAAAGTTTGGAGACGAATCTATTGAGTTCAAGCTCGACGATGCACTTAAGAAGCAACATATGACTGAACCCATGATGCACATTAACACGATGGATGTACTAACAGAGAAAGTTCAACGTGAACATTGCGACATACATCCTGCGGAGATACCACTGTTCGAATGCACCGGGAGCCTATTTTAGTCAACCCAAGATGTCGATGCATGCAGACAACTCAGATGAGAATTAGCCCGCGCATGCCCATACATCAACCCGCACGGGCTGCACCTGAATCGCACGACCCGCCCGGGCGACCTCACTCCCCGACTCGGGTATCACTCTTGGGGATAAATGGCACAATTCGTAACCCGAGCGGGGTGGTGGATGAGCTCGATTGGGCAGACCTCATGGACAAGAATCCGCCCGGGCGATCACACGCCCCGACTCGGGCACACCTGTCGGGGCTAAATGACACATTTTAGAGCCCACACGGGGCGAATTACGAGCCCAATCAGGCATGTCACATGACCATGAATCTGCACGGGTTAGCTTAGACCCCAACACGAGCTGCGATTCTTCGGCCTTACACTTCGTTTCCCACACCCTCTAGGGCCCGCACGCACAGTTATCCCGCCTGGAACACCGAAACACTCAAACAAAATCGAGTCTGACGGAGATACCATGGAGTCATAGGATTGGACGAGAAAAATGGAGATTCGCTAGTTGAAAATGCTCAAAGGTCCAAGCCATGCTATGCTGATTTAGTAGAAGACAGAAGAGGCGTACCTCCTCTTTTTGTCTGAAAGCGTTAGGGTCAAGGTAAAGACCATAAACAAGCGCTTCTCGGGAGGCAACCCGAGCTTCGTATCCTTTTTTTTCATTTCTATTTTATATCTACTCTCGAACTCTCTTTAGGACATGGACAATTTTTTTGGATTTAAGGATTTTAGTGCCCTACATGATTATTGCTGCATGTTTTTTCTGCGTGAATTTTTTCAGATTGCAGCACAGCCCCGTTGGGCTGATAAAAAGGACCTGCTCGGACTAGGTCATTTTTCCAGGTTGACCGATCGGGTGAGATCACATAACCCGCGCATGCAAAGTTATTCTTTTGTAGAGGTAAGTTAAATATTTCGAGTAACCCGAGCGGCTGCAACCCTCACAAACCAAACCCACCCGAGCGTGCTTCACACTAGAAACCTCTCACGTCGCCGGACACTACTCACATCGCCGCCGCCGTTTCTCATCACCGCCGACCTCTGTGCCGATGAACACTCGGCCAGTTACTCAAAATACCTCTCTCTCCGTCTTCTCTCGCAAATTCTCCCCAAAAACTTCAATTTCTTCTCGTAATCCAGGTATTTTCGTGAACTATGTTTTCGACTGATTTGGACTAGATTTAGGCCTGCTTGGAAGGATTTAGGGTCATCTTTGTGATTTGAACCACGAAATCAGATTACAGATCATGATCTCGCTACCAGCCCGCTCGGGTTAGGGTTAGGACCCGGCCGGGTAACCAGGTTCAAACCCGATTGGGCAGTGATTGGACCCGGGTCGGGCAAAAATTACTGGACTCACGGCGATTTTGTTCTGGAAATGTAGCCCAAGCGGGTTACACCCTCTACCCGCGCGGGCTTCCGACAAACAACGACTAATCGTTCATTTTTTTCTTTGATTGTTTTGCAGATGGCTCCAAAATTCTTCCAAAGCTCAAAAAAACGATGAGCAGACGCCTACAATCCGGAGCAGGGATGGCCAACAAGGCCGAATGATAACGTCTATTTTGTTCTAGTATTTTCATCTATTTTCATAGTTAGTTTCATCATTCATTTGGATTTTACCAAGCATTAAGCATCATGATCATCTCGTTTTCAATTGTTTTAGAGCTAAAGGACGTGCACGAGATGAAGTACCAACATCAAGGATCATGACGAGACAAATAGGATGAGAATCGGCAAGGAATAGCCACTACCTGCGCGGGTAACTTTCTAGCCCGAGCGGGCATTTGTTACGATGATTTCGTCCAGCAAATTGAGCACGAGTTGGGCAAGAATTACCACGCCCGGGGCCTCAGCCTGAGCGGGCATCACCTCAGCCCGAGCGGGCTGCCTCTTTCTCCATCGCGTTCTTGCGCGATCATCCGCGCCGTACCCGAGCGAGTCACTTACCCAGCCCACGCGGGTCGCGTCCATCACCTGCGACTTTAAATAAGTTAATTTGTCTGAAAAAAAATGGGAGTTTGTTGGGGACTTATATAATAAGGAAAACGACTTTAGAGAAGAGGAATAAGTGATATTTCACTGGAGAAAGTAATAGAAACGTGGCCTAATTTAATGAAGAATGGAAAACTCAAGAAAAGGAAAGAGAGGGGTGGCTGCTGAAGGAACGAAAGGGGGGAGAGCTTCAGGGGAGATTCACACAGAAACGAAGAGAGAAAAATAGAGCACACGGAGAGAGAGAAGGAGGAGAACACACACACGAGGGCAAGGACGGAGCGATGAAGCCAGAACGCGGAGGAGCTGTTGAAGACGTCGGTAATAGAATAGGGAGGAATCACATTCGTTATCCATGTTGAATATAGTTATCTTTTGTGTTTTGTTTTCTCAGTTCAAGTCCGAGTAGGTCCATAGCCATAGGTTAGAGAGCTTTGTCGATATGTAACGAAGTCTTGTTCTTAATGCTTGGTGATTCTTAATGCTTTCGTTCTTGAACGCCACTTGAATGAATGATTTTGGTATTTGATCGTTTTCAGATTGATTGGTTGTTTTTAATGCTTTCGTTCTTGTACGCCACTCGAATGAAAGATCATATAAGTTTAATGAATCTACGCCAGGGATTAGAGTTTGGAAATTAACCATGATTTAGGATTTAATCGGTTTAGAATCTACGCTAGGTCGATCGATTGAATCTAGGGATTAGGATATCAATCTTAATGCGTTTAGTGGGTGAGATTACGCAATCGGAAGATTGGTAGTATGCACGCTAGGTAGTGGACAAGTCTACACCAGTCATTTCCTATATAAGAGCTTGAGTTCCTTAAAATCGTGATAATATGTAAGACCAATGATCGTGTTAGAACTTCGTTGCATCATCGTGCATCTCTCGAAACCTTTGGTGTTTAGTTCATTGAGTTTAATCCGATAGTAGTTAGTTAGTTTATCTTTATTCGCATTCCATCACTTATTGATTTTACACATCCTATTCATTAGTTTACTAGCTTTAGAGTTACATCGATTCCTCGTGTTCGACCCTGATACTATACGATCCGTATTCTTGCAGAAGCGTTAGTCTAGGTAATTATTACTTTAGATTAACCACATCAAGTTTTTGGCACCGTTGCTGGGGAATTGATTACGACTTTAGAGTTAGGATAATTTTGGATTGAGACGTAGTCCTTTCCGGAGTCTTATTTGTTTTTCGTATTTTTGCTTTCTTTGTTTTGAGTCAAATTCGTTAACTTCTTGGAAATCACATGACTTTTGTGTTTTGTTTCTTTATCTCATGCAGCTCACTTGTGCATGAGAGGTACCAGAAGTGCTGATCTAGTTTACGACCCAGATATCGATAGAAAGCTCAGAGAATTAAGGAGACAAACGAGAGCTAGTGCAAACCAACCGGTCGATAACATAAAAGTGGACCTAGACCTCTAAACCGAGATAGTAATCGAACCAAAGATTGTAGACAAGAGCGAAGAAGAGTTATTGGAAGAACGTCAAGACTTGAATGTGCCACAAAAGCAACCAAACGTGGCACAAATGCAACCAGTGATAACCTATGGATCATATACGGTCCCTAAGCATACACAACTCTTGTCATGCATCACTAGGAAAGACGCTCGCGTGGAATTACAGCCGGCATTCATCCAGATGCTCGGTAACGCAGCGGTCACAGGGAGACCCGCCGAGGATCCGAACCAGCATCTTACTGACTTTAAGATGCTCTGTAGAACTATCAAAACCGGAGACGGAGTCTCGGATGAGGATATTATGCTAGCTGCCTTTCCATTCTCGGTGAAGGATAAGGCGCAAGACTGGTTGTATTCCCAACCGGCGAATTCCATACGATCATGGGAACAACTAGAGGAGAAATTCATGACGCGATTCTTCCCTCAGAGTAAAGCTCAGCTTGCCAAGAATAAAATCAACACATTCGTTCAAGGGGCAGCTGAGAGTCTATACGAAGCGTGGGAACGATTCAAAGGCTATCAACGCCTTTGCCCACACCACGGCATGGATCAGGGTTATCTCATACATAATTTTCTGCAAGGACTCATGGATAAGACGAGGATTCTGATCATAACCGCCGCTGGAGGTTCCTTGAGTAATCTCACGTTTCCACAGATCGAAGACCTAATCAATCGTATGGCTGATGAATGCAGCAACACCACTCGAGAATACAATCGCAACACTCCAGAAAGGGTAGCTAACTTGAACTACACGCATGCCTTATATGCCGAGATAGCTGAAGTAAAAATCAAATTAGTGGAATCTACAATATGATGTCCGAAGCGCATCGATCGAAATGCTTTGAGCAGTCTCAAGGGTATGAGGAGGTGAATTATGTGAGCAACAATCAGCCTCTAGGTAACACTTACAACCCTGAGTGGAGAAATCACCCTAACCTTTCGTACAAGAATTCCGATGGTGCATTCAATGCACAATGTTTATCGGGGAATTTCCAACCACGGATGATGCAGCGAAATCAAAACTTTCTGTCAAGGACACAGCCCCAAACTCAGAACCATTAGCCACGTGCGTCTCAGTCACAGCCAAACCGATCCGAAGCAGCCCCCGATATCAACACCATGTTCGCCCGTCTCCTCCAATACGAAGAAAATCAAGGTAACTTGATGTTGGAAAATACAACAAAGTGAGAGTAATTTGGTGAGAAATCAAGAGAACACCAAGAAGCAGCTGGAGAGCTTTCAAACTCATCTTAGACAATTGGAGACGCAAGTTGCACAACTTGCACAAGGGGCAGCACGACCGCAAGGAGTTTTACCGGGGAGACCGGAAGCAAATCCTCGTAAGCAAATCAATGCCATTCACTTAAGGAGTTGTAAGACATTGGATCAGCCCACTCATTCAACGTTTGAAAACGGAGAATCATCTAGGAGAATAGTGAGAGAGGGCAGCAACGTCGAAGAGCACAAAGAGGAGGAAGAGGAGCCTAAATACGTCAAACCCGAACCGAGGCCTCCTCCTTTGCCATTCCCTCAATTCCAACAAAAGAAGAACGAGGATGCTCAATTTTCAAAGTTTGCTGAAATGTTGAAGAAGATGCACATCACTATTCCATTCCACGAAGCGTTGAAGAAGATGCCTTCATACACCTAGTTCCTCAACGACGTACTTGCAAACAAGCGAGATGTGGAGACGGAAACCGTCATGGTGACTAACTCGATGCTGCAGCCAAACCTACCCAAGAAGATGCCTGATCCAGGTATATTCGTGATCCCTTGTAAAATAGGAGATTATGAAATTAACCATGCACTAATCGATGTCGGAGCAAGCGTAAGCGTGCTACCATTGTCATTATACGAAAAATTGGATCTTAGGGATAGGATGGATCTTCGACCTACACGAATGGTGCTCATCATGGCTGATTGAAGTGTTAGAATACCCGAGGGCATTATGGAGGACGTGCCTTTGCATGTGGGGAAGTTCTTTGTCCCGGTTGACTTCGTCGTCTTGGATATGGAGGAGGACAAGAAAATCCCAATCATCCTCGGTAGGCCGTTTCTTAATACGGCTAAGACGATCATACATTGTGTAGTAGGTAGACTCATGTTGAAGTTTAGAGATGAAGAAGTGGATTTTAATTTGAACGACACGCTTAAACAGCCTTGTATGGTAGACTTGGTATTCTACGTAGACGTCTTAGAGAAACTAGCCGAGGAAGTTATCGAAGAGTTTGGGAACATGGATTCTCTTTAGATGGCTCTTTTAGCAGCTGGAAAGGGACTTTATAATGGCCCTAACGAAGTGAAACATTACACAAAGCTGCTGGACGAAGGAAAGATGAAAGAGATCCCGAACACCGAGCTAGACGCACTTCGAGCAGATTTCTGTGCGATCCGAGCACAACAGTTCGTAATCCAAGAAAAAGATGGAATTTCGGATAATCCTTATCAAGGAGACCTCTCAACTCATAAACACATAAGCACAGATCAAATGGGGAGGGATTCAAGTCAATAAAACTGATAACACGTAATCCGTTGTAGTTTTTATATCATTCTTAGGTCTAGTTTTGAGTAGATTACTTAGATTTCATTCATTTATCGAGTTTATTCGAAGAATTTATCTACATTTTGTGTTTTGCGTAGGAAACGAAGACATGAAGAGAAACACGAGAGATTATGGCAATCTAACCCCGAAAATATAGTTGAATGACAAGGTTCGACTTATGCAAGGCCATGGACTGAAAGTGAACACTCAAACACCGAGCAAAAGGTGCGGAAACAACATTTCAAGACATGCCCGCTCGGGCATTGGGAGTGTACACGACCGGGCTAATTGCTGCCAATTACCCCCGTAGCTTTGCACGACTCGGGCACTCAAGGAACACGACCAAGATGGAGTGCCCGCTCGGGTGGAATTGGAATGCCCGCTCGGGCAAATTGATGCCAAGAAATCACCGTAGGTTTGCACGACTCGGGCTCAAGAATCACACGATCGGGCATGGTGCCCGCTCGGGCTAAAAGGAGAGCACCCGGTCGGGCAAGTGGCCTGCACGAGCGGGTAGAGGCTATGCCCGCTTGGGCCCTTGAATTTCTCAACTAACTCCTAAGTTTTGGAACAGCCAAATTAAGGGGAAATCAGATCTGAAAAAGGAGTTTTTGAACCAGATGGGAGGAGAGAAGATTCAGAGACATTAGGGCAGAAGGAAGAAGGAAGAACAGATCGGGAGCAAGGAGGATCTTTTGAAGACATCGGTTTATGAATAGGGAGTCATCCCATTCTTCATCTATGTCGAATTTAGTATTCTCTTGTGTTTCCTTTGCTGTTTTCATGTTTGAGTAGATCCATTGCCATGGGTTAGGGAGTATTGCCATGTTGTAACGAAGTCTTATGCTTAATGAATGGTGGAACTTAATGCTTTCATGCTTGTACGCCACTTGATATGAATGAATTCGGTATTTTATCATGTTTTCAGATTTCATGGTTGATCTTAATGCTTCAATACTTGTACGCCACTTGATTGATGATGATAGAAGTCTAATAAATCTACGCCAGGGCATTAGACTTTGGAACTTAGCCATGATTTAGGGTTTAATCGGTTTAGAATATACGCCAGGTCAATCGATTGAATCTAGGGAGTAGGATAGCGGTCGTAATGCGTCTATCCATGTAAGATGCGCAATAGATATATTGGTATATGCATGCTAGATAGTGGACAAATCTACGCCAGTCAGTTCCTATAGGACTATAACCTACTCTTGACGACGGGAAATTCATGCTCTACGGTGAGGAGTGATTCTTCCGAGCCTAAACCTCCTAACCATGGATACAGATACATGCACCTTCCAGCAGCGATTAACATATACCATGGCAGCGTTATCGATCGCAATCACTATCCCTAAGATGACTAACCGACCGGTCCCGGTCA
>CM071869.1:28328728-28341499 GCA_036759665.1 Gynandropsis gynandra
TTCTTTGCCGAAGATCTTTTCTTCATTAATCATGTCTCTATAAATTGCTCTTATCTTTCTAATTTCTTTGCTTTGATCTTTTGTTACTTGTAAGATTTGAACAAGCATAGACATAATTTCGGCATTAGCTTCTTGTTTCGGACGTGGGGGTGCATATGATGGATAATTCTGAATTTGAGGTTGCATCCATGGCTGAAAATTCCCAAATTCATATTGTCTATTCAGCACACCATCGGTGTTTCCCAAAACATCTTGTTCCCATAATTGTTCCGATGGACGGTATGAGTTATATGGCATATGACGAGGTTCTGAAAATTGATAGTTCATCTCAGCTATATCGGCACTCAAAAAGTTGTTGTTGTTCATTTTACCTCGCAAAATAAAGAACAAAATTCGATTAAGCTCCGAGAGGTAAAAATTATTTTTTTTTTATTTTATTTTTTTGACTCTATAAAACAAAGACGAAAAACAAATGAAGACTCCGGAAAGGACTATGTCTTAATCAAAAGTTTCCTAACTCTAAAGATGCGCTCAATTCCCCGGCAACGGCGCCAAAAACTTGATGTGCGTAGACTCAAGTAATAAATTACCTAGACTAACGCTTCCGCAAGAATACGGATCGTGTAGCAACTAGGGTCGAACACAAGGAATTGATACGACTTATAAGCTATTAAACTAATGAATAAGACGTGATGAATCTAATGGTAGATGGAATGCAAATGAAAATGGAAACTAAACCTAAGAGGGGAATGACTCGGCGACAAATCACCATAGGTATCAAGAGTTGCACAACGATGTATCGAAGTTCTAACGAGATAATTGGTCTTAGATACTATCATGAGTTCAGGGAATTCAAGCTCTCCTATAGGAACTGACGGGCGTAGACTTGTCCACTATCTAGCATGCATATACCAATGTATCCATTGCGTATCTTACATGGATAGACGCATTACGACCGCTATCCTAATCCCTAGATTTAACCGATTGACCTGGCGTAGATTCTAAACCGGCTAAACCCTAAATCATGGCTAAGTTCCAAAGTCTAATGCCCTGGCATTGGTTTATTAGACTCCTAACATCATTCATTCAAGTGGCGTACAAGTAATGAAAGCATTAAGAACAACCATAAGATCTGAAAACATGATAAAATACCGAATTCATTCATAACGAGTGGCGTACAAGTATGAAAGCATTAAGATCCACCATTCATTAAGCACAAGACTTCTCTACATGTTGGCAATACTCTCTAACCTATGGCAATAGATCTACTTGAACATGAAATCAGGAAACGAAACAAAAGTAATCTAATTCGACATAGAAAGAGAAAGAGAATGCTCCCTATTCATCGACCAATGTCTTCAATAGATCCTCCATGCTTCGGATCCGTAGATCCGTCCTTCTCGATCCTTCCAAGTGTGTCTCTAATGGCACTGAATTGTCCTTGAGTCCCCCCCTCTCAATTTCTCTCGTTTTCTTGACATGTCTTCTTTTCCTCCACAAAACACGAAATGTAGATGAAATCATCGAATAGACTCGATAAATGAATGAAATCTAATAAATCTAATCAAAACTATACCTAAGAATGACATAAAAACTACTACGGATTACGTGTTATCACAACTAACAAATGAGATCCGACTATCTGTGTGTTTATCGTGATGTCATCTCTATTAGAGTTACAAGATTTATGTTTTGTCTCGCTTTTTCGTTTAGCTTCTGCATACTCCCAATGTACACATTGCTTCCATACATTGGATTCCATCCGCACAAGTTTTTTGTTTTTTCTCTGGATCATTTTTTTATTTGGCTGATGAGAAATTTTTGTCCTTAAACCTATGACTCGATCAAATATATACTTAACAAGTCGAGTAACTTTTGAGTTTCAATAAAATATTTGCTTAAACATATTTTTAATTAAATTTTTAATAATTTAATGAATTTCTTAGTAAGTATTTTTATAGATTATTGGGTAATACTTACTACAAATGCCTTTGACGAACGATCTTTAACTTCTTGCTCGGTTCAAGAGTAATTGTAAAATGCTTGATCAAAATCAGCCTTCATAGTTTTGGTCATGTGTCAAGAAAATTGATCATTACCAATCCTATAAAAATATTTTGATTCAGGTATATGCAATATAAGTAAATTATAATAAAAGCCTAATAATTTTCTAAGTCCCATTGCGTTCTTTTTTAATCACTCAAATCTAGATGCATGAGTTTACATTATTCTTCATCTATCCCGAGCAAATCTTAAATGGTTTGTTTGTGATGCCTTTGCGATGACAATGGCTCGACTGGTGATGGTGATAGGTTTATGCAATGGATAAGGGATATATTATGTTGGCCTCAGAGTATGTAAAAGTGTTGGATTTATGAAATCTAAATATTGGGATCCTCATTTTGTTATTGTTGCAGCATATATGGGTCATTTGCACTTTTTTCGGAATCATATTCGTAATGTGACAATTTCTGCGATATTCTATTTCAAAAATAGTTAGAACGAAACTTATGGAAACTGAATTTATAACACGTGAGTATAGAATGTTGTAATGATACCCGTGGACCAAGCCCTTGGACACGAGAATGTGCTAAAGAAACCCGTGGATAAAGCCACATGTCTTGAAAACTTTGAGACAAGACTTGTGGACCAAGTCATGGATCCCAAAAACTTTGGAACAAGACCTGTGGAAAAATCGGAAAGTCTCGAGAATCGTTGACCAAGCCACGGTTCTCTAAAATATGGGCAAGGCTATTAGGGGAGGCTTACATTGGAACCCATAGAAAAAGGTTGTGCAAGGCTGATGCAGTTGGGCGACGTACGACATAGAAGGCAAGGTCTGAAGCAACTAGGCGATGACCAAGGCAAATAAGCATCAATTGAGATAGTTGAGCGATGGTCAATGCAGATAACGAGGTGGCATGCTACTGGGAGGTGATGAAATTTAGAAGGTGGCTAAGGTTAGGAAACGACAAATGAAAATGAAGGCGATGAAGACGATAAATGGAAATCAAAGACGATGAAGAACAACAAGTGCAACAATGGAAAGAGGAAAGATCATAGCGAAAATGATGAATGTGTTTGAAATTAATCATGGAAAGCGAAGTGAAGAAGGCTCAGAGACGATATTCTCATTTATAAGTATTTTCGGATGAATTTCAAATTCTTTTGAAAGTTTACAAATAAATTTCAAATTTATTTGGGCTTTTATAGACAGATTAGCAGGAAATTAAATACAAATTCAAAGAATTAAACTTCCTGCAAAATTAAAAAAAAAATCAATTAAATGAAATTCAAATAAAAAGTTCAAAATTACAAACAATTTCGTACATTTAACTAATACAACATTTAACATGAATATTCATAAGAGTTTATTAGTTCTCTTTCTTGTAACGTTCAAAATAGTGTTGATTATGTTATTAAAACATTCTTTTCTATGTGCAAGACATCAAAATTAACTCGAACCTTTAATTTTTTCCAATATGGTAGATCTCAAACTATGGTTTTCTTGTACCAATTATGGATAAACTTTGTATCCACTAATTCACGTATCCACTAATTCACAGATGATTGTTCCTTCTTCAACCATTATTTCTAGGAGAATACAAAGCAAAAAGTTGTTCATACAACTTATCACCACTAACCAAAACTAAAGGAGGCATCCGCATAACTCTATTCCTATTAAAATATCTCTTGTGATGCCTTAGTGTATCATAGTCAGGAGAAAAACGACGATGACAATTAAATTAACTTGTTTTTCATCCATAATTCAACTAGAAATAATATGTTTCATGTATGCAATACGGATGACCCAATCGACCAAGTGTTGTCCACTCACATAACATAACATAAGCTGAAAAGTCGCTTATAGCTCTATTAAAAACACTATCACGTGTAGATGAAGGTTTTGTAAACCAAATATGATTCAGTAGAAGCACCATTAGAAAGATTGAGAAAAGATCGAAAGATTGAGAGAGATCGAGTGAGCGAAAGATCGAGAGGTTTAGAGAGAATAAGATTAACTATTCTCTTATGTTTAGCTTCAGATACAAAGTTACATATTTATATAACAATCCTAATTGATAACGTCTATTTTGTTATAGTATTTTTGTTTATTTTCATAATTAGTTTTATCATTCATTTAGATTTTACCACATATTAAGCATCACATAGTCTTCTTTCATCATTTTCTCGTATTTTGCAATTAATGGAGATATTGGTACACAAACACGAGCGAATGCTCTAAAACATGATCATTCCACGTCAAAGGAGAAGCAACCCTCGCAGGTGGATACCTTAGCCCGCACGGGCTCTATGTCCAGCACTTTCAGCACACCCAGACTCATGCTCAACCCGAGCAGACAACAATTCTCCAATCACCCCGCGCTGGGTGTCCACTTTAGCCCACGCGGGCCCACTCCTCCAGCAGTTCTAGCCCGAATCGGGCTCTTCACCAGCCCGCGTGGATTCCCTTCTCCAAGCCAGCCCGCGCGGGTCGTATTCATCATCTGCATAAACCAGAAAAGGAAAATCAGCAAAACAAGAAGAGGAAAGTGGTGGGTGCTTAAACCAAAAGAAAATATGGTTGGAGAAGATGAATGAGAGATACATGGATGGAAAATAAAGAGGAAACATTGACAATTACACAAGAATGCAAAAATAAGAGATGGAAACACTCGGAAAAGGAAAACTGCAGTTGCTGTAAGAAATAGGAAATTCCGGCTGTTGGAGAGGAAGGAAAGGGGACGGCAAAAGAGGAAGGAAAAGAGGAAAGGAAAGAGGAGAAAGAGGGAAAAAAGGGGAGAGCTTCAGCTGCGCAATTCGTACAGAAAATTAGAGAGAAAAACAGAGAACACATAGAGAGAGAAAGGGATAGCAGACGACACACGAGGGCAAAGGACGGAGCGACAAAGTCGGATTGCGGAGGAGCTGTTGAAGACGTCAGTAATAGAATAGGGAGGAAGCTAGTTCTTTATTCATGTTGAAAATTGTTATCTTTTGCGTTTCGTATTCTAAGTTTATGTGCTAGTAGGTCCATAGCCATAGGTTAGAGCTTTGCCGATATGTAATGAAGTTTCATGCTTAATGCTTGGTTATGATGTTTGATTGTTTACGGATTGATTGGTTGTTCTTAATGCTTTTGTTCTTATTGACTTTTTGAATGAATGATTATAAAAGGTTGGTTGCATTGGAAGATGAATTGAACTTTAGAACGTAGCCATGATATGAGGTCTCAATTGATTTAGAATCTTGACCGGTCGGTTAATTGGACATAGAAATTAGGATAGCGGACTCAATGCATTTATCGTGTAAGATTACTGATAACACGTAGAATTTATCACTTTTAGGCTAGGTATTCACATCATTTTCACATAGATTTCATAGCACGAGCTACAATTCCGTAACGATTGTTCTTTATATACGCCATTTTTATTGGTTTTCAGGTTTTAAGGCGACAATGCCTAAACGAGCGTAAAAAGGCAAATTCCTGAATCAAACCGCACATATGGAAGATACAATTCACTCGGAGCCAAATTTAAGCCACGGAACTTAATGGAATACCCGAACATCGAGCGGATGAAGTAAAAGCATGAAATGAAGAGTGCCTCCTCAGGCACTAAGGCTACCCGCTCGGGCAAAAGCTACGGGGATAATTACAACAATCTACACGACCCGGGCACGAAGACAACATGATCGGGTGACCATGCCCGCTCGGGCTGAAAGGCGGAACCCGCTCGGGCCTCAATTACAGATGAAAATCCCCGAGAGTTTACACGACTCGGGCTGGTAGACCATGCGGTCGTGTAGCGATGCCCGATCGGGCTGGAAGATGTACACGATCGGGCTTCCCTCGGCACGACCGGGAAAACTCCGTACCCGAGCAGGCCGCCTTTCTCGCAACAACCTACTTTTAGAGTTTGAATGAGCAAAATAGAAGAGGAGATCAGTTCCAGACACGAGAGGACGACTAGGGCAAGGAAAGGCTTGGAAATCATCATGAAAGGCTCGGGAGACGCTGGAGAAGGAGAGAAGCATCAATCCGTATATCTGTAACACGATAAGGAAGATCGAGGCATCGGATTTCCAAGGTTTTATGATGTTTAGGGTTGTGTTATCTCCATTGACAGTAAGATCCATGAGTGAGTAGATTCCAAACTATGGGTTAGGGATATCGGTTTTGTAATGGATGTACAAATTATGCATTAATGCTTAGATCTATCGTATTGTTCTTGATATTCGGTTCTATAATCAACATCGTAATGCTCATACTAGTGCTGCCCGCTCAGTAACTTAGGAATTTGTGTTTTTCTAGAAGGTTAAAATATGAATTCGGAACTGTTGATTGTAGGTTAAGTTCGATTAATGAGAATCTGACCGGTCGGTTAATCGGCTTAGGAATTAGGATTACACGCTTAACGCTGCCGTAGTCACGAGTTAATCGCTGCTGGAAGGTAGGATTGCACGTAAATATGGTTAGGAGGTTTAGGCTCGGCAGAATCACTCCTCATCTTAGAGCATGAATTTCCCATTTTCAAGATAATTCGATAGGTTTATCATCCTTAGTTGTAACATCCTTGCGATTCCCGGTATCCCGAAACCCGTAATGTTCTTAATGGTCAAGTCTTTCGTATCCTTTCTATCGTTGTCATCATTTAGTTTACCGCTTTAGATATTTACACCACGCCATCATCTATTTCACACTGTCTTAATTTAGTGATATTCTTAGAAAAGGTTGCATTAGTCCCTAGAGTTCGACCCCGGTACTACACGAACCGTATACTTGCGGTAGAGTGGTCTAGGAAATATTATAGCTTGAATTTCCGCACATCAAGTTTTTGGCAACGTTGCCAGGGACTAATTACGGCCTAGACTAGGAATTAGCTAGATTAAGATCTAGTCCTTTCCGGAGTCTTCATTTGTTTTTCGCATTTTCTTTTCTGTTTCTTTTATCGAGTCTATTCTATCTACCGCGGATCTGCACTTTGGTGTTTCGTCTCTTGTTGTGCAGGAAGCCTTGTATGAGAAGCTCCACACAAAAGCTCCTCATATACGATCCCGAGGTCGAGCGAACATTACGAAGCATGTGCAAGAAGAGGAGGATTGGACTAGCGGATTATGAGTTCGAAGTAGATAGAGAGAGCGGTCACAAGACATACACCTCTGAAGAGGAAGAAACCGACAGTGTAAGCAGCGGAGCAGATCACGCAAATAACCCCGACATGGCTGCTGCCGATGAAACATACGGAGCCTACACCGCGCCAAAGCACACTTAGTTGCTTTCGTGTATGGCCCGCACTATCGATAATCAGGTTGAGCTACAACCCGCCTTCATCCAAATGCTCGATAACTCGGCCTTTAGAGGAATGGAGAATGAAGATCCGAACTCCCATCTCACGGACTTCAAGATGCTCTGCAGCACCACCAAAGTTGGCACGGGAGGATCTTTACTTGATGGCATTCCCTTTCTCGCTCAAGGATGCAGCGCAACGTTGGTTGTTCAACTTGCCTTCTGCGTCAATTACGTCATGGAATGATCTAGAGCAGCGGTTCATGCAACAATTCTTTCCGGATCATAGGACGCTTCTCGCCAAGAATCGCATAAATTCTTTTCTACATGAAAGAGGCGAGACTTTACATGATGCATGGGAACACTTTAAGAACTATGAGCGGCCCACACCATGGAATGGATAAGAAGTATCTTATCACTAGCTTTATCCAAGGTCTCCAAGAAACTACCCGGTTGATGATCGTGGCAGCGGGTGGTGGTTCCCTCAGCAACCTCACATTCAATCAACTCGAGAACTTGATCGAGAGCATGGCGAGGGAAGGAGGCAAGAAGGTCGGTGACTACAACCGTGATTACCCATTCAAAGCGGCAGTGAATGAGTTAGGCATCGCCAACCCGGAATTAACAGACTTGAAGCAGCAAGTTGGCGAAATATACAGGATGATAGCTGGCTTTCATGTGGACCGACAAGATGTATCCGTAGGCCAAGGGATCGAGGAAGTGAACTACGTCAGCAATCGGGCCTACCAGCAAAATTACATGAAGAGCCATCCCAACCTCTCTTACGGCAACACGAGCAATGTGGCAAACCCGCAAGATTTTCAACCGCGGATGATGGCAAGAAACCAAAACCAAGGTTTCCAGCCGAGAGGGAGTGGCCAAGACTACGGTTATCAGCCTCGTGCACAAGCTTCATGTGACTCTGAAATTCTTTCTATGCTCCAATTGATGTATCAAGAGCAGAAAAGTGCGCTTGGAGGGATTAAGGTTGAGCAAGAGGACATGAGGAAGAGAATGGACGGGTTCCAGATGAACTTGAGGCTCCTCAAAACGCAAGTGGCATAGCTAGCCCAAGGGTCTAACCGACAGCCCGGGCAGCTTCCCGGGAAACTCGAGGCGAACCCCCGCGAGCAAGTAAACGCCATTTTCCTAAGGAGCGGGAACACGGTATAGCAACCCATGCCTTCCACAGCTGCAAGAGGAGAGCCTTTGAGTGGTAAGATCGAACAACCCATGACTCAAAGCGTGGAAGAGAAGAAGACCAAGGAAGAAGAGAGGGAGTTACCCTACATAGCACCTGCCCCAAGGGTACCACCCTTACCCTTTCCGAATCGCCAAAGGAAACAGAGCGACGATGCTCAATTCACCCAATTCGTGGAACTCTTGAGGAAGCTGCAAGTCACCATCCCGTTCTACGACGCGCTTATGAAGATCCCATCCTAAGCAAAATTCCTCAAGGACATCATAATGACTAAGAGGACCGTAGACAACGAGATGGTAACGGTCACGAACTCACTCATACAGCCCCCTACCATGGACGAGAAGATGCCCAATCCAGGTAACTTCGTCATTCCCTGCAAGATCTAAGACTATGAGATTGAGCATGCACTAATCGATATCGGAGCAAGTGTGAGCTTGCTACCATTATCTCTTGTTGAGAAGGTCAATCGAGTAGGAGATCTTCAACCCACGCGCATGCAAATCACCTTAGCTGATCAATCCGTACGGAGTTCCATGGGTATATTGCGAATGTTGCTGTACAAGTGGGGGAATTCTGGTTCCCCGCGGACTTTGTTGTTGTGGACATGGAGATCAATCCGAAGATCTCCGTCATTTTGGGAAGACCATTCCTCAACACGGCAAAAATGGTCATCTATTCAGCTAAAGGCAGGCTGGTAATGAAATTTGGAGACGAGTTTATCGAGTTCAAGCTCGACGATGCACTTGAGAAGCCTTATACGACTGAACCCGTAATGCATGTTACCACGATGGATGCACCAACGGAGAAAATTGAATGTGTACATCGCGACGTCCGTCCCGTGGAGATACCACTATCCGAGTGCACCGGGAGCCAATTTCAGTCGCCAGCAAGATCAGATGCATGCACGCAATTCAGAGAGAAGCCAAATATCCCTCAGTCGAGAAGTAACCCGCGCGTGCACCCACCCTTACCCGCACGGGCAGCACCAAATTTAGGAGACCCAATCGGGCGGCCACACAGCCCGACTCGGGTAGTACTCACGGGGGTAAGTGGTGAAATTGGCCACCCGAGCGGGTGGGTGTATGAGCCCGATCGGGCAGAGAAACTGGACAAAAACTTGCCCGGGCGACCTCACAGCCCGACTCGTGCACCACCCACGGGGGTAAGTTACACTTTAGACTACCCGATCGAGGCAAAGAAAGAGCCCGATCGGGCACCTGATTTGAACCGAAATCCATACGGCTTAACCGAGACTTCAACGCGGGCGGCGGTTCTACGGCCACACACATAATCTCCCACACACTCGATGACCCGCATACATACTAATCCCGCCTGGAAAACCGAGGAGACGCTCAACCAAAACCGAGTCCGAAGGACATACCATGGAGTCGTGGGATTGGACGAGAAGAACCGAGAATCGCAAGTGAAAAGCGCTATAAGGTTTGAGCCATGTCATGATGATCAGTTAGAAGACGGAAGAGGCGTACCTCCTCTTTCCGACATAACACGCGTATGAAGACGTTAGGCTTGAGCTAAAGACCGTAAACAAGCGCTTCTCGGGAGGCAACCCGAGCCTCATATCCTTTTTCCTCATCTTCATTTTATTTCTATTTTCGAACTCTTTTTAAGACATGGACAATTTTTTAGGACTTAGGATTTTAGTAGCCTTATGATTTTTGCTGCATGGTTTTCCTCGTATTCTTTTTTCAGTTTTTGCAGCAAATGCCCGGTCGGGCAGACGATATCACCCGCGCGGGCTAGGTCAAGTTCAAAGACACCCGATCGGGCGAATTCATGCGACCCGCGCGGGTACAGTGCGGATGTGTCACAAATTCAGATGTATCACAAATTCGAGAAAGCAAAATACACCAGGTGTATTTGTTCTTATTCTTTCATATATTTTCTCAAATTTTTGGCATGCGGGTATCCCTCATAGATCTCGAACACCGGGACTTTGTTCCGTTCAGGTCTGGGGGGTACTCTTTTGAGTGATACGATTTTTTTATACTGAGTGATATATTTGCGATTAGGGTTAGGATTAGGAATAAATAGATGGATACCTAGTACGAATTTTCGAGCTTTAGTCATTTTTTGCAACATTTTCGAATCGTGAACAATAGTCTAGGTTTGCTTAGAAGCCTTTTGGATATCGATTAGTTGAGTAGTTGTGTTTGAAGCCATGATCTATAGTTGCATACACCCCTTAGGTTTCAGTACCAAGTATCCATATCTCCGTGTATACCGTTTATCCCTTGCTTGTTTGATATATCTTCACCGTTCATGAGTCATTAGATTCCACACGCTTATACTCCGCTGTCATCTTGGAAAAATTTCTAACTATTTCAGATTTGTATTGACATGAGTACATCGAGATCGATGGTTCGGGTCTAAGTGGTGGGTTAAGGCGCTATTCTACGTCCTAAGGGTTAGAGTGATGCGTAATCTAGAAAAAAATAAAAAGCGAAAAAAATGATCTTCAATAACGCACCTCTTAACTCTGCTAAGGTTACACGACCTTATGAGTGTGCCATAAGCAGCCTGGGTCTAAGTAGAAAGCCATCCTCCTTCGACTTCGAAGTTCTAGAAACCAAGCGTGGATCTAAGTATCGAAAAAAAAGAGAATAAGAATGAGAAAACGTGTTTAATGATATCTTAAGCTTCAGTTGATATAAGTCTGAACTCGGTACGCTTAAGCTTACGTTCATGTGACGCGTTGATTTGCAGAATGACTAACTCTTTGAATTTTTCGTGCTAGTATCCATCGTTATTAGATTCTTCTTATACTTGGCTTTAGTTTTGTTTGAGGACAAACAAAGGTTCAGGTCTGGGGGAGTTTGATAACACGTAGAATGTATCACTTTTAGGCTAGGTATTCGCATCATTTTCGCATAGATTTCATAGCACGAGTTACAATTCCAATACGATTGTTCTTTATATACGCCCTTTTATTGGTTTTCAGGTTTTAAGGCGACAAAGCCTAAACGAGCGTAAAAAGGAAAATTCCTGAATCAAACCGCACTTATTGAAGATACAATTCACACGGAGCCAAATTTAAGCCACGGAACTTAATGGAACACTCGAGCATCGAGCGGATGAAGTAAAAGCATGAAATGAAGAGTGCCCGCTCGGGCACTGAGGCTACCCGCTCGGGCAAAAGCTACGGAGATAATTATAACAATCTACACGACCCGGGCACGAAGACAACATGATCGGGGTGACCATGCCCGCTCGGGCTGAAAGACGGAACCCGCTCGAGCCTCAATTAGAGATGAAAATCCCCGAGAGTTTACACGACTCGGGCTGGTAGACCACGCGGTCGGGTAGCGATGCCTGATCGGGCTGGAAGATGTACACGATTGGGCTTCCCTCTGCAGGACCGGGTAAACTCTGTACCCGAGCGGGCCGCCTTTCTCGCAACAACCTACTTTTAGAATTTGAATGAGCAAAATAGAAGAGGAGATAATTTCCAAACACGAGAGAGCGACGGTTAGGGCAACGAAAGGCTTGGAAATCATCAAGAAAGGCTCGGGAGATGCTGGAGAAGGAGAGAAGCATCAATCCGTATATCGGTAACACGATAGGGAAGATCGAGGAATCGGATTTCCTAGGTTTTATCATGTTTAGGGTTGTGTTATCTCCCATGAAAGTAAGATCCATGAGTGAGTAGATTCCCAATTATGGGTTAGGGATATCGGTTTTGTAATGGATGTACAAATTATGCGTTAATTCTTAGATCTATCGTATTGTTCTCGATATTCGGTTCTATAATCAACATCGTAACGCTCATACTAGTGTTGCCCGCTCAGTAACTTAGGAATTTGTGTTTTGCTTGAAGGTTAAAATATGAATCCGGAACTGTTGATTGTAGGTTAAGTTCGATTAATGAGAATCGACCGGTCGGTTAATCGGCTTAGGAAATAGGATTACACGCTTAACGCTGCCGTAGTCACGAGTTAATCACTGCTGGAAGGTAGGATTGCACGTAATTATGGTTAGGAGGTTCAGGCTCGGCAGAATCACTCCTCATCTTAGAGCATGAATTTCCCATTTTCAAGATAATTCGATAGGTTTATGATCCTTAGTTGTTACATCCTTGCGATTCCTCGTATCCCGAAACCCGTAGTGTTCTTAATTGTCAAGTCTTCTGTATCCTTTCTATTGTTGTCATCATTTAGTTTAGTGTTTTAGATATTTACACCACGCCATCATCTATTTCACACCGTCTTAGTTTAGTGATATTCTTAGAAAAAGGTTGCATTAGTCCCTAGAGTTCGACCCTGGT
>CM071869.1:28341579-28428764 GCA_036759665.1 Gynandropsis gynandra
TCATTCTCTAGGAAAGAGCTTGAATTCCCCGAATACGTGATAATACTCAAAACCATGATCTTTGTTAGAACTTCGTTGAATCATCGTGCATCTCTCGAAACCTATGGTGTTTAGCTAAGTGAATTTAAACCGTTAATTAGTTAGTTTAGTTTTATTTGCATTCCAAATACTCATTGATTTTTACTGTTCTATTCATTAGTTACTAGCTTTAGAGTTGCATCGATTCCTCGTGTTCGACCCTAGTACTATACGATCCGTATTCTTGCGGAAGCGTTAGTCTAGGTATTTTATTACTTGATATTAACTAGATCAAGTTTTTGGCACCGTTTCCGTGGAATTAATTACGGCTTTAGAGTTAGGATACTTTTGGATTAGGACATAGTCACACTTGTCAGGACTTAATTCGAATTCAAGCCCAACAACGCTATTCATGGGCCTAGTTCAAATTTTAAGCCCAACACAATTCTTAAGCCAAAAACGTCAAAGTCCATTTGTTCTTGTGAGCGACCCAATAGGTCCCCGTTACGTTGGTAGTGATTAATATCACAAATAAAGAGCGGTGTCTAGCAACACATCATTATTACCTAAGTAAAGAGAATGTATATGACTCGACATAACCATTCCCGTGATTGACGTTATCGTTTTGTCCTTGATGTCTTGATCGAACACGAGCCATGGTAAATGTCATACTCGTATAGTTCACTCATAGGTTTCTTGATTCCCAAGTAGATTGTACAGAAACAAATAAATTTGATATCACATATCAATTTATTTAAGCACGACCATGCATTTCACAATCTCACTCGATCAAGGAGCTCATAACATCACTCCCGTTATATAGGAGGGACAAATTCTATCTCGATCAATCAACATCTTTCTGCGTAAGTCAACTGTGTACACAATCACTACCTCATAAGTTCACCCAATTATGAGCGACGTTCAGCATTATCAAAGTACACATTTTTCTTACGTCAAGATCTCTGATGATCTCAAGTTAAATGATCACATACACCATCATCACTATGAGAATTGCCTATGACACTCATATAACAACCCATGCAGCAATCTCATGGAGAGTCGATCCAGTACAATATTCTCTAACACGTACTTATGTGTTGAATTGGTATCTCATATTAATTCAACACATACTAGTCTCAGCATCATTTATATCATTATTCTCAATGATACTCGACTAGGGATGTCATTTAAGAATATATTCTAAACCATAATCCTAACGATGTTATTGCACTCACTTATAATACTAAGAAAATAAACTAAATGAAAAAAAAATGTCAAATAACAACGTGATACATAAATAAAACCCTAAATACAATCAACTTATAATTGGTCTCTAGAGCATACTCCAACAGACCATTATGCTCGAGATTGCCCAAACCAACTTACGATGATTATCGCGATGACGGGGAGTATGAAACCAAGCTTGAGAGTGGGGGAGAATTATACTATGATGCTCTAAATGCTGTTGAAGAAGGATATGTGCAAGCACCCATGAGAGGAGAGCTTTTGGTGTCACGAAGAGCTCTTAACTTGCAAGCAAAGGAAGATGCAATAGAACAATGCAAGGGATGAACCACAACAAAATATGCAGCATTATTATTGATGGTGAGAGCTGTACCAATGTAGCTAGTTCATCAATGGTGGAGAAATTGGAGCTTACTACAACTAAGCATCCACAACTATACAAGCTACGATGGCTTAATGACAACGGAGAGACCAAAGTGCACTGCCAAGTTTAAATACCATTCAAGATTGGTAAATATGAAGATGAAGTTGTGTGTGACGTGGTTCCTATGCAAGCTTGTCACATATTTCTTGGGAGACCTTGGCAATTCAACGTGAAAGCTCAGCTTGACGGGTACAACAACAAGTACTCTTTCAACTTCAGGGGTGATAACACGTAATCCGTCATAGTATTTTCATGATTCCTAGGTTTAGTTTTGATTTCGATTCTTGGACTTTACCGACTTATTGAGTATGTTGGAGTACTTCTTTCATTACTTCGTGTGTTGTGTAAAAAACGAAGACATGTAAAGCAAATACGAGTGATTACGACAAACCTACCTAAAATGTGGCCAAAGTGACCAAGGTGTGAATATGAGCACGGCCGAGCTGAATATGTGCACGATTGATGATGAACACATAGCACGGCCGGGCAACAAACCAAAGCATGGCCGAGCAGAAGAAGAAGAGACATGCCAGTCGGGCTACACTCACAAACACGGTCGAACAGGAGACACTTTCATGCAGCACGGCCGAGCATTAACATTTGCATGACCGAGTTGAAGAAACATGCAACGTAGCACGGTCGATCATAACCTTGTGCACGACCGGGCTGGAGGATGAAGCACATGCATGACCGCGCTTAAACACCTGCATGACCGGGCCATTTGTGCAAAATCACCCCCGTAGCAGATGCACGGCCCAGGCTTGCTCCATGCTCGGTCGAGCACTCAAGAAGAACATGCACGGTCGGGCGTTTACATGAGCATGGTCGGGCTTGCATTCCAACGACCAAGCGATTCACATGGACACCATTTGAACGAGCATGAATTTAAAACCAAACCAGAAAGAACACAGAAAAGAGATGGACCGGACCAGAGAGAAGAGAACACGGTTGAAGAAGGAGACTTCGGCCATCCTAAGGATTCGTCTGAGGCCGCGCTTGAATGATAGGGAATATGAATACTTACTTCATTTGTGTTTGTTTCCCTATGAATTTTGAGTAGTTGTCCTTGCTGTGGGTTAGGGATGCCATTGTAATGGATTGTTTGGTTCTTTAATGCTTGATTTTGGTTTTGTTCAATCGTATGGTTCGATAGGTTGTAGTTGTTTGTAATACGTTCATACTTTGTTGATCACACGTTTGAATGAGACTAGGTCTGTTCGAGTGAGATTAGACACGTGTGAATGTGTTTAGAGATTCGTTTAGGCATCGAGAGAGTCAGACTTGAGTCTCGGGATTAACCTGCGAATGAATTAGATTAATGAGAATCTAGCGATCGGTTAATCTATTTAGGAACTATAGAACTTCCATTGTACTTCATGCGTTTAGGTTATTGATTTACTACATCGAGAGGTGAGTACGTTTATCTCTTATATAGTGGATTTAGGAATCGTGAGAGTCACTTCCGTTAATAGAGGTCGAGTTCCCATTGTTTCTGAAAGTAGAGGTTAGAGTTCCCTATCGTTCTTCATGCATCTAGACGTTCCATGCTGCATCGAGAGATGAGTGACGTTGATTCCCTAGGTAGAGGATTTAGGCATCGAAAGAGTCATTTTCGATAGTTGAGGTAGAACTCCCCACTCGTTCTTCATGCATCTAGATGTTCTGCGCTGCATTGAGAGATGAGTGACGTATATTCCCTAGGTAGTGGACTTAGATTTTAGTTTTCCATCGATTTATATAACTTTCATGTTCTATAGAAACATTAATTGCATGTCGAGGCATTCCCGAAACCCGTGCTATTCTATCTTGTTGAGTCTAGCTTCGTTATTATTTATTATCTTTACTTTCTAGTTCATTTAACCACATATTGATCAATCTTCTTCTCATGAATTCTTAGTTCTAACATTGCACTAATACCCCAGAGTTTTACCCTGGTACTACACGTAACGTATACTTGCGGTAGAGTGGTCTAGGAAATTAAAACCTCTGGTTTTCAACCATCAAGTTTTTGGTGTTGTTGCTGGGGACTAGTTACGGCATTAGAATTAGGATTTCATTGAGTCGAGATCCAGTCCTTTCCGAGTCTTTTGTTGATTTTGTTTAATGCATTTTTTCTTTTATTTTGAGTCAATTACAACTCTTTCAAGCTAAGTCATTGTCTGTTGTTTTCCTACGTGTAGATCATTCGGTGTATGTCTAGGAGTTCAAGAGGCAAAGAACTCCTCTTCGATCCCGAAATTGACAGAACCACCCGAGTGTTGACAAGACAGCGAAAAGCAAGACATAGTGCTTCCGAGAGTCACAAGGAAATAACGATTGAGCAAGAAACGGATTCATCTAGTGAAGAAGAGATGGCTCAGAAGGAAGCACCGGAAACTTACGGGACGTACACAACGCCTAAACACACGCAGCTCCTCTCCTGCATTCGAAAGCCCGAGATAGACCAGAACAGATTTGAATTGCAACCGGCCTCCATTTAGATGTTGAGTCAATCGCTCATGGGACGACCTATAAGGATCCGAACCAGCATCTCACTAAGTTCAAGATGTTGTGTTCGAACATGAAAGCATACCCCGGAATAGAAGATGAAGCGACTATGTTGCTTGCCCTCCCATTCTCAGTTAGGGAGCATGCACTCGAGTGGCTCTACACGCTACCACCAGATTCTATTTACACATGGAGCCAGCTCGAAGAACGCTTCATGATGTGACTTTTCTCACCCACAAGACGCAAATATGGAAGAACGAGATCAATTTCTTTACCTAAGAGGATAAAGAGAGTCTTCTGGAAGCGTGGCTATGATTTAAAGGATATCAACGTGAATGCCCACACCACGAGATGGATAAAAGATACCTCATTGCCACTTTCATTAAGGGTCTTCGTGATAAAGTTCGTAACTGGTTGAATGCCGCTTGTGGAGGCTCTTTACATGACCTCCCGTTCACTACCATTGAGGCCAAGATTGAGAAGATGGCGAGGGAAGAAACACTATGTCAGGAGAATATAATCGTCGGACACCAGCCAAGAGAATGGACAGTGAGGTGCTTGCATTGCGTGCTGAGATTGCCGAGATGAAGATGCAAACGATAAACATGCACCAAGGACCTCCCGATTCTCACGGATTCTAGGATGTTGTAGATGCAAACTACGTTGCCAACAATCCTTATTCAAAGACCTACAATTCAGGCTGGAAGAATCATCCGAATATGTCCTACAAGAACACCGGCAACGTCTTAAATCCGTTGCAAGGAAGCTACCAGCCGAAGCTGTTCAAAGCAATCCACAAAACCAGAATTTTCAGCCTAGAGTGCAAGGTTATCAAGGGTATAAGACAAGAGGAGCACCAACGCCAATTCTCCAACAAGAGGGGAACACCGAGATCATGTCTATGTTTTCTCAGCTTTTACAAGGGCGGAAAGATCAATACGCTGACCTGAAAAATGCAAGACGAGACCAAGAGAACATGAAGAAGCTTGGGGAAATTCAGACGCATTTGAAGATCCTAGACACCCAAGTCGCACAGCTTGCAGCGAGCGCTTCCAATCCGCAAGGAATTTTAACAGAGATTTCTGAGCCAAATCCTCGTAAGCATTGCAATGTCGTCATGTTGAGAAGCGGGATAGAACTTGTGGACGTCAAACCCCAAAACTGCGAGAAAGGAGAGTGCTCAAAATCTTCAATGGTGAAGCCTATCGATCCCGAGTATCATAAGGAAGCACAAGATGAGGAAGATTTATGTGGCACCACCACCAAGACCAGCTCCACATCCATTTCTTGGTCGCCAAATGAGACGAGGTGATGATTCGCAATTTGCCAAGTTCACAGCAAGGTTGAAGAAAATGGAGATCTCTATGCCCTTCCATGAGGAAATCATGCAAATTCCTTCCTACGCTAAGTTCCTCAAGGATATCCTCACCAAGAAGCGTAGAGTGGAAGAGGAGACAGTGATGATCACCATTGAGACACATGCCGTTATCCAACATGGGGTACCACAGAATTACCCGACCCATGTACCTTCGTCATCCCCTACAAGCTCGATGAAGATAGGGAAGAGACGGTGGAGTTTGGGTTAAATAAGAACCTCAATGACCATTCATGGTAGAGGTTTTGTTGTCTGTGGATGTGATAGATAAATTGGGAGATGAAATGCTTGAAAAGTTGAGTAACGTTCATGTCTTGAGTGACCCACTAGAAGGAACTCCCACAACTAGATATACGGATCAAGAGAATGACTAGGGGTATGGACAAGCTTTGAGAGCTACGGAGGAAACGCAAAGCAACAGAAGATATGAACGCCCAACTGACCTCATCGCCTACACGAGCGAGCTACCCCTTCTGCACGGTCGGGCACCTCCATTTGAGAGCAGCATGATCGGGCAACACAGCAGCCTGACCCGTTCAACACTCTCAGCTCAACATTTCAGCAAGTTAAGCCCGACCGATCAGCTCCTACAGCACGATCGGACGCCCCGTCAAGACCACAGCACGATCAGGCACATGCTCAGCCCGACCCGTGCATCATTCACAGCTCCAAATGGCACATCAAAACACACGATCGGATAGAGCAAGGAGCACGACCGGGCAGCCCCTCCACATGACAGCACGACCGAGCATAGGCTGAGCCCGATCCGTGCAACAATCTCGGCCAAAACCAGCAACACATGCCCGACCGCTCAGCATGACATGCTCGACCGAATGCTCAACTTGAATTGCAACACAACCAGGCCGGAGAAGAGCATGAGAGAGCTGGCTGATCTCGCAAGGCGAATGACAATTCCAAGTGCCATACCCAAACGAAGGACATGACGCAGGAGGCGTCGCACACAAAGATGAGGACGTCCACTTCGATGGTGATGAGGAGAGCATTTGGTCAAGCTCGGGACCTTAAACAAGCACTTATCGGGAGGGAGCCCGAATTTTCCACTTTCATTTCATTTTTAGGACCTATTCTTATTCCTTTTGCATTAATGTACTCGGTGAGCTATTATGGTGTATTTCTCCTTTGTATTGGGTGATGCTTTTCATAGGTTTTCCGACTTAGATATCATCCCTTAAGGAGGAGAGACGTACAACGTCTAGCCGCATCATCAAATCGAGAGAGCAAGATACACAAGGTGCACGCATTCTAACCTTTTGCTTCTCGTGTTTTGGTATGCAAAATTCTCTCTTAGGTCTTGAACACCAAGACAGTGTTCCATTCAAGTCTAGGGGGAGTACTCGTCGAGTAACATGCATATGATTAGGATTAGATGTTGAGTTTTTTTAGGAATAAATGGATGGATACCTAGCATGAATTTTCGAGATTTACTCATTATTGTGTGACCTTGTCGAATCGTGAACAATAGTCTAGGTTTGCTAAGAAAGTCTTTTGGATATCGATTAGTCTAGTAGTTGTGCATGTATCCATGATTTATAGTCGCATTTTGCCCTCCTAGGTTTCAGTCCCAAGAATACATTACTCCATGTATATCATTCATTCATTGCTTTGTTGGATATATTTTACCGTTCATTCTTTATGGATTATTAGATTCCACGCGCTTATACTCCACTGTCAATATGGATAAGTTTCTAACTATTTCAGGTTTACATTGATATTAGTACATCGAGATCGATGGTTCGGGTCTAAGTGGTGGGATGAGGCACTATTCTACGTACTAAGGGTTAGAGTTGATGCGTAATATTCGGTCTAAAAATTCTTAAATGACGCACCTCTTCACTCTGCTAAGGTTACACCTTATGAGTGTGCCAATCGGCAACCTGGGTCTAAGTAGAAAGCCATCCTCTTTGACTTCGACGTCCTAGAAACCAAGCGAAAATTAAAAAAATGTGGAAACCGAAAAAAGGGAAGAAAAGAGAATAAGAACGAGAAAACGATTGGTGTAAGCATAGGAGAATTGGTATGGAGATTGTTTGGAGTTATCTAGGGGTAGTGGAGTGGACATAGGTTATTGGTAGGATTGCATGGCTCGTGGCTTTCGATCGATAAAAGTCTGAACTAGGTACGCTTAGGCTTATGTTCGTGTGACGCCTTGTTTTGCATAATGACTAACTCTTCAAAGTATTTGTTCTAGTATCCATTGTTGTTTAACTCTTCTTGTACTCAATCTAGTTTTGCTCGAGTACGAGCAAAGGGTAAGTCTGGGGGAGTTTGATAAGACGTAATCCGTCATTGTATTTTTATTATTCCGAGGTTTATTTTTTATTGCGATTCTTGGACTTTACTGACTTAATGAGTATATTGAGTACTTCTTCTATTACTTTGTGTGTTATGTAGGAAACGAAGACATGTGAAGCAAACACGAGTAGTGACGGCAAACCTACCCAAAAATGTCGCCATAGTGACCAAGGTGTGAATATGAGCACGGCCAAGCTGAATATGTGCATGATTGATGATGAACACATAGCACGGTCGGGCAATAACCAAAGCATGGCCGGGAAAGAGAAGAAGAGACATGCACTGCCGAGCTACACTCACAAGCACGGTCGAATGGGAGACACTTTCATGCAGCATAGCCGAGCGTTACCATTTGCATGACCGAGCTGAAGACACATGCAACATAGCACGGTCGGGCATAACCTTACCGGGCCGGAGGATGAAGCACATGCATGACAGAGCTTCAACACCTGCACGACTGGCCCATTTGTGCAACATCACTCCCGTAGCTGATGCACGGCCCGGATTGCTCCATGCTCGGTCGGGCAATAAAGGAGAATACATGCACGATCGAGCGTTTACAAGAGCACGGTCCGGCTTGCATACCAACAACCAAGCGATTCATACGGTTACCATTTGAACGAGCATGAATTTAAAACAAAACCAGAAAGAACATAGAAAAGGAGACGGACCAGACCAGAGAGAAGAGAACACGGTTGAAGAAGGAGACTTCGGCCATCCGAAAGATTCGTATGAGGCCACGCTTAGATGATAGGGAAGATGAATACTTACTTTATTTGTGTTTTTTTTCCTACGAATTATGCGTAGTTGTCTTTGCCATGGGTTAGGGATGCCATTGTAATGGCTTGTTTGGTTCTTTAATGCTTGATTTCAGTTTTGTTCAATCGTATGTGATAATGTCTATTTTTTATGATAATTTAGTTGATTTTCATAGTTAGTTCAACAATCATTAAGCATCACTTAGTCCTCTTTCATCCTTTTTTCGTGTATTTGCAGGAAAAGATAACATCGACACGAACACGAGCAAACACGAGCGAATACGGGCAATTGCCCTACACCACATTCACCAGCGCAATCGCGCACACAAGCGAGGTCAAATTCCCGACCGTGTAGCCATTCCAGCCCGCCCATGCTACTGAAAATGGCACCAGCCCAACTGTGCAAATGCCTACAGCCCGACCGTGCTCAACTTCCAGCCCCACCGGGCATTGAAGACCACCAGCAGCCCGACCGTGCTCAACTTCCAGCCCCACCGGGCATTGAAGACCACCAAGAGTCCGATCGTGCATTGCCGAAACTTGCCCGTGCTCCTATTACAGAATGCATGCCTGATCGTGCAACCCTCTTAGCCCGACTACGCTCTCCAAACAGAACACATACCCGAAGGTGCTTCATGACCCGAGCTAATGATAAGCACGACCGGGCTGTGATTAAATGAAGAGCCCGACCAAGCTCACTCTTGCGCCTGGTCGGGCATATTGAACCTGCACGCCGCCAAGAAAAAAATAAAAGATTTGGTCGATGGAAAACAATACGAAACTCATGACAAAGAATGGAAAGCACTCTGCAAAAGAGGAAAAAGAAGAAAATGAAAGAAAGGAAAAGATGAAAGAGTATAGGGAGGGGCAAAGCAAGAGGGGATTCAGACTGAAAACGAAGAAGACGATAGAGCAGACGCAGAGAGAGTAGAGAGAGCATAAAGCACACGAGGGCAAAGGACAGAGCAACGAAGCCGGATCGCGGAGGAGCTATTCAAGACGTCGGTAATAGAATAGGGAGGAATCTCATTCTTTATCCATGTTGAATATTGTTATCGTTTGCGTTTCGTATTCTATGTTCATGTCCGAATAGGTCCATAGCCATAGGTTAGAGAGCTTTGCCGATATGTAACGAAGTCTTGTTCTTAATGCTTGGTGGTTCTTAAGGCTTTTGTTCTTGTATGCTACTTGAATGAATGATTTTGAAATTTGATTGTTTTAAGATTGATTGGTTGTTTTAATGCTTTTGTTCTTGTATGCCACTCGAATGAATGATTATAGAAGTCTAGTGAATCTACGCCACGAGATTAGACTTTGGAACTTGGCCATGATTTAGGATTTAATAGGTTTAGAATCTACGCCAGGTCGATCGATTGAATCTAGGGATTAGGATAGCAGTCTTAATGCTTCTAGTGAGTGAGATTACGCAATCGAAAGATTGGTAATACGCACGCTAGGTGGTGGACAATTCTACGCCAGTCAGTTCCCATATTAGAGCATTAATTCCCTAAACTCGTGATAATATCTAAGACGATGATCATGTTAGAACTTTATTGCATCATCGTGCATCTCTCGAAATCTGTGGTGTTTAGTTCATTCAGTTTAATCCGATAGTTAGTTAGTTAGTTTATCTTTATTCGCATTGCCATCACTTATTGATTTTACACGTCTTATTCATTAATTTACTAGCTTTAGAGTTGCATCGATTCCTCGTGTTCGATCCTGGTACTATACGATCCGTATTCTTGCGGAAGCGTTAGTCTAGGTAATTATTACTTGAGATTAACCACATCAGTATGGTTCAATAGGTTTTAGTTGTTCGTAATGCGTTCATACTTTGTTAATCACATGTTTGAATGAGACTAGATCCGTTCGAGTGAGATCAGACACGTTTGAATGAGATTAGAGATTCGTCTAGGCATCGAGAGAGTCAGACTTGAGTCTCGAGATTAACCTGCGAATGAATTAGATAAATGAGAATCTAGCGATTGGTTAATCTATTTAGGAACGGTAGAACTCCATTTGTACTTCATGCGTTTAGGTTATGGATTTACTGCACCGAGACTTGAGTAAGATTATCTCCTAGATAGTGGATTTAAGCATCGAGAGATTCACTTCTGTTAATAGAGATCGAGTTCCCATTGTTACCGACAGAAGAGGTTAGAGTTCCCTATCGTTCTTCATGCATCTAGATGTTCCGTGTTGCATCAAGAGATCAGCGACGTTAATTCCCTAGGTAGCGGATTTAGGCATCGAGAGAGTCATTTCCGATAGTTGAGGTAGAACTCCCCACTCGTCTTAATGCATCTAGATGTTCCGCTGCATCAAGAGATTAGTGACGTTGATTCCCTATGTAGTGGACTTAGATTTTAATTCCCCATCATTTGATATAACCGATTTAATATTCTATAGAAACATCCATTGCATGTCCAGGCATTCCCGAAACCCGTGATACTCTATCTTGTTGAGTCTAGCTTCATTATCCTTTATTATCTTTACTTTCTATTTTGATAACCACCTATTGATCGATCTTCTTCTCGTGAATTCTTAGTTCTAACACTGCACTAAGTCCCCAGAGTTTGACCCTGGTACTACACTTACCGTATACTTGCGGTAAAATGGTCTAGGAAATTAAAACCTCTTGTTTCCAACCATCAAGGGACAAGGCCATTCGATTAATACCTCAAACCCCCCAAAAAAATTCTATGAGGAGCATATCCAAGCTTAAGAAGGAAAAACAAACATCGGAGAAGAAGAGCATGAGTTTCTTCATGTGAGCAAGCGAGATTAAGAAAGCCTTGCTTTATTCTCGTCCGTTGGTACTTCTCAGGTATGGTGAGGTATACCTGACCCATGAATCACTCTCTTCTTTGCCTAGTGTTATTTCTTACCTTTTGAAGGCTTACCAAGACTTATTCCCATAGGAGATTCTCAATGGATTTGCCACCACTCAGGAGAATCGAACATCTGATCAATTTTGTTCCTAGCATTACGATTCCGAAAAGGCAGCCTATAGAACCAATCCTGAGGAGACTAAAGAACTACAAAGTCAAGTAGGCGAGCTTATGGAGAAGGTATACATGAGGGTAAGCATTGTCTCCATGCATTGTACTAGTTATCTTGGTACCCAAGAAAGATTGTTCTTGGCGTATGTGTGTTGACTGCAGGGTAGTGAGCAACATTACGGTAAAGTATCACCACCCTAATCCTACATGGACTATATGAGTGGCTAGTTATAGCCTTTGGTTTAACTAATTCCCCTAGCACGTCTATGAGCCTTGTGAATCATGTTCTTAGGAGGTTTATTGGTAGACTGTTATTATGATATCTTAATTTACAACAAAGGTCTAGAAGAACATGGACGATACCTTAGAGCGATTTTAGACGTTCTTAGAGAGGAGAAGCTCTACACAAACATTAAGAAGTTTACTTTCTGCACTAATCAGTTTGTTTTCTTAGGTTTTGTTGTGAGTGAGCAGGGAATTCATGTGGACAAAGAGAACATAGCCGTAATCAAAGATTGGCCGAAATCGAGCTCCGTAGGAGAAGTTCAAAGCTTTCTTGGACTTTCGAGATTCTATCGAAGTTTTGTGAAGAACTTCAGAACCCTAGCAGCCTGTTTGACCAAAATTATCAAGAAAAACGTTAGGTTCAAGTGGGAAGAATCACAAGAAGAGGTATTCGAGACACTAAAAGGGAAGCTTGTTAACCCTCCTCTTCTAGCGTTGCCAAACTTCTCAAAGACTTTTGAAATTGAATGTGATGCTTCTGGTGTAGGTATTGGCGCTGTGATGATGCAAGAAGGATGTCCAATAGCATATTTTAGTGAGAAATTAATTGGAGCTCAGCTTAACTACCCTACATACGGCAAGGAGATGTACGTGTTGGTGAGAGCCTTGCAAATGTGGCAACACTACTTGTGGCCTAAAGATTTTGTGATTTATACGGATCATGAATCTCTTTAGCACTTGTAGGTTCAACATAAGCTGAACAGAAGACATGCTAAATAGGTTTAATTCATCGAGACCTTCCCATATGTGATACGGTACAAGCAAGGTAAGGAAAATGTCGTGGTCGATGCATTGTCTAGGAGGTTCACATTGATTTCGACTTTAGATGCTAGATTATTGGATTTTGAGCACTTAAAGGATTTGTATGAACCTGATCTGGACTTTGAGGAACCCTATGAATCATGTGAAAGGATGGCGAGTGGCAAGTTTTATAGGCACGAGGGCTTTTTGTTTCGTGAAAGCAAACTTTATGTGCCTAATTGTTTTATGCGCGATTTACTTGTTCATGAGGCTCATGGAGGAGGACTATCTATATTGCAGGAACACTTCTATTGGACTCATATGGAGAGACATTGAGAGAGTCTGCAGGAGATGCGTGACTTGCAAGAAAGCCAAATCAAAGCTCCAACCACACGGTTTGTATAATCCTTTTCCTATTCCTAGTGAACCTTGGACTCACATATCTATGGATTGTGTGCTTGGTTTGCCTAGAACTTCGGCTGGAAGTGATTCTATATTCATGATTGTAGATCGATTCTCTAAAATGGTACATTCATAGCATGTAATAAGACAGATGATGCTTCAAATGTGGCTAATTTGTTCTTTAAGGAAGTTGTGCGTCTTCATGGAATGCCTAGGATCATAGTTTCTGATCGAGACACTAGGTTCTTGAGTTACTTTTGGAAAACGTTATGGGCTAAGTCAGAAACAAAATGTTTATTCTCTAAACATTGTCACCCGCAAACTGATTTCTAAACTGAAGTGGTTAATAGGACATTATCTGCATTGCTTCGCTCTCTTGTGAAGAAGAACTTGAAAACGTGGGAAAATTGTTTGCCTCATGTGGAGTTTGCTTATAATCAGCAATTCATAGTGCATCTCAGTTTTCTCCGTTTGAGATTCTTTATTGGTTTAATCCCTTAACTCCTCTTGATCTAACTCCTTTACCTTTGTCTGAGCAATCTAATATGGATGGTAAAAGAAGGCTGAAATTGTTAGGCGGGTCCACAAGAAGGCAAGGGCGAATATTACGAAATGAACGGAGCAATACGCGAAACATGAGAACAAGGGACGCAAGGAGATGATCTTTGAACCCTCCGATCTGGTTTGGATTCACATGCGGAAAGAAAGGTTTCCTAACCATAGAAAAGCCAAATTGATGCCACGGGGAGAAGGACCATTCCGTGTACTTGAAAGGATTAACAACAACGCCTACAAGATTGAACTTCCAAGTGAGTTTAATGTGAGTGCTACATTAATGTGGCTGACTTGACTCGTTTTGATGTAAATGAAGCTGATTCGAGGGAAAATCCTTTTCAAAAGAAGTAGAATGATGAGCACATCACAAGCAAGCTAGGAAAACGTCCACATGAACACGGGAACAAGAAGAATCTGATTTGGAGTAGATTTGGACAAGTTTGGACAGATTCAATGACGAGCAAAGCAATGAGTGTTTGGCTTGTGATTTGGACCAAGGAAGACATCATGGTCGTGGGGCTGATCAAGGCACACTTATTCAAGGCCCTATAGCTCGTTCAAGGGCTAAGGAATTGAAGACGAAGCTGAATTCATTCGTTCAAGCCTTTCTCGCACCATAATGCATATTTCTTGAAGCCCAATTCGGTGAGAGCTTGGACCGGCCTTTTGTCACTTTAATCCATGTCTTAGAAGGCCCAAGAGAAGCTAGATAACTCCTACATTTCGTGCCCTATTCTGAAGATATGGAAGAGTTGTTGTTTGGCTCGTTTCCTTATCCGTTTTTAAGAAAACTAGTCACTATTTTTCTTTTTTGTTAGAACTTTCTTATTCTCTCTAGAATACCTTTTCTTTTGGGACGTTTCTTTCCTAAGTAGCTCTAGGAGACCTTTAATACTCTATTTATGCTTTGTATTTTTATGCATGGAGGAATAACACCAGTTTTCAGACATTTTTCTTGAGAATTCTTCTCTGTAGTTCCTTTGAGAGCTAACTTTCGAACTTATCGACTTGTTTGTGGTGTTCGCTTGAATTATCAAACACCGAACCACGAGAGTTTGTGGTGTCTTTGCTATGTTTAGGGTTCTTAGGTCGAGTTTCGTGAGGGTCTTAGGCACTTAAAACCTAAGTTTTTCTCTACGGGTTGTCTAGGGTTTTTAAACCTTTTCCACCAGCGAAGCCTAACGGAAAATCGAGGTCCCAGGTTCACATCACGTTTGGTGTTTCTTCTCGGCATTGCGGGAGTGTTTATGTACTAATCCACGTCGCATGTAGCTCGAGTCGCCAAAAAGTCTTCTCGGATCGTGCTCATGTGTGCTCGGGCTGTGCTTAACTCTCGGTCCGGAGGTATCCTTCTTCTTTCCTTCGTCCAGTAGCTCGTTTGGGTCCTTATATAATCCTTCTCCAGCTTCTAAGAGAGTCATTTCTAGGGAATCCATACTCCCAAATTCTTCAAGAACTTGCTCGGCTAATTACTCAGAGATGTCGATGTGGAACACCGAATCGATAATGTACGGCTGCTTAAGTGAGTCGTTCAAGTTAAACTCCACTTCCTCATTTCCGAATTTCAGTATGAGTCTTCCTTCAGCACAATGTATGATCGTCTTCGCTTTATTGAGAAACGACCTCCCGAGGATAATCGAAATCTTCTTGTCTTCGTCCATGTCTAAGACAACGAAGTCGACCGGAACGAAGAACTTCCTAATTTGTAGTGGTACATCTTCTAGCAACCCCTCGAGGATCCTCACGCTTCGATCAGCCATGGTGAGTGGCATTCGTGTAGGCCGAAGATCCATTCTGCCCCTAAGATCCAATTTCTCGTATAGAGATAATGGTAGCACGCGTACGCATGCTCCGACATCAATAAATGTGCGGTTAATATCATAATCGCCTATCTTACAAGGGATCACGAATATACCTAGATCGGGCATCTTCTTTGGTAATTTTGGTTGCAGTATCGAGTTAGTCACCATCACGATCTCCGTCTCCACGTCTCGCTTGTTTGCAAGCACGTCTTTGAGGAACTTTGCATACGACGGCATCTTCTCAACACTTCATGGAATGGGATGGTGATGTGCATTTTCTTCAACAATTCAGAAAACTTTGCAAATTAGGCATCGTTGTTCTTCTTGCGTTGACGTTGTGGAAACGGCAAAGGAGGTGACCTCGGATCGGGTTTTACATATTTTGGCTCTTCTTCCTCCTCTAGTTTCTTTTTGTGCTTGTCAACGTCACTAACCTTTTTCCGCTGCTGTAATAGATGCTTCACCTCTTTCAAACATCGAAGGAGTGGGCTGATCCACCATTTTTTTGCGGTGACGTTGTGGAAATGGCAAAGGAGGTGGCCTCGGGTCTGGTTTTACGTACTTTGGCTCCTCTTCCTCCTCGGGCTTCTCCTTAAGCTCGTTAATAGCCTTTTCCAGTGATGTGATAGATGCTTCACCCCTTTCAAACGTCGAAGGAGCGGGTTGCTCCACCGTCTTACCACTCCTTAGATAAATGGTGTTGGCGTGCTCATAGGGACCTGGTTGTCTAAGATCTTCAAGTGCGTCTGAATTTCCACAACTTGCTTCTTTATGTCATCATGATCTGCTCTCATGCCTCTAAGCTCGGCGTATTGATCTTTCTGTCCTTGAAATATCTGAGCGAGCGTGGACATAATATCAGCATTTTCCTTTTGTTGCGGAGATGGTGGCGTACGTGGTTGATAACTTTTATTTTAAGGCTGCGTTCTCAGCTGGAAGTTTTGGTTTCTCACCCTCGGCTGAAAGCTTCTCGATGGTTGTTGTGCATTCCATGCACTATTGGAGTTCCTATACGAGTTGGGTGATTTCTCGTTCCGAGATTGTTACTCACATCGTTCACTTCCTCGTATCCTTGAACTCCTTGTTCCTCTGTGTGCTCTAAGTAATGCAGACGATGTGATTCAAATAATAGATGGTAAATTCCTGCGACTTGGTCTTTCACTTAAGCTAGACCAGTGTGTAAAGAATGCATCTTATTTATATTGGCCATATTTGCTGGAACATTGTGGATGTGTTCTCTAGTAGCATTGCTTCCGTCGTCGGCTATTCGATCGATCAAGTCCTCGATCTATGGAAACATGAGGTTACTTAAGGAACCTCCAGCTGCGGCTATGATTAATATCCTTATGTTGTCCATTGTCCATAAGTCCTTGCAGAAAATTGTGTATGAGGTAGCTTTTATCCATGCCGTTATGTGGGCAAAGGCGTTGATAGCCTTTAAACCGTTCCCAGGCTTCATATAAGCTCTCGGTTGCCTCTTGCACGAATGTGTTGATCTGATTTTCGTCGAGCTGAGATTTACTCTGAGGGAAGAACCGTGTCATGAACTTCTCCTCCCTAGCTATCTCCATAACTGTATAGAGTTGGGCGGTTGAGAGTACAGCCAATCTTGCGCTTTAACCTTCACAGAGAACAGAAAGGCAGCTAGCATGACATCTTTATCCGAAACTCCTTCTCCTGCTCTAGTAGTTTGGCAAACATCTTGCAATCAGTGAGATGTTGATTCGGATCCTCAACAAGTCTTCCTCTAAACGTTGCATTGCTAAGCATCTGAATGAATGCTGGTTGTAGTTCGATGCGAGCGTTCCTCCTAGTGATGCATGTGTGTGCCTATTAACCGTGTATGTTCATTAGGTCAATGTAGCTTGTATTGGTGGCATGTTTGAGTTGCGATGTTCCGCCATTTGTTCCTTGCACAAAATAGAAAGATCGAGTAAGCTCCGCAAGATAAAAAAAATTGACTCAAATAAAGAAAACAAAAAAAAAATATGAAAAGGAAATAAAGACTCCGGAAAGGATTGTATCCTAATTCAAAAGTATATCATATGTCATAAGTTTTAATTTCTTAGACTACCTTTTCCGCAAGTGTATGGATCGTGTAGTACCAGGGTCGAACTTAGGAAACTAGTGTGAACATCAGAACCAAGACTCAAGAGAAGAAGATCGAGCAAAACATAAAGAGAATAAAAAATTAAAACAATGCAAGGAATAGATCAAGATAGAAAACTAAGATGCAAAAGAATAACGAGATTAAATTCAATAAGTTAAAACTCCACGAGTTTTGGAAATTTCGGGACATGTAATAGATGTTTCTATGAATCATGAATTCAGATTGTCTCGGTCAATGGGGAACTCAAATCAAACATCTAGATTGTTATAGATATTATAATGGATTCAGGGAATTCAAGCTCTATCCTAGAGACTGACTCTGTCGATGCCTAATCCCACTATCTAGCATGCGTACTACCAATCTCTCAATTTTGTAATCCCACCTACTAAACTCATTAAGACCATAATCCTAATCCATGGGTTCAATCGACCGACCGACCAAGGTTCTAAATCGATTAAGACCCCAAATCATGGCTAGATTCCAAAATCTAATCCACCTCCCGATGCAATCAGATTTTTATAATCATTCATTCAAGTGATCAGCAAGAATAAAAGCATTAAGATAACCAATCAATCTGAAAACGATCAAATACTATAACAAAAGTTTTGTCGTGCATGCAACGAAACGAACATATAGATGCAAGAAGAACATAGGGAACTTAACCTTGATTATCACGATTCCTAAATAGAGTAGCTGCCCGGCCAAGGTTCTAATTAATCTAATTCATTCTACGATTAATTTCAAGACCAGACAAGCCTCTAAACTCATTCACATAGGTGATCAGCAAGTATGAAAGTGTTTCCATTTTGTGTCTAGCAGTAGCGTTGCCATTTTGTGTCCAGCAGCTCTAATTTCCATTTTGTGTTCAGCAACCGCGGTTTCCATTTTACTCTTGTGCAGCGGTCGTTTCCACTTTCTCCTTGTGCAGTGGACATTTCCTTTTCTTGGCTTCCATTTTCTTTTTCCAGCCGTGCATATTCCTTTGGTAAATCTTGGACGCTGATCGTGCACAGTAGAACCGAGGTTGCTTTTGCTTAGTTTTGCGGTATTTGCTCGTGTTTGTATCTCGATATCTTCATTTCTTGCACATCACGAGAAAATGATAATAGAAGATTAAATGATGCTTAATAACTCGGTAAAATCCAAATAAATAATAAAACTAACTATAGAAATAGATGAAAATACTACGATAAATTAGGTGTTATCAATATTCTAACTCTGATGTCATAATCAGTTCCCCGGCAACGACACCAAAAATTTGATGTGGATAATCTCAAGTGATAAATACCTAGACTAACATTTCCGCAAGAATACAGATCATATAGTACCAGGATCGAAACACTAGGGAACCGATGCAACAATAAAGTTATTAAACTAATGAATAGGACGGATAATAAATCAAGTGATTGGAATGCAAAGAAAAGACTAAACTAACTAATGGGATAAATTCAATAAACTAAATACCATAGGTTTCGAGAGATGAACAATAATGCAATGAAGTGCTAACAAAGATCATGGTCATAGATATTATCACAGATTTCAGGGAAGTCAAGCTCTATCCTAGGGACTGATTGGTGGATACTTATCCCACTATCTAGCATGCGTACTACCAACCTTCTGATTGCATAATCTCACCTACTAAATGCATTAAGACCACCATCCTAATCCCTGGATTCAAGCGACCGACCTGGCGTAGATTCTAAATCGATTAAGACCTCAAATCTTGGCTAGATTCCAAAGTCTAATCACCTATCATAGATTAAACAGACTTTTATAATCCTTCATTCAAGAAGCGTACAAGAACAAAAGAATTAAGGACAAACCAATCAATTTGAAAACGATAAAATACTATAATCACTCATTCAAGTGGCATACAAGAACAAAAGAAGTAAGAACCACCAAGCATTAAACACAAGCCTTCATTACACATTGGGAAAACTCTAACCTGTGGCTACGGAACTACTCGCTAAACATAAAACAAAAAAATCATATCTTGCCTTCTCTTCTTCAGCTCCAAATCGTCCTTCTTCAGTCTCCTTAGCCTTCGGCCCGCTAGTTCCTTGTGCAGCAGCTTTGTGTTTCTAATTCTTGTTCCAGCAATTTGTGTTTCCCATTTGTTCCAACAGTCTGTGTTGCCAATTTCTTCCTGTGCAGCAACGGTTTCCTTTTCTTTTTGTGCAGCAAACCTTGTCCTCTTTCCATTTCTCTTTTCCAGCAAACCACGTGCTTTCCATTCTTGTTCAGGTCATGTCTTTCCTTTTTCTTCAGCAAGCATGTCTCTTGTTTCCATTTCTTGTAGCAGGCGTTCCATTTCTTATAGCAGGCAATTGTTTCCATTTCTTGTAAACAGCCATGCATTTCCATTTATGTGTGCCAGCCGTGTGTTTCCATTGTTGTAGACCGAAGGAATCTTGGATGTCGACCGTGCATAGTTGAACCGAGGGTGGTTTTGCTTAGTTTTTGCGGCATTTGCTCGTGTTTGTATCCCGATATCTTCATTTCCTGCAAAACACGAGAAAACGCTAGAAGAAGACTAAATTGTACTTAATAACTCGGTTGAATCTTATACTTATAATAAAACTAAATATAGAAATAGATGAAAATACTAGAACAAATTAGACGTTATCAATTATAAATGCATAACAGTTAGAAAGATTGTTGAAATTATCAGCAGAAAACATTTGAAAAAATTGCTTATAATTTCAAAAATATATTGAAATAACTGATTGTAATATCAAAGGATAACAATGGAAAACTCATCTTAAATTAATTATAGATAACGGTAAAAATATTGTTAAAAATTATCAACGGATAACAGTGGAAAACATATTGAAGTTATCAATTTTTATTATTAAAAACTCCAGTGATATTAGAGAGCGAGGCTTTGGAGGATGAGATTGTTTAAACATTGAGATCTTAAGTCTAGAACGTAGAGCTTGTGAGCATGACGTTTTGCTATTAGTGACAAAAAATTGGAGAGATCGTCATTCACGGGTGAAGTGATCCTAAAGCTTATTACTACAAAAACTAATTCATTAGTATAAATATAGAATTTAAAATTATCCAGCGAAAATGTTGTCAATGAAATCAACGAAAAAGCAACACATTTGAACAAGAAAACTAAATAATCATTCAAAATTCCAATAAAGTATTAACATATTAAATATGTTGATAATAGTGTTAGAAACCATCTAAAATATCATTTAGAAATATTGTTGCCACCAGAAAATATTTGAAAAAATTGTTTATAATTTAAAAAATATATTGAAATAACTATTTATAAGATGAAAGGATAACAATGGAAAACTCATCTTAAATTATTTATAGATAATGGTAAAAACATTGTTAAAAATTATCACGGATAATAGTTGAAAACATATTGAAATTCTCAGTTTTTTATTATTAAAACTCCTACTCATATTTCTAACGGATTATAGTTGCAAATTAGATTTCAATTATATCAATAATTATCATTGAAAAAAACGTTGATAATTTCAACGAATAATAGTTAAATACCATTAAAATTATCGATGGAGAACGATTGAAAAAGTTGTTGATAATTTTGAAAGTTAACAATAAAAATATCGTTGATAACTGAGATATAATGCTAGAAATTCTGAAAAAAAATTTCAAATGAGCTTCGAGATCAACTTGAAAACTACAAATAAACACCAAAAAACGAGAGATAAACTCAAATGTTCTTCTTGGTGTGCCATTAAAATCATAACGGATTACATTTTGTTTTAGTCAAACTCAGCAACATTCGGTCCCATTTTTGGAGATATGCATTAGAATTGACATATTTTTTAATTTTATATGAATATTATATTTATATATGGAATTAAATTTAGATTTGTTTAAAAATTATAGAGCCATTACACCACCAAAATTACACAACTACCAACGTTAATGCCAACACAATTTCATATTGAAAACATTTCTAAAGCTTAATCAATACCTTTGTAACGTTGAAATAACGCTAAAGCTGTTACATTGGAGTACAACACTCTAATGCAGTTTTAACTCAAGATGAACATTGTTTGAAGAAATTCTTATGCATTAAAATTGTGTTGTATTTTGTAATGCAATGTTAACACAATGTTAACAAAATTTTTGCAACGATATTTGTGTTGGAATATGCTACGATATTCTAATGCAAATCAACAATATTTTAACGAAATAATATGCGTTAATTTTGTGTTACAAATTGTAAAGTGATGCTAATGTATTTGATGCAAGTTTAACAATCTTTACGTTGGATGTTTCAACACCAGTCGAATGTCATTTCAAGTAAACTTGTAAATCAATAAGCACATATCAACGCTATTTTATTAGAATTTATAATTCAATTTTGTTAGTTATATTGATAGAATGGCAAAAATGAAGCTATCGTAAATAGTTCACGAGTGTCATAATTATCAATGCATGTGTTATCCTACATAATGAATTTTTTCAACGATATTTCATAGACAATTATGGTGAATATATATAACATGAAAACTATTGTTTTGATCAAGTTGGAAAGCTTTAATCTAAGTAAACAAAATATGATAAATTCACTCATAATTTCTTCGAGCGGTTTAGATATTTGGTCATTTCGAATGTTAATGTGTGATGGAGGTTTAATGTAGAAACAAAAATTTTTTGTCGAATTCAACAATGAGTTAGAGATTTTTATGAGTCTTGCTATAAATTAATTTGGAAACAAAAAAAAGGGTAAGATATATTGTCCATGATGTAGGTCTTAAAAAGAAAAACATGCTTAATGTATATATTGTGTTAAAATATCTATACACGAAAGGTTTGCAAAAACCTATTATATTAGGATTTACTATAGCGAGTGTATAAGTACATTGACATCTTATAAGTAAATTATAAAGCAATTAGTTAATTTTGCATCAATTACGAATTAAAGTAGTATTGACGATAATACTTGTCATGATGTATATATAGAAATGGTGAGAATAATTTTTGCCTTCATGAAAATATCCATGATCGCATGAATGAAAAAGTGTCAAATGATGAAATCAAATGTTTTATGAGTTAATCGATCCAACAGAACAACCTCTTTATCATATATTGAAACTCATCGAATATGTCAAAACACGATATAAATGTTTTGAATTATCCTTTTTGTGGAATTGAAAGATTTAAACCTAAAAACAAAGGAAAAAAATTTCATACATAATGATGTTCTATATGTCAATAATTGACATATTAAATATATTATAAAAATTAAAACATAAAACACCACACATAACATGACATGTAGAACAAAAAACAATTGATGGCATGTGTTATTGAGAAAAGTTTGGATGCATTTTATCAAGGTATAAAGTATAAATTTTTATCTAGTGTCATTCACTCATGGTTTTGCACCATATGGTGCTTCTGATAATGCATATTCCTTATGGTCCATAGTTATGTCACCATATCATTTGTTACTAATGGCGTTTTTTAGTAAAAAAATTATTGTTTTTTAGTATTTTCATACATGTTCTCGATATTTATTTGTTGGAATATGGTGTTGAAGCATATTAAATTTCAAGAAAATTGAATTTTCACATGAAAGTTGTATTGAAGTCAACAATAAGCTATTTTCTCGCTTATGATATGTTGTGTGGTTGGAGTACATGTTGAGTTATTTTTTGTCCATATTGTATGGATTATATAGATTCATTAATACTAAAACACAGTAGTAAACCGCGTTAATTTAATTTTCATCGTCCATTTCTTTCGTCAAAACATACTTGAGAAAAAATTACTTTTTTCAAAGAAGAATAAAATGGTTAATGAATATGCACTACACGTTGTTGTGAGATGATATATTATTTGAGCAGTTAGATATCAATTATAAGTTAAAAATATCATTGATTGTGGTGGCAATGCGCATGATCATGGGGATTACTACAATTGATACAAATGCAATTTGGGATATTATGTTTTGTCGACACCATCTTCTTTGACATATTCTTTATCTGATGCATATAGAGAAATATTTCTTTGATAATATTTTCAATACGATAATTATTATTTCTAAGAAGTTGAAAGATAATACAAAATAAAAGTTGGATATTTATGTTTACGAAAGGAGCATTAACTAAGTAATGATTGTAAAGGACTTGTACTAAGATGAATATTATGATTTAAATGTAATACTAAAAGAAGGAATCGAGAAAAATCATGAATGTGATGATTTAGGAGATTATTATGTTGATTAATGTATTTTAAAATTGTAAGCTTCAAGACCAAAAGTGTTTTTATTATTTTAAATAACTTATCAAAGCAATTGTATTTCTCTGTTTAAAAGTGAAATTAACGCGACAATGTTGACAAAGATACTAATAACATTTAAATTATCATCCACTATGTCAACAACGGATTTGAAAGAGGTAATGCAATAGAACTGAAAATCTTGATACTAGTGCGTCAGTTTTGTGATGGTTGATATGAAATGACATTTTTTCATATTGCATTAATTGTTTTTTAATACAATTGCATTAAGGCAACACAAGTTTGTTAATAATGTTCTTAAACTTAAACCGACAATTTTTATTTTCTTTCGCAAACCCTTTTTGATTTCGTCCATTCATTTTATCTCTGGTTTATTTAGGTTATATTGTTTAAATTTATATTCGTTTTATACTTAATTTACATTTTATTTTGAATGATTCTCAGGTATTTACTAGTCTTTGGCTTTGAGTTGCTATAAATTTTGAGGAATTTGAAAATTTTTAGGTTATTTTAGGATGGGTTAGGGTCACTGGGTCGATCGGATCATTTAGGGGTTTGTTTGGTTGGTTTTAAGGTAGTTAAAGTTCAATTAAGGGTTGATATTATAAGAAATATTAGATTTTTGGCCTACAAAATCCATCTGGAAAAATTGCTTTTACAAGTTTTCCAAACAAATTTTACTTGTTCGTAATTCATTGTCGATAATTAATATCCATACAGAATTATAAATATAAATCTATCAGGAAATCCGGACGAAATATTTTGTCTAGAATTAGGGACTTTGTCCTGAATCTATCCAAATTTTATTTTTGAAAAAAAAATACGAAATTCTTCTTCGTGAATTCGTGTAAAATTTTTCTCGAACAAAAAATTAAAGGAATAAAAAAATTTAAAAACTCTTGTCCTCTTCCTCCTCGTTACTACTGCTGCTACTGCTATTGTTCCTCCTGAAGTTAATGATCTTAAATTTCTTTTTTACATTTTTTCTCGAAAAATTTAAATTAAGGGTAATAAAATATTTCTTCTGAAATTTAGAGACGGAAAAAAATCATCTTCCTAAGATGGAAAAGAAGATACTTAGTCATTCTATTTTTTTTATTATATATGTCAAATGAAGATCTCCTAAGATGATACAAACGATGCTTGAAAAACCATATATGGATATAAGTAATTTAATATTTTGATTTCTTTTATAATTTATCTAAATAATATATGTCTAATAATTCTGCTATTTTTGCAAATCATCCAACCAAATCGTTTGGTTCGTATCTTCAACTAGGTTTGTAGAATTCTCATATTACTCAAATTTTATGAGATGAGATGTCGATTGCTACAAACGAGATTGCCATCTCATGTGATGAGTTTAGCAACCAAAGTCTCACACCACAAAAATTGAGGAAAAGAATTCGAGATCGCATCACAATAGGAGAATATCGCAATATAAAACAAGGAGATGGGGAGATTCAAAACAAAGCTCGTCGATTTCGAATCGATAATTGGGCTCTTGTGTTCATCGGCAATGCATTCTAAGGAGCTTGCAATCGCTTCAGCACTCGTATTTCCAATTTTAATCTTTATAGATTGATAATATGAGTTTAGAAAATTTATTAAATGAGATTGATATATGAGTTTAGAAAATTTATTAAATGAAGAATATTTTTTGTAATTTTAAAATATTTTGTTATTTAATATTTTTTAATTTGTTATATAAACAATTTATATTTTCTATTAAATATTTTTTAATAGAAATTAGCAAACCAACGCAATTAGCGTTAGTCTTGCATTCCCCTTTGCATTGCAATAACCGTAAGAATTTGTTTTGAAAAGTATCTGACTGGCTAATTCAAAATATGCGTTTGAATAATGTTTGAGAGGTCAATGTACGATGGCATGATAATTGTGTTATATCGCCTGACGCAATGTCAGCGTTGATATTGTGGAATATGAGTGCGCAAAATGAGACTCACTTGTTTCTGGAAGAGCTCTGAACTTGCATGCTAAATAAGAAGTCATTGTAAAGAGTAAACACATCTTTTACACGGGTGGTGTAGTACCCAAAGTTTTGGTAATAAATAAATAAATATATATTACAAAAGAAAGAAAACAACAGTGGTCTTGCATGGTCAACAAGGGTTGCATGGAAATTAAGCGTAGTGGAGCAAAAGTGTTTGGGAATTCTTGGAAAAATGATGGGGGTTTTGATGGAACAAGAAGTCTCTTACCAAGGGAGAAAACAAAACAAAAAACAAAACTAGTGGAGAGACATTTGGGAGAGAAAGAGAAAATATGAGAGGAGGAGAGAAATTCATGTATCACGATATCGCTGTCTAAGCCATCTTTGTTCCGTCATATAAGAGAGCATTGTTGTCATTAGAACCATCGTATCATATAGTTCATCAGAATTTAAAGTTAATAATCTTCATCGATTGATTCATTTTTCAATGATGTTGTTCGATAGTGACTCCTTAGATCATCTTATAAATTCAAAATGGATGCATGATAACTTAGAAGCTTTAGAAAATCATAATCACAAAAATCGAATATTATAACCATAGATTCAATGAAATTCAAAAAAATTCACATGAATGTTGGCGTTCGTACGATGAGTTTCTCTCTGAATAACATGTCTAGGATTTGAAATGGAAAAGAAAGGCAGTATATGGACATGGAGCCATGTCTCACTGGAAAACTTTTTTTTTTGTGAATTTCATTAGTTTGCGTACAATGTTCAACTAAGCACCAAAAATGATCAGCCAGTAACAACGAGGAAAGAGATGCAAATCTCAGGATTTTGAGTGATTGGGAAGCGTCTGGAGAAACGCTCGACCAAAAGTTTTTGTTCGGGTTATTTTTCTTGGCCAAGCATTTGATTGATTGACCCAAACGTTTTTTAATTTAAAATTTGGTTTTTTAGAGCATGGGATTGCTCTGGCAGAGCATTTTCACAACATGAGAGTTTTCAAATTACGATTGAGTGATTTTGTATCTCTAGTTCAAGAAATTATCGTGGTTATGCATCTTTCAAGGGATTCCAAGACATCAATGAGCACGAGATATACCAAATGGGTTTCAAGATTGGAGTGGACTAAGAGGATCGATTTTTGAGGCCGTGATGCTCGCATGGGGATGGAGACTCATTGAAATACATGAAAAAGTGCAAGATGGGTGTATTCCGTTCGAAAGACCAGATCAAACACGATAGTGTTACGACACTTTGAGGATAGTCAGGGGAGGGGAAACCCATGTTGGAATCCATTTAAATCTTACGAGTGATAAAATCGAGAGGTTGGGTCGATGGACCTTGCGAGCACTATGATTGTATTGGATTCCGGTAGGACTATGCTAGCATTTTTTTATGCCAATTGGGGTCTTGTGAGGCCTTTTAACTGTTGTGATGGTAGTTTGGGATCATGTTAAACTTGCAAGCACTATAGTAGTTAGGGTGATGGGACCTTATGAGAGATAATTAGGATTGGGTATTAGTCAATGGTTGTGTGTATCATGAGTGGATGGTTGAATGTAATGAGATCGTACATCCATCGATCTTATTACCGGATATTGTGGATGGACGGGGAATGAAGATGCGAACCAAAAATAGGAAACCAATATTGAGGTTACATTACATTCTCGCTAAAGATTATATATCTACATATCATAATGTTTTTTCTTTTAATTTATACCTCAAAACAATATTTTTGGAAACTTGTATTTAGATTTTGAAGGAGTTAAACTTATTATTACCTTATTTGATAAATAAAGTATTTTTGGACATGTGATCACCCCTCAATTACGGTGGACGTTGTCAATCCCAAAGCTAATTCTGAGAGGGGGTGTTATACGTGAAACTATCCAAGTCAAAGTTGTGATGATAATTAGTGATGGTGAGAGTTGCTCAAACGTTGTCAACATAACTATGGTAGAGAAGCTTTGGTTGCTTATGATTAAATATTCCAAACCTAACATGCTTTAATGATTAAACAACAGCGGAAAAACAAAGAATTTTGCTTATATGCGTTACCATACAAGATCTATATTGATCATGAATCACTTAAGCAATTGAAAATGAAGATTAATGAGTCATTTGGGGTAACCATACGTCGCACAAATAGTTGTATTGGTCGTATATGAAGAGAGACGTGGAGAGCGTATGTGGAGGATCTGTGACTAGCATGAAAGCTAAATTCAGTTTAATCGTACGGTTTGAATACACCTTTTTCAATACCTAGTGATTCTTGGAGTGATGTTTCACGGATTGTTAACTAGGTTTACCATGAATTACGACACATAAAGATTTAGTTTTTGATGTGCTTGATAGATTTTTCACAATGATACATTTTATTTCATGTCATAAGGTTATTTATTCTTTACAAAGGTTCTTAGTAATTTCAAGATGATATTTTGGTCTAAATTGGAAACTAAAATTGTTATTCTTTACTTTTATTTAAGCTGGTTTAAATGGCAAAATATCAAGGATACCCTCCTAAAGTTTCCTGGTTTAACATGTACCCTCGAAAACCTAAGACCTTAAAAAAGAATTGGAGTAAAGATAAATATGCCCTTAATTTTGTGCGTGAAAATACACACGGTTTGGCATTTTTCTGAAACCAAATCTATTCCACAATTGAGAGCAAGGAGTGAGAGGCGATTTGAACGTTGAGAGCAAAGAGCGAGAGACGATTTCGAAGTTATGAGCAATGGCGAGAGGCGATCTTGAAGCTGAGAGCAAAGAGCGAGGGGCAATTTCGGACGAGAGACGATTTCAAAGTTGAATCGAAGACCGTCAGGTGCCGCAAGGGTCAGGAGTTTTAGGGAGTCGCTTGAGATTCATGACCTCTTCGACATACGAACTCATAAGATCGTAAGGGTTGCTTGAGTAGCAGGGATTGTTTGAGTCTCATGACTCTTTTCACAAGGATCGTTTGAGTTGTAAGGGTCGTTTGAGTCGTAAGGGTCGCTTGAGACTCATCACCTTCTTCGCCTCAAGAGACTTGATGTGTCAAAATCGAGTTTTAACCCTTGTACACCTTACCGCAAGTATACGGATCGTGTAGTACTAGGGTCGAACTCAGGGTACTAGTGCGAACATCCAAACCAAGACTCAAAAGAAGAAGATCGATCGATATATGATTTTTCAAGCTTAGAAAACTAAGGCGCAAAAGAATAACGTGATTAAATTCGACAAGATAAAATACCATGGGTTTTAGGAATGTCGTGACATGTAATGGACGTTTCTATAAATCATGAAATTAGATTTTCTCGATCAATGGGGAACTTAAGTTTAAATCCACTACCTAGGAAATCAACATACTCATCTCTCGATGCAGTAAATCGAACATCTAGATGCATGAAGAACAATAGGGAATTCAACCTCAATTACTGGAAACAATGGGAACTCAACCTCAATTATCGGAAATGACTCTCTCGATGCCTAAATACACTATCTAGGAAATCAACATACTCATCTCCCGATGCAGCAAATCGAACATCTAGATGCATGAAGAACAATGGAGAGCTCAACTCAATTATCACGGTTCTTTAATGCATTAATCGACCGATCATATTCTCATTAATCTAGTTCATTCTAGGGTTCATTTCGAGACTCAAATCCGACTTCCCAGCCAAGACAAATCCCTAGATTCATTCAAGCAAGTGATCAGCAAGTATGAAAGCATTAAGAACAACCCGTAAAACCAATTGAGAGAACAAATCGGAAATCAAGCTTTAAAATCCAAACAAGTCCATTACAAGGGCACCCCTAACCCATGGCAAGGGAGGATTACTCAATAATTGATAACGTCTATTTTGTTATAGTATTTTAGTCTCGTTTTATATTTAGTTTCATCATTCATTTGAACTTTACCAAGCATTAAAGCATTATTTATTCCTCTTTTAGCGTTCTCTCGTGTTATTGCAGGAAATGAAATATCGGGATACAAACACGAGTAAATGAAGCAAAACTAAGCAATACCACTCTCCTATCAGTTATGCACGGTCAGCATCCAAAGAATCATAAGCAAGAGAAGAAAAAAGGAAGCAATGGTCGCTTACAAAAAAAATGGAAACAATGGCCGCTTATAAAATGGAAACTTTCGGTGGTTGGAGCAAAAATGGAAAATTTCGGTTCCTAGAACAAAAGTAAGAAGAGCACGGTTGGAACATGAAAAGGAAACATGTTTTATAAAAAATAGAAGCAAGTTGCTGGAACAAAATGTAAACTTCCAATCTCCTACACAAAAATGGAAAGATTGCCACCTACTGAGAAAATGGAAACTAGCGAAAAAGGAAATTTAGCAAAACAAGAAAAGGAACGTGTTGGCTACTTAAACCAAATGAAAATATGGTTAGAGAAGAGGAAGAGGAGATACATGACTGGAAAATAAAGGGGAAACGTTGACAATTACACATAAATGGAAAAACAAGAAATGGAAAAACTCGGAAAAGGAAAACTGCAGTGGCTGTAAGAAAAAGGAAATTCCAGCCACTAGAGAGGAAGAAAAGAGGACGGCCAAAGAGGAAGGAGAAAAGGCAAGAGGAGAAAGAGGGCTAAAAGGGGAGAGCTTCAGTAGCAAGAGATGTACATAATTCAAGAGAGAAAACAGCACACACGACGAGAGAGAAGGAGAGCAACACGCACACACACAAGGGCGAAGGACGGAGAGAGGAAGCGGGAGCGTGGAGGAGCTATTGAAGACGTCGGTATTGAATAGGGAGGGATCTCATTCTTTATCCATGTTGAATATAGTTATCTTTTGTGTTTCTTTTGCTGAGTTCATGTCCGAGTAGGTCCATAGCCATGGGTTAGAGAGCTTTGCCGATATGTAATGAAGTTTTGTTCTTAATGCTTGGTTATAATATTTGTTCGTTTCGGATTGATTGGTTTTTCATAATGCTTTTGTTTTTGTTGGCCACTTGAATGAATGTTTATAAAAATCTAATTGCATTGGGAGATGGATTGGATTTTGGAACGTAGCCATGATATGAAGACTCAATTGATTTAGAACATTGGCCGGTCGGTTGATTGAACTTAGGAATTAGGATAGCGATCTTAATGCGTCTAGTAGGTGAGATACACAATTGGGAGATTGGTATACGCATGCTAGATAGTGGGTTTAGGCATCGGGAGAGTCATTCCCTAGGAAAGAGCTTGAATTCCCCGAATACGTAAAGATATCTATAACCATGATCTTGTTAGAACTTCGTTGCATCATCGTGCATCTCTCGAAACCTGTGGTATTTAGTCATTGAGTTTATCCCAATAATTAGTTTAGTATAGTTTCATTCGCATTCCTATCACTTATTGATTTCACACGTCTTATTCATTAGTTTACTAGCTTTAGAGTTGCATCGATTCCTCGTGTTCGACCCTGGTACTATACGATCCGTATTCTTGCGGAAGCGTTAGTCTAGGTAGTTATTATTTGAAATTAACCACATCAATAATCATAAATAAAAACATAAAACAAGAAAGAAAGAAAGAAAGACTCCAGCTCAACAAAGAGTGAGTGCAATCCTGCATTCTCATCATCTCGTTTGGGCTTGTAGTTGTTCAATTTTGTGCCGACAGCAACGCACGGGTTGGGCTTAGATCTTGCCCCATCGTGTTGTGTTGTGGTGAAGATGCCTGGTCGGGCATGACATGCTGCTTGGTCGTGTTATCCATAGGCCTGGTCGTACTCTTCATAAAATCGGTCTGATGTTCATCATCTCCATCCCTTTTGGCCCTTTCAAAGTTCCCAGAACTGGCTCACAATCTCTAAACTCTTCAAATACTTCGTCGGCCAATTTATCCAAGACATTGATGGAGAATATGGAGTCTGCCACGAATGGTTTCTTGAGACTTTTTTTCAAATGAAATTCCACCGTCTCCTCTTCTATTGTCATCGTCAATTTTCCTACCTTTACGTGGATAATGTCATCGGTGGTGTTGAGGAATGGTCTTCCCAAAATGATAGGTACTTTTGCATCTTCCTCCATATCCAAGACCACAAAACCAACAGGGACGTAATAATTGCCTACTTTGAGTGGTACATCTTCCAAAATTCCCACTAGGCGTTTCACTGAATGATCAGCAATCTGTAGTACCATCCTTGTAGGTTTCATCTCACCCATGTCCAATTTCTTAAAAAATTGATAATGGTAAGAGGCTGACACTAGCCCCTAAGTCATAGAGGACTTTGTCAGTAGTGATATCCAAACCATTTCTCTTATGCTAAGAAACATAAAACTTACTTCAGACTATTTCGACCGGAAGCCAGCAGCCGTGCAATCCTACACATAATCCAAGTTCATTTCATTAACCCTTAGAAGTGATCTTCAAACCATTTCTCCTATGCTTATACCATTCTTTAAAGAGGATTATTTTCTTTTTTTTTAATCCGCACTCGGTATTTAAGATATCGGTGTTGAAGAGGACAACCTTCTACTCAGACCCAGATTGACGATTGGCACACTCATAAGGTTTGCGCATCAACTCTAACCCTTCGGACGTAGAAAAACGGCCTCAACTCACCACTTAGACCTGAACCATCAAAATCAGTGCACTCATGTCAATGTACGGTTGAAATAGTTTATTGACAACGGAGTGTAAACACGTGGAGTTATAACAATAAAGAAGAAAATCAAAGAATGAATGGTATACAAAGAGATATAAGTACTGGGGATTGAAACCTAGGGGCAAAATACAACTATGGGTCATGGATTCATGCACAACTGCTAAACTAATCAATATCTAAGAGTTTTTTTAACAAGCCTAGGCTTTTGTTCTGGATTCGAAAAATTTGCACAAAAATGGCTAAACTTCAAGGTCTCATACTAGATATCATGTACAAGTCCTAAAAAAAGACATAAAATGCTCAAATAAAAAGAAGAAATCAACCTCTAATCATGATTGCAAGCATATCACTCAAAGAGTACCCCCTGGACTTGAATGGAACACAGCCTCGGTGTTCAAAATCTGTGAGACGAACCTGCATGCCATAACTCGGGAGAGTATAAGGAAAGTGAGAACATGTACACCTAGTGTATTTTGCTTTCCCGAGTTGATGGATCAGTTGGATGTTGTACGCGTCTACTCCATTGTGGGTGATATCAAAGTGAAGAACGAAGGAAAAAGTGAAGGGATACGAAGCTCGGGTTACCTCTCGAGATGCGTTTATTTATGGTCGCGAGCCTGAATGATGCGCCACTTATCATTTTTGAGGTGGTCATCCTCGTTGTCATCATTGACGTATGCGTGAAAATGCTCGATCAGGTATAACACACACGTCGGTCGGGTTCCTTGTAGAATCGGTCAGCCCGATCGTATCCTCCATAAAATCGGTCGGGCTGTGTTCCAAGAAGCTAGCTCAGTCTTGCACATGGTATAGTTTGGTCAGGTTTAAACTCATGGAGTATTGTCCCGAAGAGAGTGCACGGCCCAGGTACACCGTTCCCTCGGTCGTGTAGTGTTCCAAGGAGATAGCCCGGTCGGGCGTAATGTGGTGCGCGGTAGAGTTGTTGATGGTCTCAATTTTCACCGAGAGGAATGCACAGGGCGAGTGTGATGTTTGATCGGTCATGCTATGTCCCAAGATGAATGCCCACTCGTGCTTATTGTGTAGCCCGGTTAGGCCATAGGTGTGTTCAATTGATGCCGAGAGAAATGCACGGGTCGGGCGTGATGTTTGCTCGGTCGTGCAGCTCAACAAAGAGGGAGCCCAGTCATGTATTCTCATCAACTCGTTTGGGCTTGTAGTTGTTCCATTTTGTGCCGAGAGCAACGCACGGGTCGGGCTTAGATCTTGCCCGATCGTGCTGTGTTGTGGTGAAGATGCCTGGTCGGGCATGGCATGTTGCTCGGTCGTGTTATCCATAGGTCTGGTCGTGCTCTTCATAAAACCGGTCGGGCGTTCATCATCTTCATCGCTTTTGGCCTCTTTCAAAGTTTCCAGAACTGGCTCACAGTCTCTAAGCTCTTCAAATACTTCGTCGGCTAATTTATCCAAGACATTGACGGAGAATATGGAGTCTGCCACGAATGGTTTCTTGAGACTTTTATTGAACTGAAATTCCATCGTCTCCTCCCTTGTTTACATCGTCAATTTTCCACGATTACGTGGATAATGGTATTGGCGGTGTTGAGGAATGTTCTTCCCAAAATGATATGTACTTTTGCATCTTCCTCCATATCCAAGACCACAAAACCAACAGGGACATAATAATCGCCTACTTTGATTGGTACGTCTTCCAAAATTCCCGCAGGTGTTTCACTTAACGATCAACAATATGTAGTACCATCCTTGTAGGTTTCATCTCACCCATGTCCAATTTCTTAAAAAATTGACAATGATAAGAGGCTGACACTGGCCCCTAAGTCATTGAGGATTTTGTCAACAGCGATGTTTCCCAGCTTACAAGGAATGATGAAGATACCTGGATCGGGTAACTTCTGTGACAGCCCATGTTGGATAACGGCATGTGTCGCAACGGTGACCATCACTGTTTCTTCTACGCTTCTTGGTGAGAATATCCTTGATGAATTAAATGTAGGAGAGGATTTGTGTGATTTTTCATGGAATGGCATAGTAATTTCCATCTTTTTCAATATCGTTGCAAACTTAGCAAATTGTGTGTTGTCATCTCATTTTCTTTGACGACAGGGAAATGGAAGTGGGAGAGGTCTTGGTGGAGGTGGCACATAGATTGGTGCGTGTTTTCTTAGGATCCTCAAGTTCACTAGGCTTCTCCGTCAGAGTGTTTGAGCATTCTCCCTTCTAAAGATTTCGAGGTACAATGTCTGCCAATTGTGGCATTGCAGTGTTCCCGAGGATTCGACTCAGTTCTCGCCGGTAGAATTCCTTGTGGTTTAGAAGAACTTGCAGCAAGTTGTGCAACTTGGGTGTCTAAGATCTTCAAGTGCATTTAAATCTCCTTAACTTGATTCTTTACGCCACGCCATCCTTATATGCTATCATTCCTCTCATCTCAGTGTTTTGATTTTTCTGCTCTTGCAAAATCTGAGCAAGCATGGAAGTAATGTCAGCGTTTGCCTCTTGTTGCGGTGGTGGTACCGGTATCTCTCTCTGTTGATATCCTTGATAGCCTTGGTTTTGCATTTGTGCTCTAGGCTGGAAATTCTAATTCTAAGGTTGCCTCTGAAGCGGCTTAGGCGGATAGCTTCCTTGCAATGGATTTAGAACGTTGTCGATGTTCTTATAGGAGAAGTTGGAATGGTCCCTCCAACCCAGATTATAGGTGTTGGAGTATGGGTTGTTGGCAACATAATTCACATCTGTTGGAAACATAATTCACATTCGCAATCTCCTAGAATCTGTGGGAATCGGAGGATACTTTGTGCATGGTTGCCAATTGCAGTTTCATCTCAGCAAGTTAAGCACGAAAAGCAAGAATCTCATTGTTCGTTCCCTTAGTTCGTTGAGGTGTTTCTTTCCTCAGCCATCTACTCGATCTTGGCCTCAATGGTGGTGAATGGGAGGTCATGTAGAGAACCACCACAGGTAGCGTTCAACCAATCTCTTACGTCATCACGAAGTCCATCGATAAATGCAAATATGTACCTCTTGTCCATCCCATGGTGAGGGCATTCTCGTTGGTATCCTTTCAATCACAATCAACCTTCAGGAAGACTCTCTTTATCTTCTTGCACAAATGAATTGATGTTGTTCTTCCATGATTGCGTCTTATGGGGTGAAAAGAATCATATCATGAAGTGTTCTTCGAGCTGACTCCATGTGTGAATGGAATTTGGTGGTAGAGTGTAGAGCCATTCAAGTGCATGCTCCCTGACTAAGAATAGGAAGACGAGCAACATTATCTCTTCATCTTGTATCCCGGGGTATGCTTTCCTATTCGAACACAACATCTTGAATTGAGTAAGATGTTGGTTCGGGTCTCTATGGGTCGTCTCCTGAAACGCGATTGACTCAATATCTAAATGAAGGTCGGATGCAATTCAAATTTGTTTCTATCCACCTCGGGCTTCGGATGCAAGAAAGAAGCTATGTGTGTTTAGCCGCGATGTACGTCCCATATGTTTCCAGAGCTTCCTCCACAACCATCTCTTCTTCGTTGGATGAATCTTTTTCTTCCTCAACTGTTGTTTCCTCCTCTTGACTCCCAGATGCACTAAGTCTTGTTTTACATTGTTTTAACAACGTTTGTGTAGTCCTTTCAGTTTCGGGATCGAAGAGGAATTCTTTTTCCTTCCAACTCCTAGACATACACCGAGGAATCTGCACGTAGGAAGACAACAACAATCAAAGGCTTAGATCAGACGAGATGTATTAGACTCAAATAAAAGAAAAATTGTAGAAAATTGAAATAAAAAAGACTCGTAAAGGACTGGATCTCGACTCGACAGAAATCCTAATTCTAATATCGTAACTAATCCCCGGCAATGACACCAAAATTTGATGTATCAGAATCGAGTTTTAATATTATTTTACCATCGTACCGAAAGTATAGGGATCGTGTAGTACCAGGGTCAAACTCAGGAAACTAGTTTGAACATCAAAACCAAGATTCAAGAGAAGACGATCGATCGATATATGGTTTTTCGGGCTTAAAAAATTATGCGCAAAAGAATAACGTGATTAAATTCGATAAGATAAAATATCATGGTTTTCGGGAATGTCGAGACATGTAATGGATATTTCTATAAATTATGAAATCAGATTGTCTCGATCAATGGGGAACTCAAGTTTAAACTACTGCCTAGAAAATCAACATACTCATCTCTCGATGCAGCAAATCGAACATCTAGATGCATGAAGAACAATAGGAAATTCGGTCTCAATTATTGGAAACAATGGGAACTCAACCTCAATTATCGGAAGTGACTCTCTCGATGCCTAAATGCATTATCTAGGATATCAACGTACTCATCTCTCGATGCAGCAAATTGAACATCTAGATGACTAAAGAACAGTCGAAAGCTCAACCTCAATCATCACGGTTCCTAAATAGATTAACTGACCGATCATATTCTCATTAATCTAGTTTATTCTAGGATTAATTGCGAGACTTAAATCTGACTTCCCAGCCAAGAGAAATCTCTAGATTCATTCAAATATGTGATAAGCAAGAATGAAAGCGTTAAGAACAACCCGTAAAACCAATTGAGAGAGAAAATCCGAAATCAAGCTTTAAAATCCAAACAAATCCATACAAGGGCACCCCTAACCCATGGCAAGAGAGGATTACTCCATAATCATAAATAAAAACATCTTAATATTATTAAAATATTTAAAAATATTATTTTAAAATCATTTAATTTTATAATTTCTTTCAAAAAAGTTTAAATCCTAATAACTTCCACGAAAAAATAACTTCTCACTTTTATTTTTAAAACTTAATTTTCCTCAAAATTCAATAACCATTATTGATTTATTCATTTATATATCTTCATATCTTCATAAATTTATTTCAATGAGAGAAACAAATTACAGTGTTCTGCAAATAAAATTATGGTGTTTTGCAAACAAAAATTACAACCAAGAAAAATAAATTCACTACTAAACTTTGCAATTTAAAATTTTCTGTAAGTATTTAAATAATTATTGATTGTATTTGTTTCTTTCATTTATAATTGTTAACTAATTATTTTTTATTTTAGAAATCAATCAATGGTTCTTAGGGATGAAAATGTAATATGAATTATATACAATTTCTTAGTTTGGTCTTTTAAATTTTAAAGGTTTTTCCTTAGTTATAGTAATATTTATTTCATGATGATAGAATTTAAGTATATATAATTCAAGTATATATAAGCATCTAATTAATGAAAAAGAATGTTGTCGTATTTTCAATTTTAATTTGGTTCTTAACCTTGGTTTATCTAAGTCATCAGACCAACACTTTAAGATTAATTTTTATTCTATAATATTTGTTAGACCGTGTGATTCTATCATAGGTTCCTCTTATGGATTTCGTTTCTTTTTGCAAATCTTTTTTTACTTTATTTTTTGAAATGAATTAAAAAATTAATTATTTTATATTTGGATACAACAAATATCATTTATATTTTATTTAAAATGAATTAAATGATTAATTATTTTATATTTGGATACAACAAATATTATATTAAAACTTTTCTTATTTTATTTCTATTTTAAAAAAAATAAATAAAATATTAAAAAATTTAAATTTTATATCAAAATTTTCTATATATATATATGTTACTAAAACATTTGTTTTATGGTGGTTAATGGGAGAAGTTAATATTATTGGCAATGATGGTTGAGGATTGAAGCAAAATGCTAAATATTAGAGAGAAGGGATTAATATTATTAATATGTAATTAAGGTAACTAATTACAGTTAAAAATTTTGTTTTAAAAATATTCCTCAATAGTAATTACTATTTAAAATAATTAAATAAATATTTAAGTTGATCAGAAAAAGAAATTTTAAATAATTGTTTCTTATTTTATTTTATAAAAATTAATAAATTATTATTACTAATAATTTAAAATTTTGCAACTTAAAAATGTATAAAATCCATTATATAACTTCTATCTTTTTGAAAAATTAATTAATTTTAATTACTAAAAGCTAATATTAATAGGATTAACATTACGTTTTTTAGAAAAGAATTGAAAAAAATTTAACTAAAAATTTTAATTATTTATATGTCAAATCAATTATTATAAATAAAATAATATTTGAATTTCATTTATTCAGATAATTTCTTTTTATTACAATTTTTTAATTCTAATTTATTAAATTTAGAAATGAAAAAAAAAAATTTTAAAAGTAAATATCATATGTATAAATAATTATACTATCAAATGTTAAAAGTGAATCTGAACTCAAAATATTGACACCAACTGACAATAAAAAAAATTCCAAATTTGTTCACTAAAATTTTTTTTGAAATATACAAAATTTAATATATATATATATATATATATATTAAGAAAATTTTGGTAGTTAATAAATTCTATTATTTAATATTTATTATAATTACCATTATTATTAATATATATATATATGTCTTCAATTAATAACTTTTTATTTTTATTTAAAATTTTTATTAAATTATTAGTGAATATATTATCCATTTAAATATTATGTTTTAATTACTTTAAAAGTGAAATATTAATTTAATTTGTAGAAAATAAGAAAAAACATATAATAATATATCACAATATTGTTCATTAAATCACTCTAGCCTTGATAAATTTATTGAAACAATATTTTTTTAAAAAATTATACCACTATATAATTTCATAAAAATTATTATACAAACAAATAAATATAACTTAAAAAATTATTAAAATTACTTCAACTAAATAATTAATAGATAATTTGTTGTTATTACAATTTTTAATTCTAATTTATTAAATTTAGAAATGAAAAAAAATAAAATTTTAAAAGTAAATATCATATGTATAAATTAATTGTACGTTATACTATCAAGCGTTATTAATTTTAAAACGATTGTTGTGCTCTGTAAGATTGATGTTGTAGCTCTCTCCCTTCTTCCTCCTTTTATATCCGCCTCTCTTATTATTTCACAAGTTCTACGATTAGTGTTCCAGCTCACCTTAGTGCTCCAGCTCACCTCCATCATTTTCTTCAAGTGCTTTCCCCTTTTGCAAGTTGATTGTTTCTTTATATCCCCCGCTTCTTCAAGTGCTCTTCCTTTCGACGTACAGCGAAGCTTTCCGCTGGTCTGGTTTATTTCTTTCTGCGCTCGACTGGGTTGGGCATGTAGCTCGATCGGGCACTTGTCTTACAAAGGGATCACTCAAGCTGTAAGTGGTGCCCGGTCGTGCATGTCTTCAATATTAGTGATCGCTCGGGCTTATTATGGTGCCCGATTGTGCATGTCATCAACATAGGTGATTTTTCAGGATGATTATGGTGTCCGCCCGTGTATGTCTTCAAAGTTGGTGATTGCTCAGACTATGGGGTGCCCGACCGTGCATGTCTTCAAAGTTGGTGATCGCTCAGGCCATGAAGTGCCCGGTCGTGCATTACTTCAGAATGGGTGATCAGTCGAGCTTAGAGGTGCTTGGTTGTGCTCTTCTTAGAGTTGCACCCGATCGTGTTGCAGGATGTACTCGGTCGAGCACATGTTTGATTTGCATCCGATCGTGCTGCTGGATGTGGTCTGTCTGGCACAATACACCATTCGTTCGGGTGGTTCCGAATGTAGGGCATTTGGCGGGATTTTCTTGTGTTTGTGTTCCGATATCTTCATTTCCTGCAAAGTACGAGAAGACAATGGAAGAAGCCTCAATTATGCTTAATATGTGGGTAAAGTCCAAAAATCATAGTGAAACTAATCCTAGAAAATGATGAAATACTAAGACGAATTATGCGTTATCAAGACTTATTGAGTCGCAAGGGTCGTTTGAATTGCTAGGACCGCTTGAGTCGTAAGGATCACATGAATCGCATAGGTCGCTTGATCATTAAGGCCGCTTGAGTCATAGAGATCCTTTAAAATACAAAGATAATATGGTATTATCAATATCATAATGATAGAGTTAAAACTATTTTTTTTTTTTGAAAAAAATGATAAAATTGAAACTTTAAAAAAATATCAAGTGTATTTTTTATTTTGTCATTATGATATGATTAGGCTTTATTTATTGTTCTTTCTAGAACCATCTTTAAACTCTTAAAATTCTCGATTTATCAATTAAATAGACAACCAATGATTGTGACATATTGGTTCATTTGTATATTTTTTAATCAGATTGGTAAAGAGTTTAATGTATTCTAATAATTAGATAAATCTCATATTTCGTATTTAGATTGTTAAACTATTTTTAAACATACCGACAATCTAACTAGAGAATTTTGGCATCCAAATTCATATCAAACCATATGAAAAAAACAGATTCCTTTTGTTGGAAAATATAAGATTCAATTTGAAAATGTTGAATTGAATTCACATTTTCCCTTGAAATCATTTAAACCAATCCATAAATTTCAAAAACTAATTATATATATATTTTTTAGTTATGAAACCAAAAAGTTCTTTAAAAGTGACAATTTTCGATGGTTTCGCTTGATCATATTTATTTATAACGTAGAAGGGGTACATTTCCTTTTACCAATTTCAAATTGTTCTTGATGTGAAGCACCACCACCCAGAATACTATTTCTCCGCCGTCGCCTCCTATTCCTTCTCTTTCCGTCATTGGGGCTACGTTCCCTTCTGTCTCTGCCAGTGGCTTTCGCCGCTGAGTTTTCTGCCGTTGGCTTCGTCCCTTCTCTCTCTCTCTCTCTCTCTCTCTCTCGCCACCATTGGAATTCTCCGACTCTCTCTGGCGAAGCCCTTCGTCGTCAATTTCTCCTCCGAATGGTTCCCTCCTCTTTCTCTATCACCTTCGTCGGCCTCCTTTGACAGTCTTTCCACCGCTGCCTTCGGTATCGTTACAATTCGATTCATATGAATTTTGGGAGTGGACATATCTCACTTATTTATCTAGAATTGTACTGGTTTATCAAAACCTAAATTACTATGACGACTCATTCAATTCCTTAAGTAGTTCTGCATATATTCGCACCGACGTTTTTCTCCAGCATTTTTAAACGATTCTTGATATGTATAGTTCAAGAATTATAATCCTGCAATTATGAAACACGTAAATGCATTTAATTGCTTGCTTTGGGTTGTGTCACTTTCTTCGCTTCCATGTTTTGGCGATGTCTTTTCCAATAATCATCACTTGTTATTTCTTCCCAGAAAAATAGCAAAATGAGCTACAAAAGTAATACAAACTCTGCCCATGGTGTTGTGGCTATTAAACCTGAGCCGGGCACTACTCTGACCAATGTGAACCAACAAACCTCTCAAGCTAGCTATAATGCGGGAGGGCATCCACGAAGCCAAGATTCAGTAGGAAATAGGGGTTCAATTGTTCAAAGCACTGGTCAGAGTAGCACTAGTATAGTGGACCAGGTTCAATCACCGGTTGATGATACCGGTGTAACTTCATCATCCATTATATGTCCAGCCCCAATTTGTCGTCAATTCTGGAAAGCAGGAAAATATGACGATGGATTTGGTTCAGAGGCTCGTACTCGTCATTCAGGTCTGCTATGATCAATTTTTAATTCTTACTTTTTGTTGGAGTATCTGGTGATGTATTAGGTGATATGCCTTATAGAAGGTCTTATGCTTGAGTTCAGTATGGTTTTATGCCCTTGAATATCTTAACTCGAAATGTATTACAGATGGAAAAAATTATCTTCATGTCCATCCGATGTTCCTTCACTCAAATGCTACTTCACATAAATGGGCTTTTGGTGGTGAGACTTAATAATTACAGATTTCTCGAGTCCCGTTTTCTCTCTCTATTATGAACAATACCATTATTCAAGTGTTTTACCATACATTGTGTTCTGTATGTGCAGCCATTGCTGAACTGCTTGACAATGCTGTTGATGAGGTAATTCTTGATGAGTTCATTGCGTTTTTTGTTGTTTTGGATCAGTTTTGTTCATTGCATTAATTTTCGGTCTTTGTTTATTGCTGCTGATGGTTTTGAATATAGTCCTTTAGATCATATTTGCTTCTCTTGGTTTGAATGTAGTCCTTTAGATAATATTTGCTGCTGCTGTGAAGCCTAATGGTTTGTGAAAAGTTAAATTTGTTGCAGTCTGTGCCTTATTCCTGGAGTCCTAAAGTTTGCTTCCTGTCATCTTTTCCTTTTCAATATGATTTCGAAAGGAAGATATCAGCGACTCCTATCAGCTTTCAGTGTCTCTTTCCATTTCCAACTGTAATGAATTTACAAGAAGATTTCATCAACCTTCGTGCTTTTTTGTTTTCCCTCGAATGCACGTACCACTAGTGTAAACTTTCATATGCTAACACGAGAAAAATCTTGATGGTGAAATTTGCCTCTTGTAGAAAAGTGTTTCTCCCTCAAATTCCAGTTTGTCATATGTTTCATTTAAGGTCTAAATACATCCTAATTGTTAACTGATCATGTCAAAGTTCCTAATGGTAACTTATTATAATGTTTTATGCTCGGAATCTTAATTACCCTATAGATCCCAAATGGGGCCACTTTTGTCATTGTAGATAAAACAACAAATCCAAGGGATGGTATGGCAGCGCTGCTAGTTCAAGGTATTCTCTGTGTTTCTCTTTTTTTTTATAAGGTTCGTTTTTGGAATAAGTCCTTGATCTCTTTGATATGATATGGATAACAAAAACCTTATATAAATATATAGATGATGGTGGCGGGATGGACCCTCAAGCAATGCGGCATTGCATGGGTTTTGGATTCTCAGATAAGAAATCAAAATCAGCGATAGGAAGATGTATAAATCTTTTTTATATTTTCTTAATATTGTTCCTTGCTTTACTACTTATGCCTTTTAATTGTGACTGTAGATGGAAATGGTTTCAAAACGAGCACGATGAGGCTTGGGGCAGATGTTATAGTCTTTAGCCGCCATAAAATGAACAAGTTAGTTTCTGCGTCTTGCCGCACTATTTTCATTTTTTCATCCCTCTGATATTGTTATAATCAGTTTAGCCTACTCTCTAAATAAGAGGGGTGCTGATTGGTTTTATTTTCTCTCTCAACAGAATATGGACACAAAGCATTGGTCTCCTTTCTTATACATATTTAACACGAGCTGGCCATGACAGGATAGTTGTTCCCATTGTGAGTCTGTCTCTATCTTTCATTTGAATGTTATGAATCCCTTTTTTGTATTTCACCGTTATTTATTCTATTCTATATGGAATCTCAGTTGGATTACGAGTTTAACAAGTCAACAGGCAGATTCGAAGTGTTGCAAAATAGAGATAATTTTGTATCAAATCTTTCTATTCTTCTAGATTGGTCTCCATTTTCCACAGAAGCTGAACTTTTGAAGCAGGTAAACTAAATATATTGATCTTCCTCCTATCCTAACCTCATGTTCTAGATATTGTTTCCGTACATCTGGATGTTTTTAGTGTATGCTTTCATATGATTTATCCAGTGTTTTATTTATTGGTCTTTCACATTTTTGTTTGGGCTAGTGTTAAAAAATTGTTTTTTTGGGGTTTATTGTTGTATATAATACTGGTTTATAGTTTTGATGGTCTTAACCTTCTCTTCCTTCCCCGTGTACCATCCCTGAGTTTCACTTTCTGTTGAAACTTCTCTTCTGAACTAGCATTTGTGCCCCTCATACTTGACGATATGAAAAAAAGACAAATAGGCTGTTAGTTGATTAGATGAATAAAGCCACTTGTATGTCATGTACAGACTATACTGGGGGATTATATTAGGACATAATGATATTTCCCGTGCTAAAAAATCAATGTTTTAATGATATTAGGTAGCCAGCGAGATCATTATAGTTGATCATTTGCAACAGATTTGTTACGTGTGAATGAGTTTTTTATCAGTTGTCGTACAATGTTTACAGTATCAGTTTTTCGTATTTTGTGAGTATAAGCTTGTTTTCAGTTATGATTTTTATCATCTTATTTCCATATTTGAAATTTTTTGTTATTAGTGGTTCTACTTTGGATCTCGTTGTGTGTAGTGATTAAAACGCAGAGTTCTTGGTTTTTTAGGGCTCTAATTGTGTGATTTTTGTTGCAGTTTAACAACATAGGGCCTCATGGGACAATGATTATCATCTACAATCTCTGGTTCAACAATGATGCTAAATTGGAATTAGACTTCGATTCAGATGTTGAGGTTGGCCATCTTTTATCTTCTATATCCTTTTTACTGTCAAGATTTACACGCCACTGTAAATTTTAATTTATTACCTGTGTTCACAGGATATTCTCATTGAAGGTAGCATGAAAAAGGTTCAAACTCTTCCTGGTTGGAGGGATGTTAATGAACAACATATTGCAAACCAGTTCTCTTACTCACTTCGTGTAAGTGTTTTCTCAACAATAATGCATACAGGAATAATATTATATTGATGTCCATATGCTTGGATACTCACTAATACTTATGGGGAATGCATGGGACATACAAACATGGATCAGTGGGATACAACCAGTTCTATATAAGCAACATATGTGCAACTGTCTGTGTGTGTCCATAAAAGATATATATTGACAATTACGTGAATGTAGGAGACAGCTCTCACTGTAATGCCGTGCAGGTTTACCTATCCATTCTATACCTGCGGATTCCTGAGAATTTCAAGCTAGTGTTGCGTGGTAAAGTTGTTGAGCATCATAACATTGCAGACGATCTTATGTATCCACAGTACATCTTGTATAAACCTCAAATCAGTCGATGTGTGGAGGTGCGCTAGATAACTGCAATATTTTGATTTCCCTTAGTTTCCTTGTGAACTATTTTTGTTTTTCTCTGTTAATTAAAATCTTTGGTTCGATACAGGGTGCAGTTGTAACAACAATAGGATTTCTAAAAGAAGCACCTAAAGTAAATTTTCATGGCTTCTGTGTTTACCATAAGAACCGTCTTATTATGGTAAGTTCTAGATGGTTAGAATATGTTTTCAGTTCTTAATTCTTTAGAAAAAATATCCAAATCTCAGCTGCTGTAATTGTAGTTGACTGTTCTTATATGGGATTTGGTTGTACATTACAATTCATGACAAAGCACCAAAAAGTTACTGGACTCATTTACAAGGATACAAGCATGCAAATAAGTATTAGTTTATATCCATTTAACATCGTTTAAGGAAGACAAGTTTCTCATGACTGTATATGGCTCTCTGGAAAATTAGTTATTCCATTTGGATCTGACATAAAAAAATGTCTTTATCCGATTGATTCTCTACTCGTGTATGCTGCACTGTCATAGTCTGAATTCTTTGCTCTTTTCAGCCATTTTGGCCAGTCGTCAACTATTCCGACAGTCGGGGTAGAGGAGTGGTTGGTAAGCTGAACAATATTTACCCGACTATAATTTTTGTGTTGATATGTAAACTTTAGTGCTGTATTTTGAAAAAAAAAAAGAAAAAGTGATGATATCTTAGGTAACATCTGCATATCATTTCAGGTGTTCTAGAAGCTAATTTTGTTGAGCCAACTCATAATAAGCAGGATTTTGAGAAAACTTCCCTTCTTCAGAAGCTTGAGAACCGTCTAAAGGAAATGACATGGGAATATTGGTAATCATGCTTGCTGTGGTGGTGCTACCTTTTCTTCCCATAACAAAGTAGTTATATGCCCAGTGACTGGCACAAGACCTTAATAAATATCTTTCTATCCTTGCCAAGTGGGGAATTTCAGTTATCCAAATTGTCTCGAAATTTACTCCTATACATTTAATAATTTTTTATGTTTCTTATTTCGTTTTGTGGTTGAACCATTTTAAAAGGGACTATCATTGCGTGTTGATTGGATATCAAGACAGAAAGAAGCCCCGGGTAGAGAAATCTCAAGATATTCCGGGTGACAGTAGGACAGATAGCAAGATGTATCCAAATAAACCGTCTGTAGCTATTGGCGCACAAGGAATAACTGCTCCTCCAGGTTTCCAGCAAGCTTTGCCAAATGGCAGCTCATCATCTATCATTCGAGCTACAGTTGAACCAGGTAAACACTCAAATAATTGCTTGTACTGCTCTTTGTGATGCTTTGTCTCGGCTTTGTTTTGAAGTCTAAACTGTCAAAGTTGCCTCACGGGTAAAGCCATTGGTCCATGTCCGATCATAAGGATATTAAAATTCCTTATTTCATTTCTCTATAAATATAACCTTTATTGTAATGTCTAAAAAGCAGTTTTTTTTCAACACGGGATTGCAGAAGTGGCGTTTGTTCAGATTATTTCTGTTTTCATCAGTATGTCGACTATTTATTGTCATTAGTTGAAGTAGCACTGAGTTGCAGTTGCATCAAATAAGATAGTTTAGTGGACAACAAATATTATTTTTCTGGTGGCCCAATTCCAGTGGCATGTAACAAGACTTCAAACGTTGCTTTCACGAAAAAGGCATTAGTCCTTGAAGGGAGAGGAATTTGGGTCAGGAGGGCTGAGAGACTGTCCATTTCAAACGTTCAAAATCTGTTTAAAATTTATTCATCTTTTGCTTAGTATTTACTGTAGATGGCTGCTGGTCGACCCCTTTACCAGAGTCAAAGTAAGCATTTCCTACGAAAATCTATGCTTGTTATAGAACTAGTTATAAATGTGTGTGTGTGGATATTATGACCATGCGGAGCAAATGAGTAATTGCAAAGTCATTTAGTTGAACATCATATTATAGTGTATGCTTGTTGTGCCACTACTCCTAAACCTCTGCCTTAAGGATGTCTTTTGGTTTCATTTTTTCAGTATTGTTGGCGAAGAAGAAACAAGTTGCTGATTTGGTAGAATCTGCAGGGTCAAAACAGCGGACTGGAAATACTGTCTGTACAGTTGCACGGCAGAGTTCGGCTGAGCAGGTAGGGTAAAATGTCTATATTCGTTTTTTCTTATGTAAACTGTTTATTTACATTGCTTTGGACATTTGGTGCAAATACGAAAACATGTAGATTAGAAAAATACTATATGTTTCACGTCAATGTGTCTATTGTATGTAGAAAAGCTTGGTTACTAACACCAAGATTAAGTTGAATTTGTTTGATAAACGACTCCCGACACCTTTTATCTCAACGAATAAATGAAAACTGACAAGTGCACATGCTTATGCTTGTCCGTCTCTGTGTTCCCTAATAGAAAGCAGGCATTTTGTGAATATGGTAGAGACATATAATGAAAAAATTTCTGTAGCTTGAGAGTCTGTTTACAGAGTGAAAACAGGGAGAACGAAGCAGCATAACATAACACATAGCATGATGTAGATTCTCAGTTCTCTCAATGACATATCATGCGCATTACTTGTATGATTTCTCTGGAGATGGGAAGGACGTTTTGTTTCTTTTAGTTACCTTGTTACCAATGCACATATCGTGTTATATTGTGTCTACTCGTTGCATGCGATTTTAGTTTGTTATTCTTGTTCCTATCCCTAGCTACTACTCTAATGATAAATCTGCAATGCAGTCAAAAGGTCCTGTAGATGTTGGCTTGATGGAAGAAAACAAGAAGCTCCGTGCTAAGTAAGTAAATAAATGAACTTGGGATCAATATTTTGAAATAGAATGATGATTTATACTTCTATATGTTGATAGTCACATTTAGGACTCCAAACTGTTAAATTTTCTAGGAGTCCTGGGTTTTATATCTACTTTTCCATTTCAATTTATGTATGCTTCTTTGACACAGATGCTTTGAGCACATGGAGCAATGCGGAAAACTTGAACTCAAGGTACTTCATTTTAATGTATCAACTTCTTTTGCTATGTGGGCTTTAAATTCCATTTTTCTATCTGAAGCACTTCAGAACTTCCCATTTTGCGAATTTTATTTGGACTATGTGGGCTCGAAGTTGTAATCACTGCTAATGTAATGGCAAATAACTGCAGAATTACTGTAGTTTTCTACTTGATTAACTAATAGTTTACAATATGACACAAGACACCCCTCTTTCTTGTCTTGTTGTGTATGGGTTACAATCATTGTTCAACCAACATCCCTTGTAATGCAATGTTTTAAAATGTTTACCATCTAGGCGGCGTGGCTTAGGAGCGAGATCAAGAACACGAAGCGCGAGTATGAGCAGTTAATGACGGAGTTTCAAGCTTTGGATGTTGTCAAAGAGGAGCACATAAATGTACGTACATAGATTTTTAGGTCTCTTTTGTTTCTTAGGTTTGAATATTTCGTTCTTCTTCTCTCGATGTGGGCGCTTTTGCACGAAAAGCATGAATCCAGTGTATGAATTTGTCTTTTCGAGCCTCTGTTTTCCTTAAGACGTTAGGTTAACCCTCAAATGGTGATTTACACCTTAGTTTTTACAATAGCAAAAGCAGCAGAGATTATTTGCGAATGGGAACGATGCTGACTGATTAGTGTTGTTGGAAGTTCAGATGACTCCACTATTGTTGATTGCCAATCATAAAAAAACTACGTTATTAGTGAATGTTCTAATACCTAGGAATTGATAAACATTAAATTTTATATATTAGATGTTGGTTTACTACGATTTGGTGCCATCATATCAGCATCTACATGGCAGTCATAAAAGCAAACGCAGCTAGATTTTTTTTCATTTGAATATTACGTGATAATTGCATTTGGCTGGTTACGTATCCAATGTACAGGACCGAACCGTCCAAACTTAAATTAAAGTCATAAGTTCCAATAAACATTGCTACAATAGTCATTAGTCGCATATTAGTAAATGCACAGATTTTCAATGCATAGAAGTATCCAAATTTAAATTGTAGTATTGAAATCCAACTTTAATAGTCATTAGTGTATTAATCTGTACAATATTAATCTGCCCATAATTTTATGGTCGGAGTAGGGTTTTGTCCTTCTCCACATCGTTCATGAGTTTGCCAAGCTTAGCGCCATCGCTTCGCCTTCGCCATCTTTCTATCATGAAAGCATATCAGTTTGCTTCTCAGTTTGCTTTCCAGCCAGTACCTTGGGTTTATGATCTTTTACAATCTCTAAAGCTTCCCTTTATAGTTGGAAAGACCATTGGGTTAGACGGTTCCGCGTCACGTTTGTTGTGAGCCGACAAAACATAAACCCTTTTTATGTGTGAACCTACAGGGATGACAATATCTAGTATGATAACGAAAATTGAACGACACACCAATTTAACGTGGAAAACCTCCCCAGTGTGAGGAGTAAAAAATCCCGGGACCGTAGTCCACCCAAAAATCCACTATAATAATTTATGGGTTACAACGTCCACACAAACATCAATATAACAAGAGATACAACACCGAGATTTAAAGAATATTTTTCAATATTTCAATCTCGAAACACTCGAGTGAACCCAAACACAAAGTTGTAACTTACATCGTAAGCAAACCTCGTATCCTATGATTCCGACAATCAATTTCTAATCCAACCGTATAATCAAAAACCAAAGGGTTCAAAATAAAACTACAAAATTTTAGCTTAATCGGAGAAGAACTCACCGTCTGATTTTCCAAACAATTGGAACTACGCATCTGAAACCGCATCAGAGGATAGCCACAGTAATCAGTTTGTTAATCCAAAACTGATCGTTAGATTGAGTTTTCTTGTAACCATGCTCCCCCATAATTGACTCAAACTTCTTATACCATTGTCTCGGTGCTTGTTTCAACCCGTAAAGACTTTTCTTTAAGCGGCAAATGTAACCTTCTTTGCCCTTTCTCAGCAAAGCCTTCAGGTTGTACCTTGTAGATCTCTTCCTCCAAATCAGCATAAAGGAAGGTTGTCTTCACATCCATTTGCTCCACCTCTAAGTCAGGACCAGCTGCCAATCCAAGCACAACCCGAATGGATGATATCTTGACAATCGGCAAAAAGATCTCATCAAAATCAACTCCTTTCTTTTGACTGAAACCTTTTAAAATCAGTCAAGCCTTGAACCAAGGATGCAAACTGTGCTCTTCATGCTTAACCTTGAACACCCACTTGTTAAGCAATGCATGTTTATCCTCGGACAACTTCACTAGCTCATATGTATGATTCTTGTGCAAAGAATCCATCTAGTTATTCATGGTCTTCAGCCACTCATCTCTGTGTTCATTCTTGAGAGCTTCGTCAAAACTCTCTAGTTCTCCCCCATCAACAAGTAATACAAACTCACTAAGGATGTACCTCGTCGATGGTATCCGTTATATCTCTGATCTTCTGCGAATATATTGATTCTCGGTAGTTGGTGTCTCAACCCGATCATCATTACCAACACCATCATCAACCTGTACGGAAGCATTTGTACCAGGTGTATCAACATGAACCTCACCTTTAACGGAATCCTGAACCGACGTCGGAGGAATCATCCTAGAACTGATCAAACCCTCACTATTTTGAGTTAGAATTTTACATTTCTCTATGTCTCGAATAGTTTGCTCTTCTATGAACACATCATCCCTGCTTCGTACGAGCTTTTTCTCTATTGGATTAAAAAACATGTACCCGAAATCATCTTGACCGTAACCGATGAACACACACTATCTTGACTTTGCATCAAGCTTCGGTCTCTCATTCTTTGGAATGTGAACAAAAGCTTTACACCCGAACACCTTCAAATGACTATAAAAAATATCCTTACGAGTCCACACCCGCTCTGGAACATCACTCTATAGCGGTGCACTAGGTGACAGGTTCAAGACATGAACCACAGTGCTCAAAGCTTCACCCTAAAGGAATCTGACAATCCTGACTGCGTAACCAAACATCTAACCCTTTCCAAGATCGTCTTGTTCATCCTTTCAGCCAACTCATTCAACTGCAGCATCTTAGGCGACATCTTCTCATGTCTAATACCTTGTTCTTGGCAATAAACATCAAACGGTCTAGAATACTCACCTCCATTATCACTTCGGATACGCTTCATTTTCTTTCCAGTTTGTCTCTCCACCAAGGCTTGAAACTGCTTGAAAAACTCCAGAACTTGATCTTTTGTCCTCAAAGTATAAACCCATAATTTTCTCGAATGATCATCGATAAATGTGATAAAATATGAAGCACCACATAGAGATATTATCTTCAACGGACCACACAAATCCGAATGTACCAAATCAAGTATCTCCGGTTTTCTTAAAGGTTTGGAAGACTTGAACCAAACTCTATTTTGCTTCCCCGCAAAACAATGCTCACACTTCTTAAAAAATAACCCAGAGATTCCCTAAAGAACCTCCTTTTTCGACAATACAGACAATCCTTTTCTCGCTTATATGTCTGAGTCCCCTATGCCACAACTCAATAGCGATGCCACTCTCCAAGGCATTGATGACATCCTTAGAAAGCTTATCTTGCATCAAATACAATGCTGAAGACTTCTTACCTCGAGATATAACCATGGAACCTTTAGTAAGCTTCCACTGACCACCACTGAATATACTGCAAAATTCTTCATCGTCAAGTCTCCTCGCAGAGATCAAGTTTGACCACACATCCGGAACGTGCTTAACCCCCTTAAGCACAAGTCTAGTACCAAGACTAGTCTCCATACACACATCTCCAATGCCAACAACAGAAGCTGAACCATCATTACCCATCTTGATGTAGTCAAAGTTACCTGGAGTATAGGTAGCAAAGAACTCACGTCTTGATGTAGCATGAATGGAAGCTCCACTGTCAATGATCCAACTCCTCTCATGGCATGCGAGATTGATCATGTCATCACCAAGCATTACTAGGGACTCTTTCTTTCGGAAACTATTTCGAGAACATTGGAGTAAATTAAATACAGAAGTGGACACAAGACAAATTAGTTTTTTTAGGAAAAAAACACCTATTTGTGCATAAGAACATTGCGAAAATAGTTTCTGTAAATAGGATAATACATCAGCAAAATTGTTTTGAATAAATCCAAGTCGCTTCTTTTAAATTGTATTGAACAATTATATCTTAAGAATATATTGATTTCCCATAACCATAAAGCATTAACATATGGTAGTAGCTCTACAAACGCAATTGAGATGAGTCGTTGCATGAAAAAACGAAAATTATGACTCTTTATATGCATATGCTTTAATACCACAATATCCACACATCAAGCAATGTTGGACGCATATCCATCGCAAAATTCAACGCGTTATTTTAGTCCTCTCAACAGTGTTATCTTCAAAGGATCAGATAATCTAAATATCAAGATTGATGTCTTCCCATAGCATGACTCCAACTTTAGTCTTCGACATTCAAATTCTTCCTTGATGGTATGTTAACATTCAAAACCGTATTGATAATGTTATAAAAATTTCGATATACATAACATCCAATTTGTTCTGTAATGTAAGTTATTTTCAATAGGATAGGTTCCAAAAAATTTTGTGTTTATATCATTTATGTCATTCACCCTGGTCGTGCGTTTATTGTTTACTTTCTTTAACGCATTCTTTCAAAATTATTTTTTGTCTTTTCTAAATATATGTAAATGAGAAAGAAATCTTCCATGACAATCAAACAAATATGGTTTCTTTCCATGTACGAGATGAAACGAATTGATATCTTCCATGCAACACGAACATGTGAGGCTCTCATGTGTGCTTCATCCACACAACATGACATACGTAGAAAAGTCATCGATTGTCCACACCATAACTACCTTTAACGTGAAGTTTTGCTTCGTACTTACATCATATGCAAAAATTTTATTGTTTAACAAATATATTAATTCATTAATCAACTACTGAAAGAAGTCGTCAAAACGTTTTTTTAGATGTTCTAATTCAAGAACCAACAACGCTAGAAACATAAGTTCCCTTTTCAAACAACATGACACATAGAATACTACCTACCAGATTGTCCATATGGATGAAAACCATCACTACACATGCAAAGATATATATTTCTAGATTTATAAACAAACTCAGAAAATAATTTAATTCCTGCCAAACCTTACCATCTCTCATTCATTCGTTGAGTGTTTAGATTTGAATAGATAATAATAGACAAAACTAGCTTCCAATATAAATAGTAAATATTTCATTGGTCATTCATTAGAAAATTTTGACTAATTTTATTTCAAAGATGTGACCGGATGATCGTTTGAAACAAAATCGGTCAAAATTTTCTAACGGACATTTGTAAAATTCAAAATTTTTAATAGACATCCGTATATATTGTAATAAATACTCGTTATTAATTTAACAAGTATCATTTGAAAACATCATTTGTTATTTTCAACGGATAGTTTAATGGTTTCCAACGACAAAAAAAAATTGACAAGGGAAAAAAAAGGAAAACTGAGAAGGAGACTCGGATTAGAAAATGAACTCGGTAATCCATCCAATTAATCAAATACTTAGGATTATGTTTCTTCGAATTACATTGAATGAATCAATAGTAGCATCATCCCATGAAAAAGATCAAAACTAATGGAGTTTCTTCTTCAAGAAAAATATATTTTTATAGTGACATCCTTCTAAATCGTTTTTTCCCGTGCACAGCTATAAAAGCAGCCTCACAAAGAAGCAAACATATTGTTAACCTTTCGGAGTGCGTATCAATTGAAATCTAAAATAAAAGAAGCTTAACAAAGAAGCAAACATATCATATGCAGAGAATGGTCATGTCAACAACAAGTCATCACAACATTTTTCCGCCAAAAAATTTCACACCAAGGATAAAAGTATACTTTTCTGAAAAAGAAATTCAAAAGGAAACAGTGTTTGTGTTCTTTAGCCGTACTGAAGAATACTGGTGCTTAAGAAACCTAAGTTGAAGAATCGAATTCGAATGGAACGTGTCCGTGTGAGCGAGAGTGATAATCCGATACTGTTTGAATGTGTGAGAGTGTGATTTGGGGTTTTCTGACGACGAATTGAAAATATGAGCGTTACAAATTTCCATGCGGCGGCCGATCAAGCTTCGCGGCCTGATATCAGTCTTCCGGATAAGGTAGAGTCCTTGTTAGGGCAAATCTACGGGAAACACAAGCGTCCTCCGATCAAATCGGACACGAGGCTGAGACTAGCGTCGGTTCCCGAGGACTCGGCTCTTGCGGCACTCTGGAAAGTGTATTACTCTGACGTGAAGTATAGTCTCGATGGGTACATCAACTGCATTCTTTCCAATTCCGCCGGCTTCAGATCCCCGCGGCCGAACTCGGGCGGTTCTCCGGCGAATACACGGAGCCCCTCCGGCAAAATGGGTTGTCGGGATTTTCAAGGTTAGTCTGATTTCCTCCAATTTCTGAATTTAGCATCATGGTTTGAATTTCCACCTTTACATATTTTTTAATTTGAACGTGAAAGATTGTGTTTGAGAAAATAAAGGAAATTCAATTTATGGTCTCAAAAAAGTTTTGTGCCTTCACTTAAAAAGGGTTTATTTTGCCCAAATTTTCGGTGCGAATATGCTGATTATGGTGTGATTTTTTTAGCAGAAATAGCTCTTGATTCTGAAACCCGGTCACCTAAGACCTTGAGAAGAGAATACAGTGGAGCATCTCTCCTTCCCCAGCAGATAGCTTTGGGTGAACTCGAATTTAAGAAGACCTTCCTCATGCTGAATTATATTGCAGAGTATGTTTGAGTATCATATTTCGATCTTACAATTTTGATAAGTGATTTCATTTGGTCGAGTATCTTCTTTTTGGTGCAGTCAATGTCTGGGCGAGGTTATAACTGCTGACGAAATTAGGCTATGGAAGGATTTGCCAATGGTGGAATATGAATCAAAAGTTTGGAACCGATTGGGCCAACATTACTGTTGCAAAGAGGACCGTAAATTGGTGTGGCAGTTTGTTTATGTTTGGTGTTTATCACTTTATTCATGATATGATGAGAAATAAAAGAGTACCTGAATTCTTGAAATTTTTTTGTACTTTCATATTCCTTAGAAATTGCTTTGGGACATAGTCAGTATATTTGAATTTCGAATTCTGACTTACAAGATGAAATCAGATATCTGTTCTTATATCTCAATCCTGACCAATTGCATTATCGTATGCTTCTCTGCCTCATTTTTTGCAGTTATCTGAATGGGATAGCGGGAAGCCTCACTACTATCGGTGTTATGTTGCATCCGATGGTACTTGTAGATTCAAGGTTCCTTACTCTATCCTCTAAGTGATGCTTGTACCATTCTCTATGGTGATGCAATAGTTAATCATTTTACCTTTTGTTCCACATCACTTGTGGGAATAGGTTCATAAATATATATATATTGTATATATACATTTTGATGATAGTCTACAAATTTGTGGATACTCATATATAATTAGAAAAACTGTTCGAAAGAATGTCTTTGATGGAATTCAACAGAGTAATATATTACTGTGTATGCACTTGTGTGGTTAAAAGGCCTGAACTAGATATAAGAACATTAGTGCGGTTCACTTGCAAATCGCTATAATAAAGTAGATGCTATCTTTCGTTCTTCAGTCCCACCATCTGACGTGTTGCCGTAAATTAACGGATTTTTGTTCCAATTGTTTTGTTACTTGCTTAATCTTACTTACGAGTGCTGTTTGCTTCTTGTGACTTTTTTCAGTAGGTTGCTTGTAGAATTTTCATTAATCCTAGTGGCAGGATAAAGTTCTCTAATAACGACTTCGTATGCTGGTAGCCCAGAACTCACTACTGCTTGTTTTGCATTTTCCCATCTTCAGGGTCCTTTTCTAGAGAACACTACAACACTCTTGCACAAGGTTCTGGGGGATGAAAATGTTCTAATGGTGAAATTTGAGGACGTTGAGTGCCGGAGAGACCTATCAATCAATAGTAGTGACTCTTATTCTACATACAAACAAATTGCGAAGAATGGAATCATGATCGGTTTACGGCAATATCGATTTTTTGGTGGGGCTTTTATGTTTTCTTCTTTATGAACTATAATAATTTCTACTTTTGAGATGGTCGTGTTCCTTTTTGGATTTCTATTGCCATATTGATTGATCGCTTGGGAAAACATGGTTGCACTCATACTTTTTACTACACAACTGAGATCCTAAATTTTCTATCTTTTCAACAGTGTTTAAAGATGGGGGCAAAGAAGATAAAAAGAAAGATCCATCAACCAAGGGAGTGAAATGTTATTTTGTACGCACAGATTCTAGAGCACCTATTGATATGGGAAATGATTACATTTTCTCCGGGAAGTCAATCCACGAGGCTCGTATGCATTTTATGCATGTGCATACATTGCCGACATTAGCCAGTTATATGGGAAGGTTTGCATTTTCATTCAATTGAATATTTCTTTGTAGTATGTATTGGAGACATGTGACGCAGACATGTGAGGCTTTTCTGTTCTTTCATTTAGATAAAATCTTCTAAAAAAGCTTCTTCTATTGAATCTGATATCATTGTCTTGCTGATGCTTCAGGTTCTCTTTAATTCTGTCAAAGACAAAGAAGTTAGAAGTTGACATGACCGGCATTAACTTTGAAAGAATTGAGGATATTTGCTGTCGTGTATTTCCATAATTCCCTAGTTCATAATCATTTCAGTTTTGCTCTATATTTGTATCTTTATTCATCAATTTTGATGTCCTGCTTCAACCTTCTCGTCACCAAAATCACTTGCAGGATCATGATGGTAATTATGTTTTCGATAAGAATGGGAAACCTTGTATACATTCAGATGGAACTGGCTATATCTCGGAGGACCTTGCTCGGAAATGTCCTATGAACATATATAAAGGGCAATGTACCAGAGGCAAACATGTTCAGGTTTTTACTACTTCTTGGCAGCTAGATGGTTACTTGCGAATTCTCATGCTTTTTCACATTTTCTCTGCCATTTGTTCCTTGTGAATCAAGGGGAAGATTTCAGAAATTGAAACTCAGGAAGGCTGCACTCAAGAGCCGGTATGTCTATAGTCTCAGTACCTGTGTATGCTTAATTGTGTTTTTCTCTGCCTACTTAAACTCATGTGGTTTTTTTTCCTGTTCTTCTTAAAAGCCTCTGCTGATTCAATTCCGGCTGTTTTACAATGGCTGTGCCGTCAAGGGGACTTTTCTGGTGAATAAGAAAGTAATACTTTTGCTTGTTCTCATTGCAATATTCAGATTTACAAACTGTTCTGAGTCATGATTTTTAATCTGGCAGCTTCCTCCTAGGACCATCCAGGTTCGACCTTCTATGATCAAGGTGGACACCGATCCAAACCTGTCAAATTTGAGCAGCATTAAGTCTTTTGAGGTAGTTAGCACAAGGTATCTGTCTCTTGGGAACGTGATGTCTCAATACTAAAAAAGCTTCTCACTTTATGTTTTTATTTGACTCACAGTGAAAATTATAGTGACTTTTTGTTGTTTCCACATCTAGTAACCCACCCAAAAGAGCAAAGCTATCTAGAAATTTAATTGCACTTCTTAGCTATGGAGAAGTCCCTAGTGAGTTCTTCTTGGATATGCTGCGCAACACTTTGGAAGAGTCAAAAGCAATATTCTATGATACACGGGCAGCACTTAAAGGTACTTCTAACAATTCTCGATCTTTTTAGTCAGTATAAAACATCCTGTTACCTTCCCCAAAAAAACTAGGTAACAAACTTCCGGTGAAGTTATAAAATAACAACTGACAAACTTGATGAGTTCTTTCACTAGTTGAAATGTTTTATGTTCAGTTGCCTTAAACTATGCGGATATGGATGATTACAATGCTGTGGATATGATCACGGCCGGTATTCCTCTTGATGAACCATACTTGAAGCATCACCTGTCTATACTTTTAAAGACTGAGAAGAAAGATCTTAAGGCTGGAAAACTACCTGTCACTGAATCTTACTATCTGATGGGCACGGTGGATCCCACTGGATTATTGGAGAAAGATGAAGTGTGTGTCATCCTGTATGTTGCTGATTCCTTTTCCGTCTTCTCGCATTTCAATGCATAATATTTGTGTTTTGCATGAAGCATTTAGAAACACCATTTTTACTTGTTTGGATTAAATGTTCCTCACTAGTGCTACCTGTTATCTTCTCACTTGTTTTGGTTTACGATTTTGTAGTGAGGCTGGCCAAATTTCAGGAGATGTGTTAGTTTACCGGAATCCCGGGTTACATTTTGGAGACATACACATTCTGAAGGCAAAATATGTAAAGGCCTTGGAAGACTACATTGGAAATTCTAAGTACGCCGTTTTTTTTCCTCTGAAAGGTCCAAGATCTTTGGGAGATGAGATTGCGGGTGGTGATTTTGATGGTGATATGTATTTTATATCCAGAAATCCAGAGGTTTGTGTTGTATCTCCCTATATCTGTTAACAACGAATTTCAATAATTTGTTATGTTCCACCATGTTCGGACCCTTGGCAGAAGAAAGTTTTGCCCATCCTTCAACTGAACGACTTCATTTCCCTTTTGCTTAGTTGCTCAAACATTTCAAAGCGAGCGAACCATGGGTGAGTTTGTCTTCAACAAGTAAAAGCATTTCTCATAAAAGGCCGAGTGATCTCTCCCCACAAGAGTTAGAAGATGAGCTCTTCAATATGTTCTTGACGACTAGGTTTCGTTCTTTGTAAGTAGTTAGTTGATTTGTAACTTAGAAAAGCCAAAATACCAGAAAGATACAGCTTCTTGGTTCCCGATAATCGTTATTGTGGTTTATGCTTTCTGAATGTGTTGTTGAGTCCTTTCCTGGTGTTTCAGCAATGTCATAGGGATGGCTGCAGATAGTTGGCTTGCAATCATGGACCGACTTCTTGTTCTTGGAGATGACAGAACTGAGGAAAAAACCGCAATGAAGAAAAAAATGCATCAGTTGATCGATATATACTATGATGCTCTAGATGCACCAAAAAAAGGGGCTAAGGTGTGTTTATGCACATATTTTCTGAGTTTGTTGAATTTGTTCTCCACTCTTGATAATCATATTCAAAAATCAGGTTTATCTCCCAAACGAACTGAGGGCCGATATGTTTCCCCATTACATGGAGCGTGACCCAGAAAGATCTTTCAAGTCCACCTCTGTGCTTGGATTAATCTACGACTTTGTTAAATCTCACAAGACCGAGGAGCTGCCGCCATCAGGTATAAATCTTCCTGGTATCCATTTTAATCAGACTATATCAGAAGTTATGATGGTTTAAACTTTGGTTTTGTATGTCAGAAATCAAGAAACTCCCAATATTTGAAGCTGAACAGGTGCCTGAATATATCATGGAGAGATTGAAACTTTGGTATGAGAACTACAGAGCAGAGATGAGCCGGGCCATGAAACTGAAAAATGGGAATGATAGGACTGAAGCAGCCGATGAAATTTATAGGAAATACAGACAGGTAAATCCTTCATCCATATCCATTGCTCCTGCTGCTTGTGCAACTTTTGCATGTTAAGACAAATATCTCACTGATCTACCTCTGCAACACAAGGTTCAATGCAATATTAGAAGCTTTCTAACATCTAACGATGTTCCACTGCGGTAACCATCATTTTTTAACGGATTTTTTCATACACCAGGAATTCTACGATTCAGCTGGGTTTGAAGACTGGGAGAAACGACACGACGAACTCTACCCATATGCTCTCGCTATCTACAACTTGGTTTACGACCACGCCATTAAATCCCAAAGGGTGGCAAATTGTGGTTTCGCTTGGAAAGTTGCAGGTCCTATACTGTCTCGGTTTTACGCCCAAAGAACTCCTCTAAAGACTATCGTGTGTTCAGTCGATGTCCTTAAAGAGATTTTGGGTAGTAAAACTTCTTGAGTTCCATCTTCGCTGCAAGTCTATGATGTGTTTGTACCGTGTTGTATCTTTTTAGTTTAATTTAATGTATAAAACAACTAGCTAATCTAACTTCGTGAGAACGCTCTTGGCTACCCCAACCAAGAACTTGCTCACCTTTGGGTTTTTGTTGTGGTCACTGTTCAAAAAATTGTTCTAGGTGCAGACTGTTGTTAGGCATCTCCTTCGACGATCAGTCTGCCTAATACACGATTTAAGCGACCATTTAAATTGAATATTATCTTTTAATAATGTATAATTTCCTTTAAAATATCAATTGTCAATAGTTTTTATTTTTTAAATGATTTTTTTCATGATTAATACACATTAATTTTATATTAATATTAAATGATAACCTGTGTATTGCACTGTTTTTAATAATTGAATTGGTGTCTTTTTGTTATATAGATTTAAATATTTAAATAGTGTGATAATATTTTATAGAATATATTATGCTGAATAATAATTTTCAATTTAAAAATTCAAACAAAATATTTTTTTAGATGTATTGTAAACGAAGAATTCGATTTGTTGATAAAATCTTATGAATAAAAAACGAAAATGTCTCGGATAATGTGATTGCATGTTTTGGCCACACATATCCTTAATGATTTTTTTATTCTATCCGTATCTGCATATCTTTTTTAAAAATTATTTGATTTAGAATATGATATAAAAACTATTATTAATATTTGTGTTTTGCATGAAGCATTTAGAAACACCATTTTTACTTGTTTGGATTAAATGTTCCTCACTAGTGCTACCTGTTATCTTCTCACTAGTTTTGGTTTACGATTTTGTAGTGAGGCTGGCCAAATTTCAGGAGATGTGTTAGTTTACCGGAATCCCGGGTTACATTTTGGAGACATACACATTCTGAAGGCAAAATATGTAAAGGCCTTGGAAGACTACATTGGAAATTCTAAGTACGCCGTTTTTTTTCCTCTGAAAGGTCCAAGATCTTTGGGAGATGAGATTGCGGGTGGTGATTTTGATGGTGATATGTATTTTATATCCAGAAATCCAGAGGTTTGTGTTGTATCTCCCTATATCTGTTAACAACGAATTTCAATAATTTGTTATGTTCCACCATGTTCGGACCCTTGGCAGAAGAAAGTTTTGCCCATCCTTCAACTGAACGACTTCATTTCCCTTTTGCTTAGTTGCTCAAACATTTCAAAGCGAGCGAACCATGGGTGAGTTTGTCTTCAACAAGTAAAAGCATTTCTCATAAAAGGCCGAGTGATCTCTCCCCACAAGAGTTAGAAGATGAGCTCTTCAATATGTTCTTGACGACTAGGTTTCGTTCTTTGTAAGTAGTTGATTTGTAACTTAGAAAAGCCAAAATACCAGAAAGATACAGCTTCTTGGTTCCCGATAATCGTTATTGTGGTTTATGCTTTCTGAATGTGTTGTTGAGTCCTTTCCTGGTGTTTCAGCAATGTCATAGGGATGGCTGCAGATAGTTGGCTTGCAATCATGGACCGACTTCTTGTTCTTGGAGATGACAGAACTGAGGAAAAAACCGCAATGAAGAAAAAAATGCATCAGTTGATCGATATATACTATGATGCTCTAGATGCACCAAAAAAAGGGGCTAAGGTGTGTTTATGCACATATTTTCTGAGTTTGTTGAATTTGTTCTCCACTCTTGATAATCATATTCAAAAATCAGGTTTATCTCCCAAACGAACTGAGGGCCGATATGTTTCCCCATTACATGGAGCGTGACCCAGAAAGATCTTTCAAGTCCACCTCTGTGCTTGGATTAATCTACGACTTTGTTAAATCTCACAAGACCGAGGAGCTGCCGCCATCAGGTATAAATCTTCCTGGTATCCATTTTAATCAGACTATATCAGAAGTTATGATGGTTTAAACTTTGGTTTTGTATGTCAGAAATCAAGAAACTCCCAATATTTGAAGCTGAACAGGTGCCTGAATATATCATGGAGAGATTGAAACTTTGGTATGAGAACTACAGAGCAGAGATGAGCCGGGCCATGAAACTGAAAAATGGGAATGATAGGACTGAAGCAGCCGATGAAATTTATAGGAAATACAGACAGGTAAATCCTTCATCCATATCCATTGCTCCTGCTGCTTGTGCAACTTTTGCATGTTAAGACAAATATCTCACTGATCTACCTCTGCAACACAAGGTTCAATGCAATATTAGAAGCTTTCTAACATCTAACGATGTTCCACTGCGGTAACCATCATTTTTTAACGGATTTTTTCATACACCAGGAATTCTACGATTCAGCTGGGTTTGAAGACTGGGAGAAACGACACGACGAACTCTACCCATATGCTCTCGCTATCTACAACTTGGTTTACGACCACGCCATTAAATCCCAAAGGGTGGCAAATTGTGGTTTCGCTTGGAAAGTTGCAGGTCCTATACTGTCTCGGTTTTACGCCCAAAGAACTCCTCTAAAGACTATCGTGTGTTCAGTCGATGTCCTTAAAGAGATTTTGGGTAGTAAAACTTCTTGAGTTCCATCTTCGCTGCAAGTCTATGATGTGTTTGTACCGTGTTGTATCTTTTTAGTTTAATTTAATGTATAAAACAACTAGCTAATCTAACTTCGTGAGAACGCTCTTGGCTACCCCAACCAAGAACTTGCTCACCTTTGGGTTTTTGTTGTGGTCACTGTTCAAAAAATTGTTCTAGGTGCAGACTGTTGTTAGGCATCTCCTTCGACGATCAGTCTGCCTAATACACGATTTAAGCGACCATTTAAATTGAATATTATCTTTTAATAATGTATAATTTCCTTTAAAATATCAATTGTCAATAGTTTTTATTTTTTAAATGATTTTTTTCATGATTAATACACATTAATTTTATATTAATATTAAATGATAACCTGTGTATTGCACTGTTTTTAATAATTGAATTGGTGTCTTTTTGTTATATAGATTTAAATATTTAAATAGTGTGATAATATTTTATAGAATATATTATGCTGAATAATAATTTTCAATTTAAAAATTCAAACAAAATATTTTTTTAGATGTATTGTAAACGAAGAATTCGATTTGTTGATAAAATCTTATGAATAAAAAACGAAAATGTCTCGGATAATGTGATTGCATGTTTTGGCCACACATATCCTTAATGATTTTTTTATTCTATCCGTATCTGCATATCTTTTTTAAAAATTATTTGATTTAGAATATGATATAAAAACTATTATCAAGATAGGTATTTTGAAAACTTACTTTTGTCAGATTTTTTTTATCATCTTCAGATTTTAATTGATTTAGATATTTATGGAGCGTGATTGTCGAAATATTATAACAACTGATTTATACATAACTGACACGTAACAACATGAACTTAAAATAAATACTAATTAGTATAAATGTTCAGGAATTTTAAAATGGCACATATAGACAGATAAACACTTTCCTAATTATATTAAAAATTTATTAAATCTATTTCTATAAGAGATTCACCTTCTCAAGTGCTAAAGCCTCGGTGTCCTTCACTTTCCGTTTTCAATTTAGAAAAAATATAATAGTATGCACATATTTTTCTATCACCATAACTATTCGAACAACAAACATAACATAATGCACATTTTTATTTGTTTTTTTTAATTTGTAATCAATGACTACTGGTCTTTTCCTTTTCTTTTATTTAGATATAATATGGAAGTATGATACCTTTATATCTCATTGTCTCTTGCATCAATTATAACCTTACTTTATAGGAACATTTATGATTATAAGTTAATTTAAATTTTAAAAGTTACTTTGAAGCATCTTAAATTAAGCATACATATAAATTATTTTATAAAAATTCGCATAACAATACCTATTGTGTCGGCTTGACTTTAAAATTTGTATTAACATAAAAATATGAAGAAAATAGGAAGATATCTTTGTTAGACATTATGAATAAAGAAACAAGTTATTGAAAAAACAATACTAGTTCTATTCACGAGTCAGTATTTTAAGTACACTTGTTTTCAATACAAAGTATTTAAGACTATCACAGTCAACTCCTCCCGAGTTAGATAGTAAATAAAAACTTATAGCTTCTCTACCCAAATTACTCTTAATCATGTTTTTGTATCTCTGAAGTGCTCTCGCAATACTCATTGATAATTTATCAACTATTGCCTCAGTTTTTCTCCACACCTTAACCTTGATTTTTACGCCATTTTTAAGGTGTACTCCCACACCAAAACTTTGTTCAAAACCAGGAACAGATCCACCTAGCCTTCAACTTGTCTCACCATGAACTTGGAACAAATACCTCCTTTCTTCTCGTACTCTTCTAGTTCTCTTTCTTAAATGACCAAGTCAATTTCTTCTCCTTGAAATTCCCAACAACTTGAAACTTTAACAGTATCCTAACAAATATCCTTATTAAACGATGTCAACAATCTCTCCCTTTGAATTCTTATTACGCATAAACCTTAAGACACACAATTAATTATCAAAGATTGATAAACCAAACATAAAATAACTAGGTTCACAAACATGTCCACAAATAACATAAAGCAAGTGTTTGAAACTTTCATCTAATACAGTAAGTGCACTTAAAAATAAAATCCCTCATTGCAACATCTTTCTCGCAGCTTTGTTTGCACTTGTACTCCTTTATCTTCCCCTAATTGCGTGATAAGAAATTCAAAAACAAACATTAGTTCTTTTTTCAGATTGAAACAAAATAAAGATAACTCACTGTTACTCTGATTTACTCTGAATTAATTTGGTTAACGCTTTTAGCTCTTTCTGAATCGGCTAAATTTCTGAAAATACTATTGCTAGTCGCTTCTCCAACTTGATGACACTCTGTGTAACATCATTTTCATTCTGACTATGCTCTTTAGTCTCTAGCATCTTGTCTACATATAGTTTCTAAAAAATAATCCATTGAGGAATTTTTTCCTTTCTTTCTTCATGTCTGATAATGTCTAGAACTTGTTGCAATATGATATTTTGAATCAGACATGGAAATGGTAAGATGAATTTCTTGGGCATTTGACAGTCCCAAATTGATAATCTGGTCCAGAAAAACTGTCCCAAAGTTAAATGGGATTCAATTTTTGACACAGTACACCAAAACTGCAGTATCATGACGAATTCCATCTGTCTTCTTGTTTGGAATCCAATTTGTTCTGCAGTTTTTGTTGATCAAAGCATATTCCCAGTTAAGCTTGACATTTGAAATTTGGTCAGGACATGTCATAACTTACTTTCCAGCTAACTACTGAGTAACATGATTCATATCAATGTCAATTTTCAGTTCTTTGATCCTCAGTGTTTCCAAATGTGGCATTTCCAACATTTTGTTTATTACTTTCATTGAACTTAATAATCTTCCCTTGTTCATACACCTTTTTAAATGATTTAGATCCAATCCTATCTATATCTAAACATAGATTTGCATAAAACTCGTCAAAGTGTTATTTGCAAACATGAACTATATTTGTCACTGTACCAGTCAAACATCTTTCATTCAACAATTCCCACAGGGGAAGATGTTTGAACTGACCCACATTTAGTCCTCTTTCACTCAGTACCTCTATTTCCTTCAATGTATTTTAACAAATCTTAAGTGATATCAAAATTGAACTGACTGTTAGAGGAATAAGAGACCAAACCATGAACAAGTGTATTTTAACAAAACTTAAGTGATATCGAAATTGAGCTTTTACCAACATAACAACAAACCTTACACATCATTTCCTCTTTCTCGTTGAGATTTAGATTTCAAACATATCATTTTTATGTAACCAAAAATTTTAATTTCAATCAGAATTCGCAAACACCAAGTGATTTTCTCAAATAAACAAATTGATTTAAATTCAATGGTTTTGTGAAAATGTCTGCCAATTGACGCTTAGTAGGCATATATTCAACCTTCATTTGCTTTTGTTCAATCTTTTTTCTAAAAAAAATGATGCCTAGTATCAATATGTTTTGTTCTTGAATGTTGTACACGATTTTTTGAAATATAAGTTGCACTAGTATTATCACAAAGAGCAACAAAAGTTTTCGAACTCATACCGTAATCAATCAACATTTGATTCATCCAAATTAGCTGAGTACAACAGCTTCCCAAGGCAATGTATTAAGCTTCAGCAGTAGATAAAGAAGTTGAATTCTGTTTTTTGCTATGCTAATACACAAAATTGTTTCCAAGAAAGAAACATCTTCCTAATGTACTTTTCCTATCATCTACATTTCCTCCCTAATCTGCATCACGATATCCAGTAAGTTCACAGTTAGTATCATTGGTATAAACAATATCATAGTTTGAAGTACCTTTGACATATTTTATGATCCTTTTCATAGCCAACAAATGTTATTTCTTAGGTTTTGCTTGATATCTGGCCCAAATTCGTACACTCAAACACAAATCTGGTCTACATGCTCTAAGATACAATAGACTTCTATCATGCTTCTATACAACTTTACTTTCACATCCTCTCCCTTTGAGTCTTTAATAACTTTTGTGGTGGTTGAAATAGGAATATTTGCTGATTTACTTTGATCCATTTTAAACCTTTTGACCAGATTTTTTGCATATTTGCTTTGAGATACAAATAATCCATCATCAAGTTGTTTCACCTACAAACCAAGAAAATAGTTTAGCTCACCAAACATACTCATTTCAAACTCATCTTTCATGATTTGTACAAACCAATTTACTTTATCATGTGATTTTGATCCAACGACAATATCATCAACATAAATTTGCACAACCAGAAGAATTATATCAGCATTATGTATAAACAAGGTTTTATCTACTCCCTCTATTTTGTAGCCGTTCTTGATTAGAAAATTTGTTAGTCTGTCATACCAAGCACGTTGTGCTTGTTTTAGTCCATACAAAGCCTTCTTCAATTTGTAGACATGACATGAGTTGTGAGGATCTTTAATACCTTTGGGTTGTTCAACATAAACTTCTTCTTGCAGAATCCCATTAAAAATGCATTTTTGGCATCCATCCGAAACAACTTGAAACCAAGAGAACATGCCATACCAAACAATAGTCTTATAGACTCTAATCTCGCAACGGGTGCAAAAGTCTCATCAAAATCGACCCCTTCAACTTGTGTGTATCCTTGTGCAACTAATGTAGCTTTGTTTCTAACAATATCACTGAGTTCATTGGTTTTGTTTTTAGAAATACACTTTATGCCAATCACATTTACATCAACTGGATGAGGTACTAACACCCAAACATCATTTCTTACAAATTATTCTAATTCATCATGCATGGCTTTTACCCAAGATTCATCATTTAGTGCATCACTAACATTCTTAGGTTCGACATGTAAAGCATGAAAGTTTGATCATATCATGATAATTTACTTTAGGTTTACCTCTTGTCCTTCTACTATCACTAATATTACCAATGACATCATCAATGGAATGATTTCGGCGGATAATTGATGATTGTGTTCCATAGGTTTGACACTTATTCACATATTCTTCTTCCAATCTGCCTTTACTGATATCCATTCCGTTAGATACACTTGAAACATCAGCTCTATTACCAGAATCCTCTTTAACTGTATCTGGAAACACAAGTCAGAAGATCTTCATCAAATACAACATTCACAGATTTAGTAACTGTGCTTGTTCGAAAATTGTAAATTCTATAAGCAGATGTATTGGTTCCATAACCAAGAAATAGTCCTTCATCACTTTTTGCATCAAATTTGCCAAGATAATCCATTGATGCGTTCCAAGTTAAACAAATTAACCTAAACTACCGCAAGTGCACAACACGTGTGTAGTACTCTAGGTGTCGACCCCACAGGGACTATGCAACACAAACTAAGGTCAAAATAGAATCAAATTTGCTACGATGAAATATTGGTTTTAAGATGAAATAATGAAAAGGAATAAATGACAAGTTCTTGGTAATGAGATAAACGTTCTAGGATACGGTTTCACCGCAAAGCTTCCGAACCAACTATCGATCAACTAATCATCTATTCCTAATCAAGATATCTAAGGCAGACGACCCTAATGTGATTCCTACCCTCTCTCAAGGCATAGAAATATGATCTAATAAAGTTATCCCCTACTTTTGTGGCTGATACCTTAAACTAAATCCATACGATCTATGATTCATCCTATTAATCCTCAACTGTTACTACTCTACTTTCGTGACCAAGTCTCGGTTGTTCTAAGCCTGATCATCCAGGATTAGAATTTTCCTTTCAGTCCTTCTCCTAACTCTCTAACACATGCATCTACTTGGCCTTCGTAAATACAAGACGATTCAACATTCAAGCAAAGAATAGATAAATAAAACGGGGATTGGAATCATAGATAAATCGAAAGAGGTTCCATGATAGCCTGGGCTAATCCATTCTCCTAGAACAAAACAACTACTCAGTCATGAGTTTAAAACCAAACAACACAAACGAAATAGATAGTATAATGAGCATAGAAATCAAACGAGGCCTAGTCCCGATTTGATCTTCCGGTCTCCTTGTGTGTCTTCCGTCAAGAGTGCTCTCTAAACCCTCAATAATTTCAGTCTTATCTGTTCTTCATGTTCTTTTACTCAAAGTTTCGAATCATCCCCGTGCCAAATTTCGCTCAAAACGGAAGTAGAAGAGTTGACCAAGTCATGCCCGACCGTGCATGGTATGCAGCCCGGTCGGGCATGCATCTCTTCCTATTTTCTAGACCAGTTTCCTTTGAGCGTTCGACCGTGGTGTGTGAATGCTCGGACTGTGCAAAGCTCTCGGGGGTATTTGGTGATATTGAGCCCGACCGTGCATTGTGTTATGCCCGAACGTGCACTCTTCCAAGAGGAGTGCCGACTGTGCTCTATGTATGCCCGGGCCGTGCATCACTCTCGGGGCAAAATTCATCCAATTACCGCCTGATCGTGCGGTTCATCATGCCCGACCGTGCATGCTTATGCCCAGCCAAGTTCACATCTTGCCCATTCCTTGTCTGTTTTTTATCCTGTTTGCTCCGTTGTGATCTCCCATGCTCGTACTTTGTCCCGTAAATGTTTTTTTAGCTCCGAAACAAACCAAATACGCATTAAAACATGTAAGAACATGAAAATAAGAAAAAAGTAAAACAAATACAAAATCACACGTAAACATCACAAATATCATCATAAATATCTCTAAAATCTTGCGAGAAACGTGTACGAAAATGAGATGATCATCCATGTCGTTAAGAACATAACAAGTACATAAAAAAAATATGAAAATAGCTCAGATTTAGACTCTTACATTTCTAAAGTTCATATGGTATTTGGAACATACCCGGACGTACATATACTCAATTTATGATATAGTAAGTTGTGTTTATCGCTTGTGCCCAAAAACGAATCACAATAGATTTTTCATGAAGCATAACACGAGCCATTTCTTGTAGAATTCTATTCTTTCTTTCAACTAAACCATTCTATTGTGGTGTTTTTGGGGCAGAAAATTCATGCACTATGCCATGTTTCAAACAAAACTTATGAAATACATTATTTTCAAAATCTTTTCCATGATCACTTCGAATTCGTTCAATACTACCTTTGGCATTCATTTGTAAGAACAAATAATGGAATAGTTCGGAAGGTTCAGATTTCTCTCTTAGAAATTTAACCCAAGTATATATTGAAAAATCATCAACAACTACAAAAAATATATATTGTTCCACCAAAACTCTCTATTTTTATTGGTCCCATTAAGTCTATATGAACCAATTCCATTATTTTTCTAGTCTTAACTCCATACATTTTCTTATAATGAACCTTTATTTGTTTTACCTGACAAGGCTTACATGTTTCAGATTTACCAAGATCCAGTTTGGGCGTACCTCTAACAATCTTCGAACCAAATAGTTTTACCAGTGAACGGTAATTGATATGTCCCAATATTTGATACCACAATGATAAACTATCTTCTTCCTTTGAGACTAATTTTCTCTTCTCTCCAAATATAATAATTGTTTGACGATCTTGTTCTTGTAAGAACACAATTACCATTAGAATTCATTACAGAAAATCTTTTTGAGTAAACTGAACCTTATGATTGCTATCACATAGTTGACTAATAATAATCACATTAGCCGTTAATCCAGCAACATATTGCACATTGCTTAAAAGAGGTTGTCTTCGAATTTTCACATCTCCTTTACCAAGAATTCTTCCTTTGTTTCCGTCTCCAAAAATAACACTTCCAACATTTTTTATTTCAGCAAAATTTGATAAATGTTCTCTTGTAATTGTCATGTGCCTAGAGCATCCACTATCAAAATACCAAATGTTTGATCTATCTTTCGAGCAGAGATATATGCCACATTGCAATGAAGATCATTTTTTTCTTATCCAAATTTGTTTCATTTTGAGTTTAGAATACTTACATGAATCATACCTGAATTTTCTGTTGCAAGTGAATTGTTTGTGTCCTCTCATCCTAAAAAAATAACATGTTATGAAGTTATTTCCATGATATTGAACCGTAAACCATCCTTCAGACTCATTTGAATAACCATGCATGTACCATCTTTTGTTTGACCAGATCCAAAACTAGAATTTCTTCTATCAAGCTTCTACTTGAATGTATAATTTTGTGTCTGGTTCTCATACCTTATTGTGGTAAGATCTGTCAATTTTTCCTCCACACAAAAATTTGTTTTGAGAATTTCCTTTGTTCCCAACATATCCAATACCATGATGATTTGATCTTTGTTTTCCTATTAACAGCAAGTGAAGATGTTTTTCTGTATCACTTGAAATCATCCTCAGTTGTTTGTTTGTTTCATCTAGCTGACTCTTTAGTCAGTACAACGTCTTCTTCCTTCTAATTTAACAACTTTTGAATTTCTTGAAGTTGGTTTTTTAGTTTCTCATTTGACTTGACAGTTGTATGTTGAGTTTGCTCATATTCAACCATTCATTGTAGATAGTTTCCACATCTACTTCATCTTCTTCATTTTCATCTTCGTTAAGAGTTTTGGATTCAACTTCACTTTTCTCAATTATACCAATGAAAGCAACAAAACTTGTCATATCTTCTTCACCACTTGTCATATCTTCTTCACTTTTCCAAGATCGTCTTGTTCATCCTTTCAGCTAACTCATTCAACTGCAGCATCTTAGGCGACATCTTCTCATGTCTAATACCTTGTTCTTGGAAATAAACATCAAACGGTCTAGAATACTCACCTCCATTATCACTTCGGATACGCTTCATTTTCTTTCCAGTTTGTCTCTCCACCAAGGCTTGAAACTGCTTGAAAAACTCCAGAACTTGATCTTTTGTCCTCAAAGTATAAACCCATAATTTTCTCGAATGATCATCGATAAATGTGATAAAATATGAAGCACCACATATAGATCTTATCTTCAACGGACCACACAAATCCGAATGTACCAAATCAAGTATCTCCGGTTTTCTTAAAGGTTTGGAAGACTTGAACCAAACTCTATTTTGCTTCCCCGCAAAACAATGCTCACATTTCTTAAAAAATAACCCAGAGATTCCCTAGAGAACCTCCTTTTTCGACAATACAGACAATCCTTTTCTCGCTTATATGTCTGAGTCCCCTATGCCACAACTCAATAGCGATGCCACTCTCCAAGGCATTGATGACATCCTTAGAAAGCTTATCTTGCATCAAATACAATGCTGAAGACTTCTTACCTCGAGCTATAACCATGGAACCTTTAGTAAGCTTCCACTGACCACCACTGAATATACTGCAAAATTTTTCATCGTCAAGTCTCCTCACAGAGATCAAGTTTGATCACACATCCGGAACGTGCTTAACCCCCTTAAGCACAAGTCTAGTACCAAGACTAGTCTCCATACACACATCTCCAATGCCAACAACAAAAGCTGAACCATCATTACCCATCTTGATGTAGTCAAAGTTACCTGGAGTATAGGTAGCAAAGAACTCACGTCTTGATGTAGCATGAATGGAAGCTCCACTGTCAATGATCCAACTCCTCTCATGGCATGCGAGATTGATCATGTCATCACCAAGCATTACTAGGGACTCTTTCTTTCGGAAACTATTTCGAGAACGTTGGAGTAAATTAAATACAGAAATGGACACAAGACAAATTAGTTTTTTTAGAAAAAAAAACACCTATTTGTGCATAAGAACATTGCGAAAATAGTTTCTCTAAATAGGATAATACATCAGCAAAATTGTTTTGAATCAATCCAAGTCGCTTCTTTTAAATTGTATTGAACAATTATATCTTAAGAATATATTGATTTCCCATAAAGCATCATACATAACATATGGTAGTAGCTCTACAAACGCAATTGAGATGAGTCGTTGCATGAAAAAACGAAAATTATGACTCTTTATATGCACGAGTTTTAATACCACAATATCCACACATCAAGCAATGTTGGACGCATATCCATCGCAAAATTCAACGCGTTATTTTAGTCCTCTCAACAGTGTTATCTTCAAAGGATCAGATAATCTAAATATCAAGATTGATGTCTTCCCATAGCATGACTCCAACTTTAGTCTTCGACATTCAAATTCTTCCTTGATGGTATGTTAACATTCAAAACCGTATTGATAATGTTATAAAAATTTCGATATACATAACATCCAATTTGTTCTGTAATGTAAGTTATTTTCAATAGGATAGGTTCCAAAAAATTTTGTGTTTATATCATTTATGTCATTCACCCTGGTCGTGCGTTTATTGTTTACTTTCTTTAACGCATTCTTTCAAAATTATTTTTTGTCTTTTCTAAATATATGTAAATGAGAAAGAAATCTTCCATGACAATCAAACAAATATGGTTTCTTTCCATGTACGAGATGAAACGAATTGATATCTTCCATGCAACACGAACATGTGAGGCTCTCATGTGTGCTTCATCCACACAACATGACATACGTAGAAAAGTCATCGATTGTCCACACCATAACTACCTTTAACGTGAAGTTTTGCTTCGTACTTACATCATATGCAAAAATTTTATTGTTTAACAAATATATTAATTCATTAATCAACTACTGAAAGAAGTCGTCAAAACGTTTTTTTAGATGTTCTAATTCAAGAACCAACAACGCTAGAAACATAAGTTCCCTTTTCAAACAACATGACACATAGAATACTACCTACCAGATTGTCCATATGGATGAAAACCATCACTACACATGCAAAGATATATATTTCTAGATTTATAAACAAACTCAGAAAATAATTTAATTCCTGCCAAACCTTACCATCTCTCATTCATTCGTTGAGTGTTTAGATTTGAAAGAAAAAAAACACCTATTTGTGCATAAGAACATTGCGAAAATAGTTTCTCTAAATAGGATAATACATCAGCAAAATTGTTTTGAATAAATCCAAGTCGCTTCTTTTAAATTGTATTGAACAATTATATCTCAAGAATATATTGATTTCCCATAAAGCATCATACATAACATATGGTAGTAGCTCTACAAACGCAATTGAGATGAGCCGTTGCATGAAAAAACGAAAATTATGACTCTTTATATGCACGAGTTTTAATACCACAATATCCACACATCAAGCAATGTTGGACGCATATCCATCGCAAAATTCAACGCGTTATTTTAGTCCTCTCAACAGTGTTATCTTCAAAGGATCAGATAATCTAAATATCAAGATTGATGTCTTCCCATAGCATGACTCCAACTTTAGTCTTCGACATTCAAATTCTTCCTTGATGGTATGTTAACATTCAAAACCGTATTGATAATGTTATAAAAATTTCGATATACATAACATCCAATTTGTTCTGTAATGTAAGTTATTTTCAATAGGATAGGTTCCAAAAAATTTTGTGTTTATATCATTTATGTCATTCACCCTGGTCGTGCGTTTATTGTTTACTTTCTTTAACGCATTCTTTCAAAATTATTTTTTGTCTTTTCTAAATATATGTAAATGAGAAAGAAATCTTCCATGACAATCAAACAAATATGGTTTCTTTCCATGTACGAGATGAAACGAATTGATATCTTCCATGCAACACGAACATGTGAGGCTCTCATGTGTGCTTCATCCACACAACATGACATACGTAGAAAAGTCATCGATTGTCCACACCATAACTACCTTTAACGTGAAGTTTTGCTTCGTACTTACATCATATGCAAAAATTTTATTGTTTAACAAATACATTAATTCATTAATCAACTACTGGAAGAAGTCGTCAAAACGTTTTTTTAGATGTTCTAATTCAAGAACCAACAACGCTAGAAACATAAGTTCCCTTTTCAAACAACATGACACATAGAATACTACCTACCAGATTGTCCATATGGATGAAAACCATCACTACACATGCAAAGATATATATTTCTAGATTTATAAACAAACTCAGAAAATAATTGAATTCCTGCCAAACCTTACCATCTCTCATTCATTCGTTGAGTGTTTAGATTTGAATGGATAATNAATTCCTGCCAAACCTTACCATCTCTCATTCATTCGTTGAGTGTTTAGATTTGAATGGATAATAATAGACAAAACTAGCTTCCAATATAAATAGTAAATATTTCATTGGTCATTCATTAGAAAATTTTGACTAATTTTATTTCAAAGATGTGACCGGATGATCGTTTGAAACAAAATCGGTCAAAATTTTCTAACGGACATTTGTAAAATTCAAAATTTTTATTAGACATCCGTATATATTGTAATAAATACTCGTTATTAATTTAACAAGTATCATTTGAAAACATCATTTGTTATTTTCAACGGATAGTTTAATGGTTTCCAACGACAAAAAAAAATTGACAAGGGAAAAAAAGAAAAACTGAGAAGGAGACTCGGATTAGAAAATGAACTCGGTAATCCATCCAATTAATCAAATACTTAGGATTATGTTTCTTCGAATTACATTGAATGAATCAATAGTAGCATCATCCCATGAAAAAGATCAAAACTAATGGAGTTTCTTCTTCAAGAAAAATATATTTTTATAGTGACATCCTTCTAAATCGTTTTTTCCCGTGCACAGCTATAAAAGCAGCCTCACAAAGAAGCAAACATATTGTTAACCTTTCGGAGTGCGTATCAATTGAAATCTAAAATAAAAGAAGCTTAACAAAGAAGCAAACATATCATATGCAGAGAATGGTCATGTCAACAACAAGTCATCACAACATTTTTCCGCCAAAAAATTTCACACCAAGGATAAAAGTATACTTTTCTGAAAAAGAAATTCAAAAGGAAACAGTGTTTGTGTTCTTTAGCCGTACTGAAGAATACTGGTGCTTAAGAAACCTAAGTTGAAGAATCGAATTCGAATGGAACGTGTCCGTGTGAGCGAGAGTGATAATCCGATACTGTTTGAATGTGTGAGAGTGTGATTTGGGGTTTTCTGACGACGAATTGAAAATATGAGCGTTACAAATTTCCATGTGGCGGCCGATCAAGCTTCGCGGCCTGATATCAGTCTTCCGGATAAGGTAGAGTCCTTGTTAGGGCAAATCTACGGGAAACACAAGCGTCCTCCGATCAAATCGGACACGAGGCTGAGACTAGCGTCGGTTCCCGAGGACTCGGCTCTTGCGGCACTCTGGAAAGTGTATTACTCTGACGTGAAGTATAGTCTCGATGGGTACATCAACTGCATTCTTTCCAATTCCGCCGGCTTCAGATCCCCGCGGCCGAACTCGGGCGGTTCTCCGGCGAATACACGGAGCCCCTCCGGCAAAATGGGTTGTCGGGATTTTCAAGGTTAGTCTGATTTCCTCCAATTTCTGAATTTAGCATCATGGTTTGAATTTCCACCTTTACATATTTTTTAATTTGAACGTGAAAGATTGTGTTTGAGAAAATAAAGGAAATTCAATTTATGGTCTCAAAAAAGTTTTGTGCCTTCACTTAAAAAGGGTTTATTTTGCCCAAATTTTCGGTGCGAATATGCTGATTATGGTGTGATTTTTTTAGCAGAAATAGCTCTTGGTTCTGAAACCCGGTCACCTAAGACCTTGAGAAGAGAATACAGTGGAGCATCTCTCCTTCCCCAGCAGATAGCTTTGGGTGAACTCGAATTTAAGAAGACCTTCCTCATGCTGAATTATATTGCAGAGTATGTTTGAGTATCATATTTCGATCTTACAATTTTGATAAGTGATTTCATTTGGTCGAGTATCTTCTTTTTGGTGCAGTCAATGTCTGGGCGAGGTTATAACTGCTGACGAAATTAGGCTATGGAAGGATTTGCCAATGGTGGAATATGAATCAAAAGTTTGGAACCGATTGGGCCAACATTACTGTTGCAAAGAGGACCGTAAATTGGTGTGGCAGTTTGTTTATGTTTGGTGTTTATCACTTTATTCATGATATGATGAGAAATAAAAGAGTACCTGAATTCTTGAAATTTTTTTGTACTTTCATATTCCTTAGAAATTGCTTTGGGACATAGTCAGTATATTTGAATTTCGAATTCTGACTTACAAGATGAAATCAGATATCTGTTCTTATATCTCAATCCTGACCAATTGCATTATCGTATGCTTCTCTGCCTCATTTTTTGCAGTTATCTGAATGGGATAGCGGGAAGCCTCACTACTATCGGTGTTATGTTGCATCCGATGGTACTTGTAGATTCAAGGTTCCTTACTCTATCCTCTAAGTGATGCTTGTACCATTCTCTATGGTGATGCAATAGTTAATCATTTTACCTTTTGTTCCACATCACTTGTGGGAATAGGTTCATAAATATATATATATTGTATATATACATTTTGATGATAGTCTACAAATTTGTGGATACTCATATATAATTAGAAAAACTGTTCGAAAGAATGTCTTTGATGGAATTCAACAGAGTAATATATTACTGTGTATGCACTTGTGTGGTTAAAAGGCCTGAACTAGATATAAGAACATTAGTGCGGTTCACTTGCAAATCGCTATAATAAAGTAGATGCTATCTTTCGTTCTTCAGTCCCGCCATCTGATGTGTTGCCGTAAATTAACGGATTTTTGTTCCAATTCTTTTGTTACTTGCTTAATCTTACTTACGAGTGCTGTTTGCTTCTTGTGACTTTTTTCAGTAGGTTGCTTGTAGAATTTTCATTAATCCTAGTGGCAGGATAAAGTTCTCTAATAACGACTTCGTATGCTGGTAGCCCAGAACTCACTACTGCTTGTTTTGCATTTTCCCATCTTCAGGGTCCTTTTCTAGAGAACACTACAACACTCTTGCACAAGGTTCTGGGGGATGAAAATGTTCTAATGGTGAAATTTGAGGACGTTGAGTGCCGGAGAGACCTATCAATCAATAGTAGTGACTCTTATTCTACATACAAACAAATTGCGAAGAATGGAATCATGATCGGTTTACGGCAATATCGATTTTTTGGTGGGGCTTTTATGTTTTCTTCTTTATGAACTATAATAATTTCTACTTTTGAGATGGTCGTGTTCCTTTTTGGATTTCTATTGCCATATTGATTGATCGCTTGGGAAAACATGGTTGCACTCATACTTTTTACTACACAACTGAGATCCTAAATTTTCTATCTTTTCAACAGTGTTTAAAGATGGGGGCAAAGAAGATAAAAAGAAAGATCCATCAACCAAGGGAGTGAAATGTTATTTTGTACGCACAGATTCTAGAGCACCTATTGATATGGGAAATGATTACATTTTCTCCGGGAAGTCAATCCACGAGGCTCGTATGCATTTTATGCATGTGCATACATTGCCGACATTAGCCAGCTATATGGGAAGGTTTGCATTTTCATTCAATTGAATATTTCTTTGTAGTATGTATTGGAGACATGTGACGCAGACATGTGAGGCTTTTCTGTTCTTTCATTTAGATAAAATCTTCTAAAAAAGCTTCTTCTATTGAATCTGATATCATTGTCTTGCTGATGCTTCAGGTTCTCTTTAATTCTGTCAAAGACAAAGAAGTTAGAAGTTGACATGACCGGCATTAACTTTGAAAGAATTGAGGATATTTGCTGTCGTGTATTTCCATAATTCCCTAGTTCATAATCATTTCAGTTTTGCTCTATATTTGTATCTTTATTCATCAATTTTGATGTCCTGCTTCAACCTTCTCGTCACCAAAATCACTTGCAGGATCATGATGGTAATTATGTTTTCGATAAGAATGGGAAACCTTGTATACATTCAGATGGAACTGGCTATATCTCGGAGGACCTTGCTCGGAAATGTCCTATGAACATATATAAAGGGCAATGTACCAGAGGCAAACATGTTCAGGTTTTTACTACTTCTTGGCAGCTAGATGGTTACTTGCGAATTCTCATGCTTTTTCACATTTTCTCTGCCATTTGTTCCTTGTGAATCAAGGGGAAGATTTCAGAAATTGAAACTCAGGAAGGCTGCACTCAAGAGCCGGTATGTCTATAGTCTCAGTACCTGTGTATGCTTAATTGTGTTTTTCTCTGCCTACTTAAACTCATGTGGTTTTTTTTCCTGTTCTTCTTAAAAGCCTCTGCTGATTCAATTCCGGCTGTTTTACAATGGCTGTGCCGTCAAGGGGACTTTTCTGGTGAATAAGAAAGTAATACTTTTGCTTGTTCTCATTGCAATATTCAGATTTACAAACTGTTCTGAGTCATGATTTTTAATCTGGCAGCTTCCTCCTAGGACCATCCAGGTTCGACCTTCTATGATCAAGGTGGACACCGATCCAAACCTGTCAAATTTGAGCAGCATTAAGTCTTTTGAGGTAGTTAGCACAAGGTATCTGTCTCTTGGGAACGTGATGTCTCAATACTAAAAAAGCTTCTCACTTTATGTTTTTATTTGACTCACAGTGAAAATTATAGTGACTTTTTGTTGTTTCCACATCTAGTAACCCACCCAAAAGAGCAAAGCTATCTAGAAATTTAATTGCACTTCTTAGCTATGGAGAAGTCCCTAGTGAGTTCTTCTTGGATATGCTGCGCAACACTTTGGAAGAGTCAAAAGCAATATTCTATGATACACGGGCAGCACTTAAAGGTACTTCTAACAATTCTCGATCTTTTTAGTCAGTATAAAACATCCTGTTACCTTCCCCAAAAAAACTAGGTAACAAACTTCCGGTGAAGTTATAAAATAACAACTGACAAACTTGATGAGTTCTTTCACTAGTTGAAATGTTTTATGTTCAGTTGCCTTAAACTATGCGGATATGGATGATTACAATGCTGTGGATATGATCACGGCCGGTATTCCTCTTGATGAACCATACTTGAAGCATCACCTGTCTATACTTTTAAAGACTGAGAAGAAAGATCTTAAGGCTGGAAAACTACCTGTCACTGAATCTTACTATCTGATGGGCACGGTGGATCCCACTGGATTATTGGAGAAAGATGAAGTGTGTGTCATCCTGTATGTTGCTGATTCCTTTTCCGTCTTCTCGCATTTCAATGCATAATATTTGTGTTTTGCATGAAGCATTTAGAAACACCATTTTTACTTGTTTGGATTAAATGTTCCTCACTAGTGCTACCTGTTATCTTCTCACTTGTTTTGGTTTACGATTTTGTAGTGAGGCTGGCCAAATTTCAGGAGATGTGTTAGTTTACCGGAATCCCGGGTTACATTTTGGAGACATACACATTCTGAAGGCAAAATATGTAAAGGCCTTGGAAGACTACATTGGAAATTCTAAGTACGCCGTTTTTTTTCCTCTGAAAGGTCCAAGATCTTTGGGAGATGAGATTGCGGGTGGTGATTTTGATGGTGATATGTATTTTATATCCAGAAATCCAGAGGTTTGTGTTGTATCTCCCTATATCTGTTAACAACGAATTTCAATAATTTGTTATGTTCCACCATGTTCGGACCCTTGGCAGAAGAAAGTTTTGCCCATCCTTCAACTCAACGACTTCATTTCCCTTTTGCTTAGTTGCTCAAACATTTCAAAGCGAGCGAACCATGGGTGAGTTTGTCTTCAACAAGTAAAAGCATTTCTCATAAAAGGCCGAGTGATCTCTCCCCACAAGAGTTAGAAGATGAGCTCTTCAATATGTTCTTGACGACTAGGTTTCGTTCTTTGTAAGTAGTTAGTTGATTTGTAACTTAGAAAAGCCAAAATACCAGAAAGATACAGCTTCTTGGTTCCCGATAATCGTTATTGTGGTTTATGCTTTCTGAATGTGTTGTTGAGTCCTTTCCTGGTGTTTCAGCAATGTCATAGGGATGGCTGCAGATAGTTGGCTTGCAATCATGGACCGACTTCTTGTTCTTGGAGATGACAGAACTGAGGAAAAAACCGCAATGAAGAAAAAAATGCATCAGTTGATCGATATATACTATGATGCTCTAGATGCACCAAAAAAAGGGGCTAAGGTGTGTTTATGCACATATTTTCTGAGTTTGTTGAATTTGTTCTCCACTCTTGATAATCATATTCAAAAATCAGGTTTATCTCCCAAACGAACTGAGGGCCGATATGTTTCCCCATTACATGGAGCGTGACCCAGAAAGATCTTTCAAGTCCACCTCTGTGCTTGGATTAATCTACGACTTTGTTAAATCTCACAAGACCGAGGAGCTGCCGCCATCAGGTATAAATCTTCCTGGTATCCATTTTAATCAGACTATATCAGAAGTTATGATGGTTTAAACTTTGGTTTTGTATGTCAGAAATCAAGAAACTCCCAATATTTGAAGCTGAACAGGTGCCTGAATATATCATGGAGAGATTGAAACTTTGGTATGAGAACTACAGAGCAGAGATGAGCCGGGCCATGAAACTGAAAAATGGGAATGATAGGACTGAAGCAGCCGATGAAATTTATAGGAAATACAGACAGGTAAATCCTTCATCCATATCCATTGCTCCTGCTGCTTGTGCAACTTTTGCATGTTAAGACAAATATCTCACTGATCTACCTCTGCAACACAAGGTTCAATGCAATATTAGAAGCTTTCTAACATCTAACGATGTTCCACTGCGGTAACCATCATTTTTTAACGGATTTTTTCATACACCAGGAATTCTACGATTCAGCTGGGTTTGAAGACTGGGAGAAACGACACGACGAACTCTACCCATATGCTCTCGCTATCTACAACTTGGTTTACGACCACGCCATTAAATCCCAAAGGGTGGCAAATTGTGGTTTCGCTTGGAAAGTTGCAGGTCCTATACTGTCTCGGTTTTACGCCCAAAGAACTCCTCTAAAGACTATCGTGTGTTCAGTCGATGTCCTTAAAGAGATTTTGGGTAGTAAAACTTCTTGAGTTCCATCTTCGCTGCAAGTCTATGATGTGTTTGTACCGTGTTGTATCTTTTTAGTTTAATTTAATGTATAAAACAACTAGCTAATCTAACTTCGTGAGAACGCTCTTGGCTACCCCAACCAAGAACTTGCTCACCTTTGGGTTTTTGTTGTGGTCACTGTTCAAAAAATTGTTCTAGGTGCTAGACTGTTGTTAGGCATCTCCTTCGACGATCAGTCTGCCTAATACACGATTTAAGCGACCATTTAAATTGAATATTATCTTTTAATAATGTATAATTTCCTTTAAAATATCAATTGTCAATAGTTTTTATTTTTTAAATGATTTTTTTTTCATGATTAATACACATTAATTTTATATTAATATTAAATGATAACCTGTTTATTGCACTGTTTTTAATAATTGAATTGGTGTCTTTTTGTTATATAGATTTAAATATTTAAATAGTGTGATAATATTTTATAGAATATATTATGCTGAATAATAATTTTCAATTTAAAAATTCAAACAAAATATTTTTTTAGATGTATTGTAAACGAAGAATTCGATTTGTTGATAAAATCTTATGAATAAAAAACGAAAATGTCTCGGATAATGTGATTGCATGTTTTGACCACACATATCTTTAATGATTTTTTTTATTCTATCCGTATCTGCATATCTTTTTTAAAAATTATTTGATTTAGAATATGATATAAAAACTATTATTAAGATAGATATTTTGAAAACTTATTTTTGTCGGATTTTTTTGATTATCTTCAGATTTTAATTGATTTAGATATTTATGGAGCGTGATTGTCGAAATATTATAACAACTGATTTATACATAACTGACACGTAACAACATGAACTTAAAATAAATACTAATTAGTATAAATGTTCAGGAATTTTAAAATGGCACATATAGACAGATAAACACTTTCCTAATTATATTAAAAATTTATTAAATCTATTTCTATAAGAGATTCACCTTCTCAAGTGCTAAAGCCTCGGTGTCCTTCACTTTCCGTTTTTAATTTAGAAAAAATATAATAGTATGCACATATTTTTCTATCACCATAACTATTCGGACAACAAACATAACATAATGCACATTTTTATTTGTTTTTTTTTAATTTGTAATCAATGACTACTGGTCTTTTCCTTTTCTTTTATTTAGATATAATATGGAAGTATGATACCTTTATATCTCATTGTCTCTTGCATCAATTATAACCTTACTTTATAGGAACATTTATGATTATAAGTTAATTTAAATTTTAAAAGTTACTTTGAAACATCTTAAATTAAGCATACATATAAATTATTTTATAAAAATTCGCATAACAATACCTATTGTGTCGGCTTGACTTTAAAATTTGTATTAACATAAAAATATGAAGAAAATAGGAAGATATCTTTGTTAGACATTATGAATAAAGAAACAAGTTATTGAAAAAACAATACTAGTTCTATTCACGAGTCAGTATTTTAAGTACACTTGTATTTCAATACAAATATTTAAGACTATCACAGTCAACTCCTCCCGAGTTAGATAGTAAATAAAAACTTATACCTTCTCTACCCAAATTACTCTTAATCATGTTTTTGTATCTCTGAAGTGCTCTCGCAATACTCATTGATAATTTATCAACTATTGCCTCAGTTTTTCTCCACACCTTAACCTTGATTTTTACGCCATTTTTAAGGTGTACTCCCACACCAAAACTTTGTTCAAAACCAGGAACAGATCCACCTAGCCTTCAACTTGTCTCACCATGAACTTGGAACAAATACCTCCTTTCTTCTCGTACTCTTCTAGTTCTCTTTCTTAAATGACCAAGTCAATTTCTTCTCCTTGAAATTCCCAACAACTTGAAACTTTAACAGTATCCTAACAAATATCCTTATTAAACGATGTCAACAATCTCTCCCTTTGAATTCTTATTACACATAAACCTTAAGACACACAATTAATTATCAAAGATTGATAAACCAAACATAAAATAACTAGGTTCACAAACATTTCCACAAATAACATAAAGCAAGTGTTTGAAACTTTCATCTAATACAGTAAGTGCACTTAAAAATAAAATCCCTCATTGCAACATCTTTCTCGCAGCTTTGTTTGCACTTGTACTCCTTTATCTTCCCCTAATTGCGTGATAAGAAATTCAAAAACAAACATTAGTTCTTTTTTCAGATTGAAACAAAATAAAGATAACTCATTGTTACTCTGATTTACTCTGAATTAATTTGGTTAACGCTTTTAGCTCTTTCTGAATCGGCTAAATTTCTGAAAATACTATTGCTAGTTGCTTCTCCAACTTGATGACACTCTGTGTAACATCATTTTCATTCTGACTATGCTCTTTAGTCTCTAGCATCTTGTCTACATATAGTTTCTAAAAAATAATCCATTGAGGAATTTTTTCCTTTCTTTCTTCATGTCTGATAATGTCTAGAACTTGTTGCAATATGATATTTTGAATCAGACATGGAAATGGTAAGATGAATTTCTTGGGCATTTGACAGTCCCAAATTGATAATCTGGTCCAGAAAAACTGTCCCAAAGTTAAATGGGATTCAATTTTTGACACAGTACACCAAAACTGCAGTATCATGACGAATTCCATCTGTCTTCTTGTTTGGAATCCAATTTGTTCTGCAGTTTTTGTTGATCAAAGCATATTCCCAGTTAAGCTTGACATTTGAAATTTGGTCAGGACATGTCATAACTTACTTTCCAGCTAACTACTGAGTAACATGATTCATATCAATGTCAATTTNCATTGAACTTAATAATCTTCCCTTGTTCATACACCTTTTTAAATGATTTAGATCCAATCCTATCTATATCTAAACATAGATTTGCATAAAACTCGTCAAAGTGTTATTTGCAAACATGAACTATATTTGTCACTGTACCAGTCAAACATCTTTCATTCAACAATTCCCACAGGGGAAGATGTTTGAACTGACCCACATTTAGTCCTCTTTCACTCAGTACCTCTATTTCCTTCAATGTATTTTAATAAATCTTAAGTGATATCAAAATTGAACTGACTGTTAGAGGAATAAGAGACCAAACCATGAACAAGTGTATTTTAACAAAACTTAAGTGATATCGAAATTGAGCTTTTACCAACATAACAACAAACCTTACACATCATTTCCTCTTTCTCATTGAGATTTAGATTTCAAACATATCATTTTTATGTAACCAAAAATTTTAATTTCAATCAGAATTCACAAACACCAAGTGATTTTCTCAAATAAACAAATTGATTTAAATTCAATGGTTTTGTGAAAATGTCTGCCNCCAAGTGATTTTCTCAAATAAACAAATTGATTTAAATTCAATGGTTTTGTGAAAATGTCTGCCGTGCATCACTCTCGGGGCAAAATTCATCCAATTACCGCCTGATCGTGCTGTTCATCATGCCCGGCCGTGCATGCTTATGCCCAGCCAAGTTCACATCTTGCCCATTCCTTGTCTGTTTCTCATCCTGTTTGCTCCGTTGTGATCTCCCATGCTCGTACTTTGTCCCGTATATGTTTTTTAGCTCCGAAACAAACCAAATACGTATTAAAACCCGTAAGAACATGAAAATAAGAAAAAAGTAAAACGAATATAAAATCACACGTAAACATCACAAATATCATCATAAATATCTGTAAAATCATGCGAACTTATCAGATTATCATCTGTGGCGTTCGTGCTTCGACTTATCAATCGTTCTTCCGCAAACGAGTTGTAGAATCATTCAATTCCCCTATGTTCTTCATCTAGGTTCTGTCGGGGTCTAGGACCGTTCATTTCAAACGCGGGCTTAGATTCTTTGAGATAGCAAGTTGATTAAGGGTTTAGGGAACCAATTCCATTGCCTTTAAGAGGAATTTGATTTGATTTTTCTTTAGTCCTGCTCGTCTTATGGCGTTGATCCAGGTTTCGTATCATTTGGTATCAGAGATAGGTTCTTCCTATAGGATTATTCTTATTATTATTTACTTTGTTTTCATTTTATTTTTGGGGTTCTATTAGTTTTTCATTCTATGTTGTTCAGTTCTTTATTAATATCATTCATTTTGTGATTAGCTTGGAGGAATCAAGAAAAAGAAGAAAAAAAAAAGAAAAAAGAAGAATAAAAAAGGAAAAAACGAAGTTGATTCCATAGAATACATCGAGAATTGCTCTTTTGTGTGATTTGAGTTTAAATTCGTGTTCTTTTAGTCTATTTTAATTTTGTTTGTGAAAGATTATGATTATATTTTGAATCCTTAAAGAAAATCAGATATTAGAATCATTAGCATTTTACATTTTGAACGTATTTAATAGGTTAAGTGTGAATTTCATTGATTGGTGTGTCTGATTGAGTTTGTTAACTAGTTTGAATAAGAACTTATCAGAGAAAACAAGGAGGGTGAGTGAAATAGAGTGCGACACATTTCTGAGTGATTTGTGAGGTTTTAACATGTTTTCCTTTTCTTTGATCTCTTTCTGATTATTACGAACATTTTCTTTCAAAAAAGAAAACAATGGTTGCAAATTCGAAACACACACATTATGAAGAGCCACGAAGGGAGTAAGTAAAAAGTTTACAAATGGAGGCACTAATGTGACAGATATAGCGCCTAGTGAATCAAGCTATGGGGGAAATCAAGGAGAGGTTGGATTGCATAGAGAACGAAAGAAATACATCTCGTCCTTTAAGGCACCATAACACACCTCCAAGAGCTAGAGAACCGCAAAGAAGCTCTAGTGATGATAATGCTTCAAATTATGCTGAATTTAAAGAATTTGAGCAACCAAGGAGGAAGAGGCATCTTAGACGAAGAAGAGAATGATTGGATGATGATTTGAGTGGGATTAAGCTTGAAATTCCATCATTCCATGGAAAAAATGATGTCGAAGTGAGGTGGTTAATCTCAAGTAAAAAAAATATCTAGATTAACACTTCAATAAGAATACGGATCGTTTAGTACAAGAGTTGAACACAAGAAATTAATGCAACTCTAAAGCTAGTAAACTAATGAATAGGACAATAATGATGTGCGTAGACTCAAGTAATAAATTACCTAGACTAACGCTTCCGCAAAGATACGGATCGTGTAGCAACTAGGGTCGAACACAAGGAATTGATGCAACTCTAAAGCTATTAGACTAATGAATAAGACGTGTGAAATCTATAGTAGAATGGAATGCAAATGCAAATGCAAACTAACTAAACTAAACTAATGATTGGGATGACTCAAAGATTAATCACCATAGGTATCAAGAGTTGCACAACGATGTAACGAAGTTCTAACGAGATAATTGGTCTTAGATACTATCATGAGTTCAGGGAATTCAAGCTCTCCTATAGGAACTGACTGGCGTAGACTTGTCCACTATCTAGCATGCATATACCAATGTATCCATTGCGCATCTTACATGGATAGACGCATTACGACCGCTATCCTAATCCCTAGATTTAACCGATTGACCTGGCGTAGATTCTAAACCGATTAAACCCTAAATCATGGCTAAGTTCCAAAGTCTAATGCCCTGGCATTGGTTTATTAGACTCCTAACATCATTCATTCAAGTGGCGTACAAGTAATGAAAGCATTAACATCAACCATGAAATCTGAAAACATGATAAAATACCAAATTCATTCATATCGAGTGGCGTACAAGTATGAAAGCATTAAGATCCACCATTCATTAAGCACAAGACTTCACTACATGTTGGTAATACTCTCTAACCTATGGCAATAGATCTACTTGAACATGAACTCAGGAAACAAAACACAAAAGAAATCTAAATTCAACATAGATAGAGAAAGAGAGTGCTCCCTATTCATCAACCGATGTCTTCAATAGATACTCCATGCTTCGGATCCATAGATCTGTCCTTCTCGATCCTTCCAAGTGTGTCTCTAATGGCACTGAATTGTCCTTGAGTCCCCCCCTTCAAATCTACTTCGAATCCCCTTTTTATAGATCTGATTTCTCATGATTTGGTTGTTCTAAATCTTGGGAATTAGTTGAGAAAATCAAGGGCCCGAACGGGCAAAGCCTTTACCCGCTCGTGCAGGCCTTGTGCCCGACCATTTGCTTCATTTTGGCCCGAGCGGGCACTCATGCCCGA
>CM071869.1:28433461-28450876 GCA_036759665.1 Gynandropsis gynandra
CCGGGCCGGTGGGGTGCGGCGGCTAGGGTTGGCCGAAAAAGAAGAAGTGGGCGGCTAGGGTTTCATCGTGAGACGATTTTAGCTCTGATACCATGTGAATGGTAATCTGAATTATTGATTACTGAAAAGCCATAAACGGCTATATGTACAAGAGTTTAATGATTTAACCTAATTAGGGAATAGTAAATTACAATAATACCCTTAAAACAACAATATCCTAATATCCTTCATAGCAACTAACAAAGGATCATGAACCTATCGAATTATCTTGATTACGGGGAATTCATGCCCGTAAATAAGGAATGGTTCTTCTGAATCCTAAACCTCCTAACCACAACAACATGCAATCCTACCTTCCAACAGTGATTAACTCATGATTACGGTAGCGTTAAGCGCGCAATCCTAATTCGTAAGTCGATTAACCGACCGGTCAGATTCTCATTAATCAAGCTTAATCTACAATCAACTGTTCCGGATTTATAATCTAACCTTCCAGCTAAACATAAATTCATAGATTACTGAGCGATCAGCACAAGTATAAGACATTTATGATGTTGATTGTAAAACCGAATTTCAAGAAAGCTTCGATAAGGCTAAGCATTAACGCATAATCATAAGCATCCATTACAAATCCGGCAATCCTAACCCATAGCTAGAGGCTTAGTCACTCATGGAATCTACTGTAAAACAAGAGAAATAAACCCTAGACATGATAAGGAGTAAGAAATATGATTCCTCCATCTTCCCTATCTTGATACCGAAGTCCGGATTGTTGTTTCTCTTCTTCTCTAGCTTCTCCCGAGTTTCTCCTTGTGTTTTTCGGTCCCTCTCCTGGCTTGTGCGTCGTCCCGCTTTTCCCTAGATAGCCCCTTCTCTTTCTAATTCAAGTTTGAAATTCAAAATCGAAGTTGTTGAGAAAAACGGGGCCCGTGCGGGCTAAGGCACAGCCCGCCCGGGAAGATTGTTCTCCACCAGCCCGAGCGGGCTCTTCCGCTCCACCACCCCGCGCGGGGTCATGTTCTTCATCCAATCCAGACGTGTTCCTTAGCTCCCCGAGCAGCCCATGCGGGGCCTCTTCCAAGCCCGAGCGGACTGAGTTATCTTCTTGTTTTTGTTCCATTCGCTCAATGCTTGCGTGTTCCGTTTGATTCCGTGGCCCGAAGTTGCTCCAAATGGCTTGTAGCTCCCATTATACGCGGTTGAATCCAAGAATCGACATTCTAAAGCTCGAATAGGCCTTGTCGCCTTAAAACCTGAAAATCAACAAAAAGGGAGTAAATAAAGAACGTTCGTGTCGGATTCGTAACTCGTGCTATGCAAACTATGCGAAAATGATATAAATTCCTAGCCTAAAACTAACACACACTACGTGTTATCAAACTCCCCTAGACTTACCCTTTGCTCGTCCTCGAGCAAAACCTAGAGTCGAGTACAAGAGGAGCTAAACAACAATGGACACTCGCACGAAAACTTCGAAGGATTAGTCATTATGCAAAACAACGCGTCACATGAACGTAAGCCTAAGCGTACCTAGTTCAGACTTCTATCAACCGAAAGTCACGAGCCATGCAATCCTACCAATAACCTAAGTATATTTCATACCCCTAGACAACGTCCAAGCGATCTCCATACCAATTCCCCTAAGCTTTAGATATCATTAGACTCGTATTCTCGTTCTTATTCTCTTTTCTTTTTTTATATAGATCCGCGCTTGGTTTCTAGGACGTCGAAGTCGAATAGGGATGGCTTTCTACTTAGACCCAGGATGTCTATGGCACACTCATAAGGTCTTGTAACCTTAGCAGAGTGAAGAGGTGCGTCATTGGAGAACATTTGTTTTAAGATTACGCATCAACTCTAACCCTTAGGACTTAGAATAGCGCCTCAACCCACCACTTAGACATGAACCATCGATCTCGATGTACTCATGTCAATGTAAACCTGAAATAATTAGAAACTTATCCAAGGTGACAACAGAGTATAAGCATGTGGAATCTAATAATCCATGATCGGTAAAATATATCAAACAAAGCAAGGGATAAACGGTATACACGGAGATATGGATACTTGGTACTAAAACCTAGGAGGTGAATGCAACTATAGATAATGGTTTCGCAAAAGTAGCAAAATAATGACTAAAGCTCGAAATTTCATACTAGGTATCCATCCGTTTATTCCTAAAAAAAAATCAACATCTGATCCTAATCACATGCATGTTACTCGACTAGTACTCCCCCAGACTTGAATGAAACACCGTCTCGATGTTCAAGACCTAAGAGAAAATCTCGCATACCAAAACACGGGAAAAGACGGATAGAACATGTGCACCTTGTGTCTTTTGCTGTCTCGAGTTGGTGATGTGGCTGGACCTTGTACGCGTCTCCTTCTTAAGGGATGATATCGACATCGGAAAACCTGTGAAAAAAAAATCACACAATCCCAAAAAAAATACAACGTACTAGCTCACCGAGTACATCAATACAAAAAGAATAAGAATAGGTCCGTCAACTGAAAAGAAAATGCGAAAGTCGGGTTGTTTCCCGATAAGCGCTTGTTTAATGTCTCGAGCCTGACCAAACTCTACTCATCATATCAAGGTCAGCGTCCTCGTTTTCTTGCATGAGGTCGCGTGTGCAGTCTCCTTCCCGTTGGGGTCCCGAATCCTATGGCGCATACTGATGTTTTCTCAATCCTCCAATCGGGTTTAAAATGCTGCTCGGATGGAGGAGAATACGAAATCTTGTTGATAAGGAATGCTCCATTAGGCATAAAACTCAGATTCTTCGGACTTTCTTGGAAGGTCAGTCCGTGCGGTTGTTTTCCCCATAAGCCCGGTTGTGTTGCTCTACAAGGAGGGACCTCTATCGTGCTTAGCGTACAGCTCGGTGGGGTTGTTATCAGCTTCGTCATTCATCTCTTTCAACTTCACCTTAGGTGCCTTGTCAATGCTCCAATTGTGTGTTGGGCGTTTGGTGTAGCTCCTTGACATTTCGAGAGTGTTTATGCATAGATCCTGGTCGCATGTATCTTGGGTCACACATGATTCTGCTCGAGTAGTGTGGAAGTCTTGGTCCAGGGATTCCTTCTTCTTTCCTTTGTCCAGCAGCTCGTTTGGGTCCTCACATAATCCTTCTCTAGCTGCTCTGATGGAAGCTTCACCTTTTTCAAATGTCGAAGGAATGGGCTGATCCACCATTATCTTGCGCTGATTTTGTGGAAACGGAAAGGAGGTGGCCTCGTGGTTGGTTTTATGTACTTCTCCTCTTCCTTCACAGATTTCTCCTTAAGCTCGACAAGGGCCTCTTCCGCTGCTTCTTGCGCTAATTGCTGGAACTGCATCTCCAAATGTCTAAAATGATATTCAATGCCCTCCATCTGCTTCTTGAGATTGCCTTGCCCTACCTTCACTTCCATAATTAAATTTTTGTTGCTTTTGCTGCTCTTGGATGAAGTTGGCTAACATGGGGGTGATATCGGAGGTTGCATCGGGTTGAGTCAGTGGTAGCGCATGTGGCTGATAACTTTGATTATGGGATTGCATCCACGGCTGAAAATTTCCCGGTAGATGATGCGCATCCAACGCACCATTGGGGTTCCTATACGAAAATTTTGGGTGATCTCCCCATCCGGTGTCCTATGTGTCACCCACAAGCTGATTATTGCCCTATAATTGAATTCCTCATAACCCCATACTCCTTGGTCCCATGATTGCTCCGGGTAGTGAGGGAGATGTGATTCGGATAGGAGATGGTAGAAATCCTCTAAGCGCTGCATTGCTTAGCATTTAAGTTAAAGGCTCGATACAGAGAAAATAAAAATGCAAGAAAATAACAAATACTACGGAAATCTTAATCTAGCGAATTCTTAATCTAGGCCGTAATTAGTCCACGGAAACGGCGCCAAAAACTTGATGTTCGAACTATCAAGCAATAAAAATGCCTAATATTCACTTACCGCAAGAGTACGGATCAGTGTAATACAAGGGTCGAACTCTGGGGACTAATGCAATCTAAGCTAAGAATACGACTAAACTAAGACGGGTTGAATTGATGGTGATGTGGGACAGATTTCTAAAATACTAAAATGGATAATGAAGGCGATGAGGTGACGTGAAAAACTTGATAATTAAGAACATTATGGGTTTCGGGTTACCGGGATTTGCAAGGATGCAACTAACAAAGGATCATGAACCTACCGAATTATCTTGACTACGGGGAATTCCTACTTCTAAATAAGGAATGGTTCTTCCCAATCCTAAACCTCCTAACCACAACAACGTGCAATCCTACCTTCCAGCAGTGATTAACTCGTGATTATGGTAGCGTTAAGAGCGCAATCTTAATTCCTAAGTCGATTAACCGACCGGTTAGATTCTCATTAATCAAGCTTAATCTACAATCAACTTTTCCGGATTCATAATCTAACATTCCAGCTAAACACAAATTCCTAGATTACTGAGCGGTCAGCACAAGTATAAGACATTTACGATTTTGATTGTAAAACCGAATTTCAAGAAAGCTTCGATAAGTCTAAGCATTAACGCATAATCATAAGCATCCAATAAAAATCCGGCAATTCTAGCTCATAGCTAAAGGCTTAGTCATTCATGTAATCTACTGTAAAACAAGAGAAATAAACCCTAGACATGATAAAGAGTAATAAATAAGACTCCTCGATCTTCCCTATCTTGATACCGAAGTTCGGATTGTTATTTCTCTTCTTCTCCAGCATCTCCCGAGTTTCTCCTTGTGTTTTTCAGTCCCTCTCCTGGCCTGTGCTTCGTCCCGCTTTGCCCTAGATTGCCCCTTCTCTTTCTAATTCAAGTTTGAAATTCAAAACCGAAGTTGTTAAGAAAAAGGGGGCCCGCGCGGGCTAAGGCACAGCCTGCGCGGGGAGATTGTTCACCACCAGCCCAAGCAGGCTCTTCAGCTCCCCGTGTCGTGCAAAGTCTGCTGGAAAGGCAGCCCGCGCGGGGTCATGTTCTTCATCCAATTCGGGCGTGTTCCTTAGCTCCCCGAGTCGTGCAAACTTTGCTGGAGTTGCAGCCCGTGCGGGGCCTTTTCCAAGCCCGAGCGGGCTGAGTTATCTTCTTGTTTTCGTTCCTTTCACTCGTTGCTTGGGTGTTCTGTTTGATTTCGTGGCCTGAAGTTGCTCCGAATGGCTTGTAGCTCCCATTATACGCGGTTGAATCCAAAAATCGACATTCTAAAGCTCGAATAGGCCTTGTCGCCTTAAAACCTGAAAATCAACAAAAAGGGAGTATATAAAGAACGTTCGTGTCGGATTCGTAACTCGTGCTATGCAAACTATGCAAAAATGATATTAATTCCTAGCCTAAAACTAACACACACTACGTGTTATCAATAATCAATAAGTGTTTGAATGTGAATGAATCTAAACTGACTAATTAACGAGATGAAAAATCAATAAACTAAACACTACAGGTTTTGAGAGATGTACGATAATGCAATAAAGTGCTAACAAGATCATTGTTATAGATATTATTACGTATTCGGGGAATTCAAGTTCTTTCCTAGGGAATGACTCTCCCGATGTCTAAACCTCTATCTAGTATGCGTACTACCAATCTCCCAATTACGTAATCTCACCTACTAGATGCATTAAGACCGCTATCCTAATTCCTAAGTCCAATTAATCGACCGACCAAGGTTCTAAATCAATGAGACTTTATATCATGGCTACATTCCAAAATCTAATTCATCTCCCAATGAAATCAGACTTTTATAATAATTAATTCAAGTGACCAACAAGAATAAAAGCATTAAGAACAACCAATCAATCTGAAAACAATCAAATATTATAACCAAGCATTAAGCACAAGACTTCATTACATAGAAAACAAAACACAAAAGAAATCTATATTCAACATAGGTAAATAGTGAGATCCCTCCCTATTCTATTACTGATTTCTTCAATAGCTCCTCCATGTTTCGAGTTCGTCGCCCCATCTCTAGCCTTCCGGCGTGGTGCTCTCTCTCTTGTTCTCTCGTGTGTGTTGTGTGGTGTGTATGTCTTGTGTTGTGTGTGTCCGAATTCCTTTTGCCCTCTTGACCCCTACATCCTCTTTCCTCTTTCCTTTCTGTCCTTTTCTCCTTCTTTTCCTCTTTGTCCGAATCTAAGCTCACTAGTTCATTCCTTTTCATCCTCCTTTCCTCTTTGGCTAATTTCCATTTTTTTCGGTTTTCATTTTCTTCAGCAGCTTGTGTTTTCTTTTCCTCCTGTGTAGCAACGATTTCCTTTTCTTTTTTCCTCCTTTTACTCTTTTCTTGGCTGCCTTGTTTCTTGTTCTTGCGTTTCCATTAATTGTTCCAGCATCCATTTCCATTTTCTATCTCTCACGGTTGATGTTTCCAATTCTCATGTAGGCGGCTATCTTTCCATTTTTGGGTTGGCGGTTGGAATACATTTTGTTCCATCAACGTGTTTCTATTTTATGTAAATCATGTTTCCTTTTCATGTTCCAACCGTGCTCTTCTTAATTTTGTTCCAACAACCGAAAGTTTCCATTTTTGTTCCAGCCGTGAGTTTCCATTTTTGAAGGCCAGCAGATGGTTTCTATTTCTTGTAGGCTGCAGCTACTTATTTCCATTCCTCGTATCCAGCCATGCTTCCATTTTGTGTAGACAGCCAGCACATTTCCATTTTGTTCGAAAGGCCAACGATTTCCATTTTTGTAAGCGGCCATTGTTTACATTTTTGTAAGCGGCCATAGCTTCTATTTCTCTTCTCCACTTTATAATTCTTTGAATGCTGACAGTGTATAGCTGATGGAAGAGTGGGTTTGCTTAGTTTTGCTTCATTTACTCGTGTTTGTATCCCGATATTTCATTTTCTGCAATAACACGAGAAATCGATGAAAGAGGACTTAGTGATGCTTAATGCTCGGTAAACTAACTACAAAAATGAACTAAAATACTATAACAAAATAGACGTTATCAAACTCCCCCATACTTGAACCTTTGCTCATCCTCGAGTAAGACTAGAACTAAGCATGAGAGGAGTTAGACAACAACCGTATACTAGCACAAACAACTCAAAAAGTCAGCCACCCTACATAACAAGCGTCACACAAACATAGATCTAAGCGCACCAAATTTAGACCTCTATCTACCGAAAGCCACTAACCGTGCAATCCTACACATATCCTAAGTTCATTTCACTAACCCTTAGACAACATCCATGCAATCTCCATACCTATTCTAATGCGCAAACAGTTCGATACCATTCTTTAAAACAATTATTTTTCTTTTTTGGGTCTCTTTTCTTCTTTTCGGTTTCCATACATTTGTTTATTTGAAAATTTGCACTTGGTTTCTAGGACGTCGGAGTTGAAGAGGACAACCTTCTCCTTAGACCCAAGTTGCCGATTGGCACACTCATAAGGTCTTGTAACCTTAGCGGAGTGAAGAGGTTGCGCCATTGCAGATTTTTTACTTTGATTAAACTATTGTGAATACGCATCGACTCTAACCCTTAAGATGTAGAAAAATAGCCTCGACCCACCATTTAGACCCAAACCATCAATATCGATGCACTCATGTCAATGTAAGGCTGAAATAGTTAAAGAACTTATTCTATTGACAACAGAGTGTAAGTGCGTGGAAATATAACGATCGAACTAAAACAAAGAAAGAACGGTATGCTCGTAGATATAAGTGCTTGGGATTGAAACCTAGGGGCGGAATACAACTATAGGCTATGGATTCATGCAGGATCACTAACTAATCGATATCTAAAGGTATGTTTCAGCAAACCTAGACTTTTGTTCCCAATTCGACAAAGTTGCATGAAGGTGACTAAAGTTCGAAATTTTTCGTACTAGATATCCATCTGTCTAATCTAACGTGAAAAGCTAAAAAAACGAAGAGTACGCCCCAGACTTGAACGGCACACCGTCCTGGTGTTCAAAACGTAAGAGAAGGACTAGCATGCAATAGTTCGGGGAAAATAAGATAGATAGGAACGTGTGCACCTGATGCGTGTTTGCTGTCCCAAGTTGATTTAGCTGGGTGTACGTGTCTTTCCTTATGTTGTGAATGATGTCGAAGTGGAATACCTGTAACAAAAGTCACACAATCTGAAGGAGACAGTACGATACATCGAGGTTATTGGTAATGTGCATGCTTGTGAAAGGAATAAGAGCCGAATTCTGAAAAAATTTAAAACAAAATAACTAAAAGGATATGGGGCTTGGGTTGCCTCCCGAGAAGCGAATGTTTAAGGTTCTCGAGCCTGACAAGATGTGCTACTCACTAGGTGGACGTCCTCGATGCAGGTGCTGGACGTTTGGCGTGGCTGTTAGGCATCTCGGGAGTGGTTGAACTCGCGCTACCTGCTGTTTGACACGCGCTGGAATCTGCCTTGGATGCGTGGAGGTTTGAGCACTGATTTAGGAGGTTTTCTTGATCTGAATCAATGTCCACTCGAGCTGTGAGTATGTGTTTGTGAGTTGAAAACGCCTCTTGATAAGGATTTTCCGAAATTTCAACTTTTGCTTGGGTTACGAACTGATGTGCTCGGATCCCGCTGAAATCTGCTTGGAGTGCGTCTAGCTCGGTGTTCGGGATCTCTTTCTTCTTTTCTTCATCTAGAAGCTTAGTATAGTATAATGCGTCGTTTGGGTCTTTATACACTTCTTTTTCAGCTGCTAAAAGAGCCATCTCAAGAGAATCCATATTCCCGAACTCTTCAAAGACTTCTTCGGCTTGTTTCTCTAGGACGTTGATGTGGAAAACCGAATCCACCATACAAGGCTGCTTGAGTGTGTCGTTCTGATTGAACTCCACTTCTTCATCTCCGAATTTAAGCATGAGTCTACATTCAACATAGTGTATGACCGTGTTTGTCGTATTGAGAAAAGGCCTACAGAGAATAATTGGGATTTTCTTGTCCTCCTCTATATCCAAAACGATGAAATCGATCGGGACGAAGAATTTCCCAACTTGTAAAGGCACGTCTTCCAGCATGTCCTCGGGTATTCTGGCACTTCGATAACCGATGGTGAGCGCCATTCGTGTTGGTTTAAGATCCAACCTATCCCTAAGATTCAATTTTTCGTATAACTGCAATGGTAGCACGCTCACGCTTTCTACGACATCAATTAATGCATGGTTAATTACATAATCACCTATTTCACAAGGGATCACCAATATACCTGGATCGAGCATCTTCTTGGATAGGTTTGGCTACACCATGGAGTTAGTCACCATGACGGTTTCCTTCTCCACGTCTCGTTTGTTCGCAAGCACCTCTTTGAGGAACTTGGCGTATGAAGGCATATTCTTCAATGCTTCGCGGAATAGAATGGTGATGTGTATCTTCTTCAAAATCTCAGAAAACTTTTCAAATTGAGCATCCTAGTTATTTTTGCATTGATGTTGTGGAAACGGAAAAGAAGTCGGTCTTGGATCAGGTTTTACGTATTTCTTTGGTTTTCTTTTTATGCTCTTCAACGTTGCTGCCCTTTTCGTTGCTGTACTAGACATTTCACCTTTATCAAATATTGAAGGAGTGGGCTGATCTATCAGTTTATTGTGTTGACATTGTGGGAATGGCAAAGGAGGCGGTCTTGGTTCGGGTTTTACGTATTTTGGCTCTTCTTCCCCTTCGGTTGTCTTTTGTGGTCTTCAACGTTGCTGCCTTTTCCCACCGGTGTACTAGATTCTTCACCCCTTTCAAACATCGAAGGAGCGGGCTGATCAACCATCTTACCACTCCGTAGATATGTGGCGTTGACGTGTTCGCACGGATTGGCTTCTAGCCTTCCCAGTAGAATTCCTTGTGGACATGCTGCCCCTTGTGCAAGTTGTGCAACTTGCGTCTCCAAGTTGCTAAGGTGGGTTTGAAGCTCTCTATCTGCTTCTTGGTGTTCTCTTGATATGCTTTCACTTCTCTCACCAATTTATTCTGATTATGTTGCACTTCCATCAACAAGTTGCTTTGATTTTCTTGGAATTGGAGGAGACAGGTGAACATGGTGTTGATGTCGGGGGCTGCTTCGGATCGATTTGGCTGTGACTGAGGCGCACATGACTTATAGTTCTGAGTTAGGGGCTGCATCCTTTGTTGAAAGTTCTGATTTCTTTGTCTAATTACGGAATACTTGAGGAGGACAGCTGCGAAACGTCCATCAATGATCAAAGAAGGTTGCACCAAAGTTTGGAAGAGAAAGGAGCATCGATGGTAATGCGAAATGAGAAAGGCAACCGAGCTGAAGGATGGAACGATACAAAGACGTTACCTCGTGACTTTCGACCAGGTGATTTTGTTCTACTTTATGACTCTCATTTTAATTCATTCCTGAGCAAATTACGTTCCCGTTGGGCTGGTCCATTTCAGGTATGAGAAGTCATCACACATGGAGAGGTAGAACTATGAAGCGATTCAAGTGGAACTAGGATGCTTAAGAAGTTGGCCTTTTCCGTGATATCTCGCATGTTAGAGCTTATTAGTTGGTTGAGGAACGAGTAGGTCGTAAGTCTTTGGAAATCCTAGTGTTACTTATGGGATATTTAGGCGAGGTTGCTAAGTTAGTTTCTTGTTCATTCTCTCTATCCAAATGATTATACGTCATATTGACAATGCTTTATTTATTTTTCACGAGGATGATTTGATCGCATGAGTTGAGCTTGTTTTGCAGAAAATAAGAACGCACACTAACACTCCACTATCGATAGAAATAATGCCTAAAAGCATGATCCAAAATCGATATGAGTGCATCGACCTTGATATATTTTCGATGGTTCATTTTCTAAGTTATGGGTTGGCGATCATCTTTCTACATCCTAAGAGCAAGGTGCATAAAAATGCCATCTACTCCACTGCATTCTTGAACGAGATGCAAGAGTATACCGTTGATCATCTCCTTTCCATACATGATTCTGACATGATTTTAAATATGTTTATGACAATAGTTGTGATGTTTACGTGTGATTTGGTATCTGTTTTACTTGTTTTCGTGTTTTCATGTTCTAAAAGGTTTTTATGCATATTTGTTTTGTTTCAGAGCTAAAGAACATACACGAGACAGTACGATCATAACAGATTATAACAGAGCAAATGGGACGAGAAACGGGCAAGGAATGCAACACGACATGAGGAGACAAGGCCTCCCGCGGGGTTGTTTCCTTAGCCTTCTCGGGCTGAACATCCAACAGCACTTGCTCGGCTCGTGCTCACCTTCAGCACGCATGGATTGAGCTGCATGAGGTGCCCGCGCGGGGGGCTCTCCTCAACCCGTGCAGGGTGCTGTACTCAGCTCGTGCGGGGTGGTGTTCCAGCAGGTTGTGCCCGAGTCGTGCTAACCATTAGCACGTGCGGGTTGTTCAAGAACAAGGGAGCCCGCGCGGATTCCCTCCCTAGCCCATACGAGGTATGGCTGTAACAACTTCACTAGAAGTTCTCCAATGGGGAATTTGTATAAAAATGGACCCCAAATTGAGTTCAGAAGCAAGCAAACACAAAGGAGAACCCTAGGAGGGTACAAAACATTCATCATTCCATTCACGAGCCCTCTTTGATGGGAGACACAACAAGGAGTCGAGAATTGATTCGGGATCATCTCTCGTTTGATTTTTCTATGCTCCTTACTCTATTATTTTGTTTATGTTGTTTAGACTCATAATCGAGTAGTAGATTTGTTCTAGAAGAAGGGAGTAGCCCATGACTATCCTGGAACCATCTTTGATTCGTTTATGAATGCATTTCCCCGTTTTTTTATCTATTCTTTGTCTGAGCGCTTAATGACTTATGTTTACGAATGACCACGTATATGCATGTGTTAGGGATTAGGAGAAGGACTGAAAGGTGAATTCTAGCCCTAGATCATCAGGCTTAGAACAACTGAGACTAGGTCACGAAAGTAGGTTAGTAACGGTTGAGGGTTGAATCAGGCGAATCATGAATCATAATGGGGTTTAGTTGGGGTGTCAATCATGAAAGTAGGGGATGACTCAATCTAGCCACGTTCCTATGCCTTGAGAGAGGGTAGGTTCTACATTAGGATCATCCGCCTTAGATAACTTGATAAGGAATGCACAATTAGAAAGATCGGGGGGAGGTTTCAGAGGCTAGCGGTGATCGGATTCCAGAACGTTTGTCTCTTTGTTTAGAACTCATATATCTATTGCATCATCATCATACTTGCATCTTATCATCCTTATTCCTTCACATTAAATATTGATTCTAGTTGTGATTGTTAGATCGTGTTAGTTTAGTCCTCGTGGGATTGACACCTTAACTACTACACACGTGCCGTGCACTTGCGGGTAGTCTTAGGTTAACTTGTTTAACTTGACACACATCAGGCATCTAAACATAGTTATTTCTTCTCTCATTTGAATTGTCTTGCTCAGAGGGAAGAACTGTGATAGGAAAGTCGTACATAGCTGGTCCCATGTAGTGATCGAACCAGTGGGAAGAGATTGCAGCCACGTTTACGCTCTACCCCCAATTGAGAAAGGGAAGAGACACAACAAAATACCATCTTCCGAGACACCATGAATTTTTAATGTCCCTGAAAGCTCTACGAAGTCTCGTAGATGTTGATGAGGGTCTTTGTGATTTCCGCCCATAAACTGGTTTTGGTATAACATGTTGATCATAACGGGCTTGATCTCGAATTGCTCCCTTGCAATAGTGGGCGTCCTTATTGCAGTTGGGACGTTGCTCATGTTTGGCACCACGTAATCACGGAGACGACGTGGTGGAGGAGCCTACGGTTGCTGTAATTGTGCAACATTACCCACGAGTAATTGTGGCTGTCTGTGACCATGTAATACATCATTTTGATTGTTCATTGCTCGTGGATTGGTCGTGTCTACTTTTTCTTCTCCCTTGCCGTTCTTTCGCTTATTAATCGTTCTCTCAATCTCGGGGTTAATTCGATGCAAATTCGAATTACCTTGAGATCGGGTCATGCAGCTACGAAAGACAAGTAAAAAGAATTAGTAGAACGAAACAAAAAAGAAAAGAAAAACAAAACAAGTATGATTCTAAATCTGAATCCTAAACGTGTTGACAATTAATCCACGACAACAATGCCAAAAACTTGATGCGTGTCAAGTTAAACAAGTTAACCTAAACTACCCGCAAGTGCACGGCATGTGTGTAGTGATTAAGGTATCGATCCCACGAGGACTAATGTAACATGGTCTAAGAATCAAAATCGAATCAATGCTTGTTCAAAAGAATAAGTATGATGAGATACAATGATGAATAGTTGAATGGTGAGTTCTAAACAAAGAGACAAACGTTCTAGAATCCGGTTTGCCCACATAGTTTCCGAAACCTACCCTCGATCTATCTAATCATGAATTTCCTATCAAGATATCTAAGACGGACAATCCTAATGTAGAACCTACCCTCTCTCAAGGCATCGGAATGTGGTTTGATTGAGTCATCCCCTACTTTTGTGGCTGACACCCCAACTAAACCCCATTACGATTCATGATTCGCCAGATTCAACCTCAACAGTACTATTCTACTTTTTTGATATATTCTCGGTTGTTCTAAGCCTGATTTTCTAGTACTAGAATTCTCCTTTCGATCTTTCACCTAATCTCTAACACATGCATTTATGTGGCCTTTGCAAACACAAGACAATAAGCACTCAGACAAAGAATAGATAAACGAAATGGGGAAATGCATTCATAAAGAAATCAACGAAGGTTCCTAGATAGCTATGGGCTAATCCCTTCTCCTAGAACAAATCTACTGCTCTCTTATGAGTCTAAACAACATAAACGAAATCAGTAGACTAAGGAGGATAGAAATATCAAACGAGTGATGATCCCGAATCAATTCCCGACTCCTTGCGTGACTCCTGTTAAAAGAGCTCTTGGATGGAATGGTTGTTGTGAATGGTGTGTTCTGGATGGTGGATGGATGATTCCTGAATGACTTTTGCCCTTGAGGCTTTATAATTTGAAATGGAAGCTCTTGGCCGACTCCATTCCACCAAATTCGTCGGTAGGTTGTTTTACGAAGTCATGCCCGGTCGTGCTCCATGTCATGCCTGGTCGGGCATGCTTCTTCTATAAATGTAGACAAGCCGTTTTCCCATTATGCTTGACCGTGCTGGATGCATAGCCCAACCGTGCTGCCTTCAAGGGAGGATGCCCGACCGTGCTCTTGGAACACCCGACCCGTGCAGAAGCTAAGAGGATGAATTTGCAATAAACGCCTGACCGTGCTCCATTGATAGCCCGACCGTTCTGCTGAAACAAGAGAGTGCCGGACCGTGCTCATGGAATGCCAGGGTCGTGCACAACTCTCGGCCTTAGAATGGTGATAACACGTAAAGTGTATCAATTTTAGGTTAGGTATTAGTATCATTTTCGCATATATTTCTTAGTTAGAGTTACATTTCCGATATGATTCTTCTTTACATACGCCCGTTTAGTTGGTTTTCAGGTTTTAAGGCGACAAGGCCTAAACGAGCATAAAAAGGCGAATTCCTGAGTAAAACCACACATTTGAAGATACAATTCACTCGAAGCTAAAATCAAGCCTCAGAACTCAAAGGAACACCCGAGCAACGAGCGGAAAAGAGCAAAAACATGAACCACACATATACAATTCACTCGAAGCTAAAATCAAGCCTCAGAACTCAAAGGAACACCCGAGCAACGAGCGGAAAAGAGCAAAAACAAGGATAGAAGAGTGCCCGATCGGGCACTGAGGTCTACCCGCTCGGGCAAAACCTACGGGGTTTATTTGCAACACCTTGCACGACCCGAGCATGAAGACTACATGATCGGGTAGTAATACCCGATCGGGCGCAACAAGGTACCCGCTCGGGCAGATAACACATCCTGAAAATCCCCGAGAGTTTACACGACTCGGGCTGTTCAACCACGCGATCGGGTATTGATGCCCGATTGGGCAGGACGGAGAACACGACCGGGTGCACCTCTCTACGACCGGGTAGAAGGTGTACCCGAGCGGGCCGCCTTTGTCGCAACAACCTTGATTTTGAATTCAAACGAGCAAATTAATAGACCAGAACAGATCCAGACGCGAGGGGGCGACGCCTAAGGCAAGGAAAGGCTTGGAAATCATCAGGAAAGGCTCGGGAGATGCTAGAGAAGGAGAGAGGCATCAATCCACACATCGGTTAACACAATAGGGAAGACTGAGGCATTGGGTTTCCTAGGGTTTATCATGATTAGGGTTATGTCATCTTCTTTGATAGCAAACTCCATGAGTGAGTAGATTCCCAACTATGGGTTAGGGATATCGATTTTGTAACGGATGTACAAATTTATGCGTTAATGCTTAGATTTATCTTATTCATCTTGATATTCGGTTCTACAATCAACATCGTAACTCTTATACTAGTGCTGCCCGCTCAGTAACATAGGAATTCATATTCTGCTGGAAGGTTAAAGTATGAATCTGGAACCGTTGAGTTGTAGGATAAGTTCGATTAATGAGAATCTGACCAGTCGGTTAATCGACTTAGGAATTAGGATTGCGTTCGTAAAGCTGCCATAGTACGGGTTAATCATTGCTGGAAGGTAAGGTTGCACGTACTCATGGTTAGGAGGTCTAGGCTCGGCAGAATCATTCCTCACAATAGAGCATGAATTTCCCATTATCAAGATAATTCGATAGGTTTATGATCTTTAGTTGTCACATCCATATGATTTTCGGTATCCGACACCCGTAGTGTTGTTCATCGCCAAGTCTCCCGAATCCCTCTATCGTTGCCACCATTTAGTTTAGTCTTTTAGATATTTCTCATCACGCCTTCATCTAATTTTCACCTTCTTAGTTTAGTGATATTCTCAGGATTGGCTGCATTAGTCCCTAGAGTTCTACCCTGGTACTACACGATCCGTATACTTGCGATGAAGTGGTTTAGGAAATATATTGCTTGATATTTCCGACATCAAATGACACAAAGGAGCCCGACCATGCTTCTAACCATGCCCAGTCATGCACTTGGTTGGTGTGAGAGATCGGTGGTGCACTTGACCATGCTCGATCGGGCTGTGTCCCTTGATGCATGCTCGGTCGTGCTGAATTGTGTGCTTGGCCATGACTTGTCCATTTCTCATTCCGTTAGATCCGTTGTGACCCTAGATGTGGTCTTTCGTCTCGTGTATGTTCTTTAGCTTCGAAATGAATCGAATACACATGAAAACCTATAAGAACACGAAAACACAGAAACAAGTAAAACAGATACAAAATCACACGTAAACCTCGCAACTATGGTCACAAACATCTCTAAAATCATGCGAGAAACATGTACGAAAACGAGTAGATTAGTAACATAATTCACGTCCATGATTCGTCCTTCTCTCTGTCGACTATTCCCCATGCAATAGGATATTGGTGATGTGCACCATCTTGCGCGGTGACCACAATCAATGCTTCCTTGTACACTCCTGTCAGAAATGTTGCATCCACAACAACCACTTTACGCGTGTATTTCCATCCTCTTATACCCGATCCGACAGCCATAAAAAGGTATTTGAAGCTTTTTCCATCACTATCGAGCTGAAGATTTGCGACAGATCCGAGATTTCTTTCTATAAACATGTGCAACCACCCTGGAAGCGTCCTATAATTTTCAGAGTCATCACCATAAATCTCCTTTTGAGCACTGCATTTACCTCTTAATGTCATCAAATACGATACATTGGCACTGTACTTTGCTTTTACATGAGCCATCAATTCTTTTGCTGGAGGCGTTTCATATTTCCCGGCTTTTTCCTCATTCAAATAATCCTTAACTAATTGAGATGTACCCTTTGTAGCTTCTGTAGATTTAGATACAGGTGAACAGTTATGAATAGGATAGTGCATTCTCACACTAAACCATTTGGAATTCGGGATTGCTACCACGTGTAATTTCCATTTACAACCACTTTCAACATACTTGCATCGTACTTCCCATAGCTTAGAATTAGATCTCAATGTTTTATATCTGATCATCTCGTTTTCATACGTATTTCTTGCACGATTTAGGAGACGTTTTTGATATATATGTGATGTTTTACGTACGATTCCGTTTCCGTTTTACTTGTTTTCGTGTTTTCATGTTCTTACAGGTCTTTACGCGTATTTGGATCATTTTGGAGCTAAAAGGACATGCACGGACACGGAGAGCAACTTCGAGGATCATCACGGGACAAACGGGACGAGATTGAGCATGGAAAGCCTCCACCCGGTCGGGCACAACTCTTGCACGATCGGGAAAAACCTACGGCCAATTTTGTGCATATTTCCTGCACGACTCGGGCAAGAATACCCGACCATTTTCCTTGTGCCCGAGCGGGCTCACATACCATGCCCGATCGGGCATGTATTCCAGCCGCACAACGCACGCGTTCCACCCTAGCCGCACCCGAGCGGGCACAATGACCGCCCAAGCGGGTCGCGGCCCGA
>CM071869.1:28513270-28523571 GCA_036759665.1 Gynandropsis gynandra
AGATCGGGTGATTACTACCCGATCGGGCGAGTTCTGAATACCCGCTCGGGCAATCAGCCATCCATTCTGCCCCGTAAGTTTACGCGACTCGGGCCCCTCAACCGCACGATCGGGTGATCACTACCCGATCGGGCGAATTCTGAATACCCGATCGGGCGCAACGTTCAACACGGTCGGGCAAGCCTTTACCCGACCGGGCAACACCACTGCCCGAGCGGGCCGCGTAATCCGTAACAACCTAGATCTAAGTTTCAAACGAGCAAATAAAAGGAAAGGAATAGATCTAGGGCAAAGGGGGCGACGAACAGGGAAAGAAAACACTGGAGAAACATCTGGGAAAGCTCGGGAAGCATCGGAGAAGAAGAGAAGCACCAATCCGTACACCGGTAACGCATTAGGGAAGGTCGAGGCATCGAGTTCCTTAGGGTTTTATCATGTATTGGGTTGTGTTATCTTCTGTTTTCATGTATTCCATGAGTGAGTAGAGTCCCTACTGCGGGTAGGGTTATCGGATTTGTATGTATGAACGATGATCTTCTTTAATGCTTAGTTTTATGATTTTTACTCTTGATTTACGGTTCTATGGTTAGCAATATCAATCATATGTTAGTGCTGACCGCTCAACAACAATGGATATCGAACCTTGCTGGAAGGTTAAGGAACGAATCCGGTCCGCTAAGTAGTAGATTAAGCCTTGGCTAATGAGAATCTGATCGGTCGGTTAGCCAACTTAGGGATAGTGATTGCGGTCTTAATGCTGCCATGGTACGTGTTAATCGGCTGTCGGAAGGCAGGGTTGCATGTATCCATGGTTAGGAGGTTTAGGCTCGGAAGAATCACTCCTCAACCGTAGAGCATGAATTTCCCGTTGTCAAGAGTAGGTTGTAGATCTATGATCTTTAGTCGTTCATGTATGCAATATCCGGTATCCCGTACACCCGTAGTATTCATCATATCTAGTTCATCTTTACCCTCGTTCCGTTGTCTCCATTAGGATAGATTTAGGACCATTAGAACCATATCCCCTCCTATCACCTTTCTTCCTAGTTTAGTTTTGTTCTTAGTTTAGTTATATTAGTCCTTGAGATCGACCCTGGTACTACAAGATCCGTATACTTGCGGTGAAGTGGACTAGGTTAATTATAACTCGCGTTTCCACACGTCAAGGGGTCAGAGGGAGCTTCAGTTAGGGAGTTAGTTTTGAGTTCTTGATCGAGGAGAGAGAGTAGAGAGAAGAAGGAGATTCTTGCGAATGAGACGTACAAGAAGCATTGGAGATCAACCCAAGACTTCGGTTTCGTTTGGTCTTCATGTTTCTTAGACTATTCATTTCGATTATGTTTGTTTACGGACGCGTGAGCGAGTAGTTTGTTTTGTTCTAGGAGAAGGGATTAGCCCATGGCTATCTTGGAACCACTTTGATTTATCTTTGAATGCATCTTACTATTTTTGTTTATTTGTTCTTTGTATGAGAGCTTGAATGACTTGTGTTTACGAAGGCCAAGTAAATGCATGTGTTAGGGGTTAGGAGAAGGACCAAAAGGAGAATTCTAGTCCTAGAAGATCAGGTTTAGAACAACCGAGCTTAGGCCACAAAAGTTGGGTAGCAGCGGTTGAGGTAAAACGGATGAATCACAGATCTTATGGGTTTAGTTCAAGGTGTAAGCCACGAACGTAGGGGCAACTTGACTACATCACGTGTCTATGCCTTGAGAGAGGGTAGATATCATATTAGGATTGTCTACCTTAGATAGGTTGACTGGAATTGCATGATAGATAGGTTGATTGTTGGTTTTGGTAGTCTTGTGGTGAAACCGGATTCCTGGAACGTTTGTCTCATTGTTAGGAACTCGTTTGTTTACTTGTTTTTAGTATTTCATTCTCAAATCCCATATTCGCTCGTTGCAAGTTTGATTTGCAGTTTGAGTTTAGGTTGTGTTGCGTAGTCCCTGTGGGATCGACACCTAAAGTACTACACACGTGCCATGCACTTGCTGGTAGTTTAGGTTAAATATTTGTTTAACTTTGATAAAACATCAAGTTTTTGGCGTCGTTGCCGGGGACTATTGTCAACACGTCTCAGATTCGAGCCTAGAGTCTTTCTTGTTTGTTTTTTTTGTTTTCTTTTCTTTCGTTTCTTTCTACCTAATTCCGTTTGTTTGTCTTTTATTAGTTTATGACCAGATCTCAAGGTGCTTCTAGTCTATTCCAAATCGACCCCGAGATCGAGCGAACTTGCAGACAACTGAGAAAGGGCAAGGAAGAAGATAACACAGAGCCGTCAGATCAACGAGATATGGCAAATCAAAACGGCCACGAACAACCTCAATTGCCTCTCAGTAATTTGGGGCACATGGAGCAACAACAACTCGCGCTTCAACCGCGAGAACCATAGGCTCCTCCACCATGTCGCTTCAGAGATTACGTGGTGCCGAACATAAACAACGTGCAAACAGCCATAAGGATGCCTACTATTGTTAGAGAACAGTTTGAGATTAAGCCGACGATGATCAACATGCTTTATGAGAAGCAATTCATGTATGGAAATCACGAGGATCCCCATCAGCATCTCAGAGACTTCCTTGAGCTTTCTGGTACATTCAAGATACACAGAGTCTCAGAAGACGCGATCTTACTACATCTCTTCCCCTTCTCAATCGGCGGACGAGCAAAAACATGGCTGCAATTGCTTCCCGCTGGTTCAATCATGACTTGGGACCAACTCTGCACATTGTTCTTATCACGTTTCTCTCCTCCGAGCAAGACGATTCAGATGAGGGGGGAAATCAACGTTTAGATGTAGAGATGGAGAAACTTTGTTTGAAGCGTGAGGCAGATTTATGGATCTTCTACAGATGTGTCCACACAATGTTCTCGAGCAGTGGTACGTTATCCAAACCTTTTACAATGGAATTTCAAATGAACACCGAACGACGTTGGATAACGCTGCTAGAGGATCGTTTATGGATCTGAGTGTGGAGGAGGCATACAAGCTGATCGATAACCTCGCCATGAACCACACCATGTGGTCAACACCGAGAGGTATGCCTAACAACACTCGTCGCCTATATGAGCCGAATCAGAGCAGAGCAACGAGTAATGCAGCAAACACCATCTACTGCGTGAATTGTGGAGATATAGAACACGTGGCTTATCAATGCATGCTGCGAGAGAACGTGGAACATATGAATTATACCCAGCAGCAAGGAAACATGCAATTCGAGTCTTAAACTCGGTTATTCGTTAAAAAAACAAAACAAAAAAAAACAAAACAAAAAATACCACCACAAACGTGACTTCACTTCCCTTACCCTCCATCGGAGCAGCTCATGTTTGTCAGGTGATTTCGTTTCATTTTCTTTCATTTTCTCTCTGATTTTGTAGTTTTTAGTTTGTTTTTGCTTCCGTGAGTCAGAGTCGTCCTTTCGGTCCTTCTCCTAATTGTAGAATTTGTAGAACCAAGATAAATCAGCGGAAGCAAGAAAGAAAGACTAAGAGCGAGCGAAAGATCTAGAGAATTAGAGAGAATAAGAATAAGTATTCTCTTATGTATTTTATTAGAACTAAAGGTACCTATTTATAAAATTAGAAAGGGTGAAAAACAAGAAAAATACAAGTTCACATGCAAGTCATAAGTTTAGATGTAACATGCATGAGCTGGAGCAGTCAACAAGGTATAGGAGACCGGGGAGGTCATAAAAAGGCTTGACCAAGTCGTAGGTCATTGCCTGATTTTTGCAATGAAGCATCGTGGCTTGCGAAGGTTCGAGGCCAATATCTTTGAGGAGAGTCCAGATCCAAATGATCTCACATGTTGTATTTGCCATAGCTCGGTAGTCGACCTCAGCACTGGAACGAGAGACCACCGATTGCTTTTTGCTTCTCCAAGTGACAAGGTTCCCCCGACAAAGGTACATAAACTTGTCGTTGATTTCCGGTCTTTGCGGTCACCGGCCAATTTGCATCACAATACCCAATTAGACTAGTGTAGTTGTTTTTACTCATTAGTATACCTTTTCCTGGAGTGTTCTTGATGTATCGAAGGATTTGGTCCACCATTTTCCAATGGTGTTCTTTTGAAGCATGCATATGCTGGCTGACCTGATTCACAACATAACACAAGTCAGGTCTTGTTATTGTGAGATATATTAGCTTACCGACAAGGCGCATGTATTGTTCTATATCATAAATGGTTCCCCCTCACGAGTGTCTTTGTATTTTTCTTCGATGGGGGTCTTGGTTGGCTTATATCCGAGTTTACATGTCTCATTCAAAAGGTCTAAAACATATTTTCGTTGAGAAAGAAATAAAGTATCATTAGATCTAGTTACTTGAATTCCAAGAAAGTACTTAAGTTCACCTTGATCCTTTATATCAAATGTGTGTTTTAGAAAACCTTTAACACTTTTTATTCCTCTCCTGTTATGATAATATCATCAACATAAACTAAGAGAACGGTGATACCGGAATTGTTTCGAATGATGAACATGGAATGATCAGCCTCACTCCTTTTTAAACCATACTTTCGAACAACATCATAGAGCCTAGTGTACCAAGCTTGTGGGGACTGTTTGAGTCCATAGAGAGCTCCCTTTAGTTTAAATACAATTCCTTTTTTGGTTTGGAGGCCCGGGGGAGATTTCATATAGATCTCTTCCTTTATTTCCCCCTGAAGGAGAGCATTTTTAACAACCATCTGTCACATACTCCAATTAAGGTTAATAGCAATAGAAAAGATAATGCGAACATAATGAAGTTTAGCAAGATGAGCAAAAATCTCAATATAATTTTCCCCATACTTCTGATTAAATCCTTGCGCTACAAGGTGAGGCTTGTAACGTTCTACCTCACCATTACTTTTATATTTGATTTTGTATACCCATTTGCTTTCAATGGGCTTGTTTTCTTTAGAAAGGGTGATAAGGTCCCATGTTTTGTTCTTTTCTAAGGCTGCTAGCTCCTCAACCATGGCTTCATCCCATTCTTGCTTCCCTTTGGCTTCTCTATAGGTTTGTGGCTCGATATCCCTGTCAATTTTACTAAGAAAAGCTTTATGATCAGTAGAGATAAATTCCAAAGAGATAAAATTTTGAATAGGATGTTCGGTAGGATGCTCGTTTGCCATGCCATTGAAATAGGGTGTTTGGTTGCCACGCCATTGAATAGGTCTATGAATCCAGATTGGTCGCCTTATTCTAGTGCTTCTCCGAGGCACTATCTCATTTAGAATCCTTCCTTCAACTTCAACGACGTCCTGATCCTCATTTAGGTTATGATCATGGATTTGATCTTCATTCTCATGATTTAAGGCCCGAGATTCCTCCTCGTGATTTTGCTCAGAATATACATCATGGCTTTCTTGTTCTTCATTTTCTGATATTTCTTGATCATTTTGGTCTTCATGACATTCAGGTACACTTGGCAGAGGATCCGTTTCATTGTTAGTTTTCGAAATTGAATTTACTAAGTTTCTAATGGACAAACCTATATCAATTGGTTTCGGGATTCCTTTAATCTCTTCCTAGCTGATTTTATCATGAAAGCTCTTGTCTTCGAGAAACATAACATCTCAAGACACTATTACATGTTGAGATTTTGGATCGAAACACTTGTAGCCTATTTGACATGCGGTCATGACCGCATCGGACCAAAACCTTTTAGGAACATTTCGATCGAACATGATAGTTCTTGAGACTTTCATTAGGTGTCTATTCTTCCTCTCGGCCATTCCGTTTTGTTGTGGAGTATAAGGACACAAGGTCTGGTGTGTAATGCCTTGTTCTTCAAGGTACCTGCGAATCTGAAGACTAGTATGCTCTCCACCATTGTTAGTCCTTAGACATTTTACTTTAGCATCATATTGAGTTAAAACATGCTTATGAAACTTCACAAATACATTATAAACACTACTTTTAGACGAGAGAGTATAAAGCCATGTAAACTTTGATTCTCATCAATGAAGGTTACAATATATTTCTTTTGATCACGAGAAACACATGGAGCTGTCAAACATCTGAATGAATCCGTTCAAAACAGTTTTTATAAACCGAAACAGAGTTTGGAAATTCTTGTTTTACGTGCTTTCCTAAGATACAAGCTTCACACGTTCCATGTTTATCTTTATGATCGGGAAGAATTATACTAAGAACTTTACTATGAGGGTGTACAAGTCTTGCATGCCATTTAGAAACTTTATTAAAATTTGATTTTGATAGAAACACATAGACTCGAGAACATAAAGACCATTGAGGAGCTTTCCTTTGCTGATTACTTGTTTGCTTTCAATATCTTGTATCCAAAAAGAGTTAGAATCGAAACAAACATGATAATTAAGGTCTTTGGCAAGCTTTTGTAGAAAGATAAGATTATTAGAAAATTTTGGAACGAAGAGAGCCCTTGTATCATGACCGAGAAGCATAAGCTTCCCAGTTCCTTTAATTGGAACACTCTCCTCGTTCGCAATAGAAACAGAGCCACAATGAGGTTTTATATCATTAAGCAAGTTATTAGTTTTAATCATATGATTTGTAGCTCTAGAATCTAGTATAATATGGTTTCGAAAAGCAAAGAAAGTAGAGATAACTTTACCTCATTCTTTATCGGCTTTGTTTATTTGGTTCCCTGCCAGAATCATTTGGAAAACCCCCTCGAGGTCTGCCTTGGAGACAAACTCAGACTCAGAGGCCATATTAGCCTTACCTTGACTGTTATGGCTTGTGCTCTTTAAATGGGGGGTGAAGAATCCAACAATGATCCTTTGTATGACCTTTCTTTTTGCAATACTGACAAGAGAACTTTTTTTTGAAAGCCTTGATTGTAGTGGCGTTTCCAGAGGTACTTTTGGAGACATTAGCTTCCTCGATCATTCCTTTAAAGAGACGGTTTCCCCCTTCCTCCCTTTTAATTATCATACAAACTTCGTTAAACGACGGAAATATGTTTTGGCGAACAATATGATGAATAAGGTCATTGTATTTGTCGTCGAGGGAGAATAAAAGGCTAAAGACTTGTTCCTCATTTGCTCTTTGAGCAATTTCCACAGGGTCCGCAGTATGAGGCCTTAAAGTTTCGAGTTCTGACCATAATTCTTTAAAATCACCCAAAGCCTGGTTAAAAGGCTTTCCCTCTTGCCTTAGATTATTAAGCCTTTCTTTATCTCATACACACGGCTAAGATTGGATTCATTGCCAAAAACTTGTTTCAGCTCGTCCCAAAGCTCCTTAAGAGACTCTATGTGCCCATATGTACGAAGTATATGAGATTCGAGTGAATTTTGTAAAATAACCAAGGCAGTGAGTACCAGTTTCACATCCGATTCTGTCACGAAATCCCAAAGACCTTGCATGCCAAGATTGGCCTTAGCAATCTTCGTCCAAATAGAATAATTGTTTCCATTGAACGAGATTGAGATGCTTTTGGTCGAGTCCCTGACGAGAAATCCGACTAAACAAAGGGAAACAAAATAACAAAGAGAGATTAAATTTTTTTTTACCAAAAAACAACTTTTGAAAGAGAATAGATTTTAAAAGAAACAAAACCGATAAAAAAAAGTTTCCAAGACTCGATTACCGCTCTGATACCATGTAGAATTTGTAGAACAAAGATGAATCAGTGGAAGCAAAAAAGAAAGACTAAGAGCGAGCGAAAGATCGAGAGAATTAGAGAGAATAAGAATAAGTATTTTCTTATGCATTTCATTAGAACTAAAGGTACATATTTATACAAGTAGAAAGGGTGAAAAACAAGAAAAATACAAGTTCACATGCAAGGCACAAGTTTAGATGTAACATGCATGAGCTGGAGTGGTCAACAAGGCATAGGAGACTTCGAAGGTCATAAATAGGCTTGACCAGGTCGTAGGTCGCGGGATGCAGGATGCGGGACGCGGCTCGAGACGCAAGGCAGGACGCGGGACGTGGCCTGGGACGCGGAGAAGAACGAGACGTGGCTTGTTACGGGAAGAAGAGCGGGATGCGGCTTGGGACATGGAGAAGAGCGGGATGCAGCTCGAGACACGATGCAAGACGCGGGACGCGGCCCGGGTTGCTGACAAGAACGAGACGCGGCTCGGGACGCGAAAAAGAGCGGGATGCAGCCTTTCTTCTTAACAATAATCTCTAACACATGCATCTATGTGGCCATTCATAAACACAAGACAATAAGTGCAAAGACAAAGAATAGCTAAACAAAACGGGGAAACACTTTCATAAGTAAATCAAAGATTGTTTCGGGATAGCCATGGGCTAATCCCTTCTCCTAGAACAAATCTACTACTCGGTCATGAGTCTAAACAACATAAACAAAATAAGTAGATTAAGGAGCATAGAAATATCAAACGAGTGATGATCCCGAATCAATTCATGACTCCTTGTTGTGTCTCCCATCAAGAGGGCTCTTGAATGGAATGATGGATGCTACCCTCATAGGGTTCTCCTATGTGTTTTCTTCCCTCTGAACTCAATTGGGGGTCCCTTTTATACAAATTCCTTATTGGAGAAGTTCTAAGGAAGTTGTTACATCCATGCCTCGCGCGAGCTAGGGAGCCAATCCACACGGGCTCCTCACTTTCTCCATTACCCGCACGTGCTAAGGGTTACCACGACTCGGGAAAAATCTGCTGGAACACCACCCCGCGTGGGCTAAGGAGAGCACACCGCGCGGCTCCTCATGAGGTTGAATTTGTGTGTGATGAAGGTGAGCACGAGCCTGGCGTTTTCTGCTGGATGTTCAGCCCGAGCGGGCTAAGAAAACCACCCCACAGGGGGCCTTATCTCCTCATGTCCTTGCCCTATTCTCGTCCCGTTTTCTCCGTTATGATCTTCAATGCTCGTAACTTTTCTCGTGTATGTTCTTTAGCTCCAAAACAAATGAAATATGCATAAACACCTATAAGAACATGAAAACACGAAAACAAGTAAAACGGATACAAAATCACACGTAAACATCGCAACTATCGTCATAAATATATATAAAATCATGCAAGAATTGTGTACAGAAACGAGATGATCAAAATCCTCTAGATTTGAATGTTTGCTTGTCCCTAAGCAAACGTAAACGTGGAACACGTGGGAGATATAAAAATTGATAATTCCCCGTTCCCCTAGAAATACTTGTTTTATTCTTGTTTTTTTCTCGAGCTTCTTTATTCTTTCATTCCATTTTTTTCTTTCTTTCTTTATTCTTCTTTTATTGATATTTCAGACACACTTTCTAGGACATCGGATTTGAAGGGATTCAACTTCTACTTAGACCAAAGCTACCGATGACGGTATACTCTTGCATCTCGTTCAAGAGTGCAGCGGAGTAGATGACGTTTTTATGCACCTTGCTCTTAGGACGTAGAATGATGATACTCACCACTTAGACCCGAACCATCGAAAAAGTATCAAGGTCTATGCACTCATATCGACTTTTCATCATGCTTTTTAGGCATTATTTCTATTGAAAGCGCTGTGTTAGTTTGCACTCTTATTTTCTGCAAAACAAGCTCAACTCATACGATCAAATCATTCTCGTAAAAAATAAATAAAGCATCGTCTATATGAACTATAATCATTTGGATAAAGAGAATGAACAAGAAACTAACCTAGCAAACTCGCCTAAGCTTCCCATAAGTAACACTAGGATTCCCAAAGACTTACGACCCACTCGTTCCTCAACAACCTAATAAGCTCTATCATGCAAGATATCATGCAAAAGGCCAATTTCTTAAGCATCATAGGTTCAAGGTTCATCTCAAAACGTGGCACCGGACAAGTGCCTGGGACGACTCGGACTCATTAAAACAAAAACAAACTAAAACTATACTAAGAAAAAGAAATTGAAACAAGATCACTTGACAAACATGAGCTACTCCCCCGAGACTTGAATTGAACTGCATCCTCGACGTCAAGCTCCAATGGAAGATAAGGAATGTGAGGTGACGGTTTTCGGTCTTCTTCTTTTTATGTTTTTTTAGATAATTTTCAAATAAACGAAGTTTGAAATACGAAACAAAAGAAAACAAATGTTGGGTTGCCTCCCAGAAAGTGCTCGTTTAACGTCGTTAAGCTTGAAGTCTGAATGCTTCATGTGTGCACGATGGGTGGATTGATGTGCGTTATATCAAGTAATAAAAACCTAGACTAACGCTTCCGCAAGAATACGGATCGTGTAGTAACTAGGGTCGAACACAAGCAGTTAATGCGACTAATGAGCTACTAAACTAATTGAATAGACGTGTGAGATGACTAAAGTTGGAATTGTGGTTAAGCTAAACTAAACTAAATCGAAGAGAATAAACTTATGGCTAAGCACCATGG
>CM071869.1:28533885-28549139 GCA_036759665.1 Gynandropsis gynandra
GACGAGAAAATCCCAATTATCCTCGGTAGGCCGTTTCTCAATACGGCAAAGACGATTATACATTGTACTGAAAGTAGACTTACACTTAAATTCGGGGATGAAGAAGTGGAGTTCAATCTGAACGACACACTTAAGCAGCCTTGTATGGTGGATTCGGTATTCCACATCGACGTCCTAGAGGAGCTGGCCGACGAGGTCTTTGAGAAATTTGGGAAATTGGATTCCTTTGAGATGGCTCTTCTAGCAGCTGGGGAGGGATTTTGTAAGAACCCTAACGGAGTGAAGCATTATCCAAAGCTGCTGGATGAAAAGGATACAAAAGAAATCCCGAACCCCGAGCTAGATGAACTCCGAGCAGAATTCTGCGCGACCCGAGCACAGCAAGTCGCAACCTCAGAAAAGGATGGATTTTCGGGTAGTCCTCATCAAGGAGACTTCTCAACTCATGCACACATGAGTACAGATCAGTTGGAGAGGGATTCAAGTCAAGAAAACGTTGCAAATCAGTGCATAACCCTCCAAGAATGCCAGGCAGATTCCAGCGCAGCTCAAACGGCTTACATCGATGGTTCAACCATTCCTGAGGCGCCTAACAGCCACTACAAACGTCCAGCATCAAATTGGGACATTGATAAGGCATCCAAGATGAAGATTAAGGTGAATATGAAGATTAGTATGACTGATCGGGGAAGGAATTCGATTGATCCGCGTGCTACACCCTATCGAGCACATTATGCACGCAAGACGCTACACACACAACGACGTCGAGGACGTCCATCTAATGGGTAGCACTTTTTGGTCAGGCTCGCGACCTTAAACAAGCGCTTATCGGGAGGCAACCCGATGTTGCATTTCTCGTTTCATTTTCATTTTCTTTCGGACTATTCCTTTTTCTTTTCATATTGATGTACTTGGTGGGATCGTATTCCTCTTTTTGGATTGTGTGAATCTTTTTCGCAGGTTCTTCAACGTCCATATCATCCTTGAGGAGGAGGCACAAACTCGGGATTGGAAGTTATACAAGGTGCACACGTTCCGACTCTTGTTTTGTTTGCGATATCCTCTTAGGTTTTTGAACACCGGGACGGTGTTTCATTCAAGTCTGGGGGGGGTACTCGTCGAGTATTGACATGTGATTAGGATTAGATGTAGATTAGGATTAGATGTAGATTTTTTTCGAGTATTGACATGTGATTAGGATTAGATGATTAGGATTAGATTAGGATTAGATGTAAATTTTTGTTTTTAGGAATAAACGGAGGGATACCTAGCATGAATTTTCAAGCTTTAGTCATTATTGTGCGACCTTGTCGAATCGTGAACTATAGTCTAGGTGTGTTTAAAAGACTTCTTGGTTCCGATTAATTGAGTAATTGTGCTTGAAAACATGACTTATAGTTACATTCACCTCCTAGGTTTCGGTACCAAGTATCATATCTCCGTGTATACCGATTAATCGATGCTTGATTGATACATTTTTGCGTTCATTAAACTCCACACGCTTATACTCTGCTGTCAATTTTTCCTCCTTGGATAAGTCTTAACTATTTAAGGTTTTCATTGACATGAGTACATCGAGATCGATGGTTCCGGTCTAAGTGGTGGGTTGAGGCGCTATTCTATGTCCTAAGGGTTAGAGTTATGCGTATATTTCATGAAAAAAAAGGGAAATAAAAAAAGAATCAGAAAAATAAGCTTTAATGACGCATCTCTTCACTCCTCTAAGACCGCGCAACCTTATGAGTGTGCCATAGGCAGCCTGGGTCTAAGTAGAAAGTCATCCCTCTTCGAATTCGACGTCCTAGGAACCAAGCATGAATCTATAAAAAAAGAAAAGAATAAAAAAAGAATAAGAACGAGAGTATGAGCTTAATGATATCTCAAGCTTAGGAGAGTTTGGTATGGAGATTGCTTGGACGTTGTCTAGGAATACAGATATTTTTTCACTTAGGTCATTGGTAGGATTTCATGGTTCGAGACTTTCGGTTGATAGAAGTCTGAACTTGGTACGCTTAGACTTGCGTTCATGTGATGCGTCGTTTTGCATGATGGCAAATCCTTTGATGTATTTGTGCTAGTATCCATTGTTGTTTAGATCTTCTAGAACTCGACTCTAGGTTTGCTCGAGGACGAGCAAAAGGTTAAGTCTGGGGGAGTTTGATAAGACGTAATCTGTTGCAGTTTTTATATCATTCTTAGGATTATTTTTAAGTAGATTACTTAGATTTCATTCATTTATCGAGTTTATTCGAAGACTTTATCTACATTTCGTGTTTTGCATAGGAAACGAAGACATGAGGCGAAACACGAGTGATTATGGCAATCTAACCCCGAAAACATAGTTGAGTAACAAGGTTCGACTTGTGCAAGGCCATGGACTGAAAGTGAACACTCAAACACCGAGCGAAGGGAATACAATCAACAAATCAATGGTGCCCGCTCGGGTGGAAAATGAGTGCACGATCGGGCTAATTGATACCAAACAACCCCGTAGCTTTGCACGACTCGGGCACTCAAAGAACACGACCAGAATAGAGTGCTCGCTCGGGTGGATTTGCAGTGCCCGCTCGGGCTAATTCATGCCAAGAAATCACCGTGGGTTGTACCCGCTCGGGCTGATGATCTACACGATCGGGCATGGTGCCCGCTCGGGCTCAATTGTGTGCACACGGTCGGGCAAGTGACCTGCACGAGGGGGTAGAGGACATGCCCGCTCGGGTCCTTGTTTTACTCAACTAATTCCCAAATTTTAGAACGGCCAAATAAAGGGGAAATCAGCTCTAAAAAGGGAGTTTTCGAACCAGATTGGATCAGAGAAGACTCAGAGACATTAGGGCAAAAGGAAGAAGGAAGAAAAGACGGATCTACGGATCGGGAGCAAGGAGAATCTATCGAAGACATCGGCTTATGAATAGGGAGTCATCTCTTTCTCTATCTATGTTGAACTTAGAATTCTCTTGTGTTGGTCTTAATGCTTCAATACTTGTACGCCACTTTTATTGATGTTATTAGAAGTCTAATAAATCTACGCCAGGGCATTAGACTTTGGAACTTAGCCATGATTTAGGGTTTAGCCGGTTTAGAATCTAGGCCAGGTCAATCGGTTGAATCTAGGGATTAGGATAGCGGTCGTAATGCGTCTATGTATGTAAGATGCGCAATGGATACATTGGTATATGCATGTTAGATAGTGGACAAGTCTACGCCAGTCAGTTCCTATATGAGAGCTTGAATTCCCTGAACTCATGATAGTACCTAAGCCAATTATCCTTTTAGAACTTCGTTACATCATTATGCAAACTCTCGATACCCATGGTGCTTAGCTATAAGTTTATCTTATCGATTTAGTTTAGTTTAGTTCAATCACAATTCCATCTTTAGTCACCTTACACGTCTATTCCATTAGTTTAATAGCTTATAAGTCGCATCAATTCCTTGTGTTCGACCCTAGTTACTACACGATCCGTATTCTTGCGGAAGCGTTAGTCTAGGTTTTATTACTTGAGCTTAACGCACATCAGAGCCCACCAGCTGGACTAAGTCGAAAAACTTGATGTAGTCCATGTTTGATAAACCATAGACCACATTTTTCTTAGCTAACTCCATTAGCCCATTATAATGTCAGTGTACAAACCGTATATGGTATAACATTGTTTTATCCTCCAATTTGACTTGTAAATACCTTTCTTGCATATTTTTCAAGTTGAATTGGAACATTCGATTCCATTCTCCACGAGTGCGAGAGCTCGACCGTTATTGTCTCTCAAGTGTAACATCTGGTCCTTATTGGAAACTGAAACTGAAACGTTTCTCCAATAATTTTTCCATACTGAGAATATGACTTTCAGATCATAAACATAGTACACATCCTCCATGGACCTTCTTTTCTCCATCTCTACATCTAAACGTTGTGATTTCTCCCCTCATCTGAAGCGTCTTGCTAGGTGGAAAGAATCGTGATAAGAACAATGTGGAGAGTTGTTCCAAGATAGTGATTGAAGTAGTGGGAACCTATTGCAGCCATGTTTTGGCTCTTCCCCCAGTTGAGAAGGGGAAGATGTGCATAAAGATCACATCCTCTTGGACTCCGTGTATCTTGAATGTACCGGAAAGCTCTAGAAAGTCTCTAAGGTGCTTATAGGAATTCTCGTAATTTCCACCCATGAATTGCTTTGATAAAGCATGTTTATCATCGTAGGCTTAATCTCAAACTATTCTATATCAACAACAGGCATTAGTATAGCGGTCTGAATTTTGTTCCTGTTCGCTACCATGTAATCTCTGAGGAGCCTGTGGTTCTCGCGGTTGAGGTGCGAGTTGCTGTTACTGCAAATGCCCATGGCCGTTGAACATACAATTCTAATTATCCATCTCTCGTTGATCTGACAACTTTGCTTTCCCTTCTTCCTTGCCTTTTCTCAGTTGTCTGTAAGTTTGTTCGATCTTGGGGTCAAATTGGAATAGACTCGAAGCACCTTGAGATCTGGTCATAAACCAACAAAGGACAATTAAACAGAATTAGGTAGAAAGAAACAAAAGAAAAGAAAACAAAAAGAAAAACAAAACAAGTATGATCCTAGGTTCAAATATAAGACGTGTTGAGAATAGTCCCCGGCAACGGCGCCAAAAACTTGATGTGTTCCAAGTTAAACTAAACTAAACCACCCGCAAGTGCATGACACATGTGTAGTACTCTAGGTGTCGATCCTACAGAGACTACGCAACACAACCTAAACTCAAACTACAAATCAACTTGCAAACAACAAAATATTGGTTTTAAGATTAAAATAACTAAAAACAATAAACTAACGAGTTCGTAATAGTGAGACAAACGTTCTAATGGTTTGAACACAAGACTATCGAAACCAACAACCAACCTATCTAATCATGCATTCCCAATAGAGTTATCTAAGGCAGATGATGGTCGGAATCAAAGGTTCTATATTTCCAAGACCACTCTACCGCAAGTATACGGTTCGTGTAGTACAAGGGTCGAACTTTGGGGACCAGAGCATTGTAAGAATTAAGATATCACGAGAAGAAAATCGATCAATAGATGGATATCGAACTGAAAAATAAATGAAATAAAAGATGGCGAAGCTAGACTCAGCAATATGGAGTACCACGGGTTTCAGGAATACCGAAACATGCAATGATCTAGATGCATGAAGAACGATAGAGAATTCAACCTCTAATGCTGGAAATGACTCTTCCGAGCCTAAATCCTCTACCTAGGAAATCAACGTCATTCATCTTCCGATGTAGTGCGGAACGTCTAGATGCATGAAGAACGATAGGGAATTCGACCTCTAGTGTCGGATGGGAACTCAACCTCTATAAACGGAAATGATTCTCCCGAGCCAAAATCTTCTATCTAAGATATAAACGTACTCACCTTCCGATGCAGTAAATCTATAACCTAAATGCATGACGAACAATGGGGGTTCTACCATGATTATTACCGTTCCTAAATAGATTAACCGATCGGTCAAATTATCATTAATCTAATTCATTCGAAGGTTAATTCCCGAGACTCAAGTCTGACTCTCTCAATGCCTAGACGAATCTCTAATCTCATTCAAACATGTTTAATCTCATTCAAATAGATCTAGTCTCATTCTAGCATGAAATCAACAACTTATGAAGGCATTACACACATATCTATAACCTATCGAACCATACGATTGAACAAAACCGAAATCAAGCATTAACGAATTAAACTATCCATTACAATGGCATCCCTAACCCATGATAACAGATCTACTCAGAATACGTAAGGAAACAAACACAAACAAAGTAAATGTTCATCTTCCCTATCATCCCGAGTGGTAGCCTCGGATGAATCCTTTGGATTGCCAAAGTCTTCAACCGTGTTCTCTCCTCTTTCTCTTGTGTATTTTGGTCACTTTTCCTAGTATGTCCGTCGTCCCCCTTGCCCTAGATCGCCCGTTCTGTTTCTAATTCACGTTTGAATTTCAAAACAGGTTGTTGAGCGAAAGGTGGCCCGTGCGGGCTAAGGCACAACCCGCGCGGGGTGAGTGCTTCTCCACAGCTCGAGCGGGTTCTTCATCAGCCCGACCCATGCAAACTTTGCTGGTCATGGCAGCCTGCACGGGCAACTTGGCCACCCCACGCGGGGTCGGTTTCTTCAGCCAAATCCGTGTCTGCTCCAAGCCTCCCCGAGTCGTGAAAACTTTGCTGGACTTGCAGCCCGCGCGGGGCCTTTTCCAAGCCCGAGTGGGCTGTGTTATCTTGCTGTTTTTGCTCCATTTGCTCGACGCTAGGGTGCTCCGTTTGGTTCCATGGCCGTGCACGTATTGTATCTTATCACTCGATCATGTTTTCGGGTAGATTTACCGTATCCACTTGAGTTTGCTTCACATGTCTTCGTTTCCTACACAAAACACGAAGCAGTAAAGAAGTCCTCGAATATACTCAATAAGTCGGTAAAGTCCCGAGAAATCTAATCAAAACTAACCTAAGAATCCTGAAAATACTACGATATATTACGTGTTATCAAATTCCCCAAGACTTAACCTTTTTCTCGTCCTCAAGCAAATCTAGAGTCGAGTACAAGAAGAGTTAAACAACAATGGACACTAGCACGAAAACTTTGAAGGATAGCCATCATGCAAAACAACACGTCACATGAACGTAAGCCTAATCGTACCTAGTTCAGACTTCTATCAACCGAAAGTCACGAGCCATGCTATCCTACCAATAACCTAAGTCTATTTCATACCCCTATACAACGTCCAAGCAATCTCCATACCAATTCTCCTAAGCTTGCACGAGATATCATTAGGCTCATATTCTCATTCTTATTCTCTCTTCTTTCCTCTTTTTTTCATTTATAAATCCGCGCTTGGTTTTTAGGACGTCAAAGTCGAAGAGGATGGCTTTCTACTTAGACCCAGGTTGCCAATTGGCACACTCATAAGGTGTCACCTTAGCGGAGTGAAGAGTTGCGTCATTGATGATTTTTTTTTATTTTTTTAGACTGAATATTACGCATCAACTCTAACCCTTAGGACGTAGAATAGCTCCTCATCCAACCACTTAGACCTGAACCATCGATCTTGATGTACTCATGTCAATGTAAACGTGAAATACTTAGAGACATATCCAAGGTGACAACGGAGTATAAGCGCGTAGAACCTAATAGTCCATGAGCGGTAAAATATATCAAACAAAGCAAGGATAAACGGTATACACGGAGATGTGGATACTTGGTGCTGAAATCGAGGAGGTGAAGTGCAACTATAGATAATGGTTTCAAGCACAACTACTCAACTAATCGGTATCCAAAAGACTTCTTAGCAAACCTAGACTATTGTTCACGATTCGACAAAGTCGTAAAATAATGACTAAAGCTCGAAAATTCGTACTAGGTGTCCATCCATTTATTCCTAAAAAAATCAACATCTAATCCTAATCATCTAATCCTAATCACATGCATGTTACTCGACGAGTACTCCTCCAGACTTGAATGAAACACCGTCTCGGTGTTCAAGACCTAAGAGAAAATCTCGCACAACAAACTATGGGAAAATTAGGGTTAGAACATGTGCACCTTGTGTATCTTGCAGTCCCGAGTTAGCGATGCGGCTGGACGTTGTACGCGTCTCCTCTTTAAGGATGATATGGAAGTTGGAAAACTTGTGAAAAAGAATCACAAAATCCAAAGAAGAAAACAACATGACAACTAACCAAGTACATGAATGCGAAAAGAATAAGAATATGTCCGTAAACTGAAAAGAAAATGCGAAAGTCGGGTTACCTCCCGATAAACGCTTGTTTAAGGTCTCGAGCTTGACCAAACGCTCTCCTCATCACCATCGAGGTGGACGCCCTCGCCTTTGTGTGCGATGCCTCCTGCGTCGTGTCCTTCGTTCGGGTATGACACTCGGATTTCTCATCCGCCTTGCTAGATTAGCTAGCTCTCCCATGCTCTTCTCCTTCCCGATCATGTTGCTATAAAGATCAGCATTTTGTCTAGCATGTCATACTGAACGGCTGGGCATACATTGCTGGTTTTGGCCGAGAATGTTGCACGGTTGTGGTTCAGCCTATGCTTTGGTCGTGCTTTGCTTGCTTGTGTGTCTTGGCCGTTCGTGTATCCCCTTTCCTTGCATTTTTTTCGAAGCTCTCAAATCCTGTCTGTGCATGTGGTCATCATCTTGATCCATACCTCTAGCCGTGGGATCCAATAGGTCACTCGTGAAATCAACAGAGAATATGGGCTCTAACCTAGGTACTTTCTTGAGATGCTTATTTAACCCAAACTCCACTGTTGCTTCCCCTATCTTCATCGTAAATTTTCCCTCTCTCACATCGATGATGGTGCCAGCGGTATTGAGGAATGGTCTCCCCAAGATAATGTGTATCGTTTCATCTTCTTTTATGTCCAAAACCACAAAATCGACGGGAATGTAGTAGTCGCCTACCTTAAGTGGTACATCCTCCACAATACCGATTGGAAGTTTCGATGATCGATCAACCATTTGTAACACCATCTTTGTGGATTTAATCTCTCCCAAATCAAGTTTCTCGTACAACGATAGCGACATGATGCTGACACTAGCTGATGCGGTTAATCTCAAGTAAAAATTTACCTAGACTAACGCTTTCGCAAGAATACGAATCGTATAGTACCAGGGTCGAACACAAGGAATTGATGCAACTCTAAAGCTAGTAAACTAATGAATAATACGTGTGAAATCGATAAGTGATGGGAATGCGAATGCGACTAAACTAAACTACTTAACGGAATAACTCGATGACTAAACACCATAGGTTTCGAGAGATGCACAATGCTGCAACGAAGTTCTAACAAGATCATGGTCTTAGATATTATCACGAATTCAGGGAATTCAAGCTCTAATATAGGAACTGACTGGCGCAGACTTGTCCACTACCTAGCGTGTGTACTACCAATCTCCCAAATGTGTAATCTCACTCACTAGACGCGTTAAGATTGCTATCCTAATCCCTAGATTTAATCGATCGACGTGGCGTAGATTCTAAACCGATTAAATCCTAAATCATGGTTAAGTTCCAAAGTCTAATCCCCTGGCATAGATTCATTAAACTTCTATGATCATTCATTTGAGTGGCGTACAAGAATGAAAACAATAAAAACAACCAATCAATCTGAAAACGATCAAATACCATAATCATTCATTCATGTGGTGTTCAAGAACAAAAGCATTAAGAATCACCAAGCATTAAGAACAAGACTTCGTTACATATCGGCCAAGCTCTCTAACCTATGGCTATGGATCTACTCATACATGAACTCAGCAAAAGAAACGCAAAAGATAACTATGTTCGACATGGATAAAGAATGAGATCCCTCCCTATTCTATTACCGAAGTTTAAATAGCACCTCCACGTTCCGGCTACTTCGCTCCGTCCTTCTCTCTCTTTCGGTGTGTCTCTGAATATCTCCTCTAGTGTCTGGTTCGTCTCCTAGCCCTAGATGGCTTATTTTCTCATTAATTTCCCGTTCAAACATTCAAATTAGTTAGTTCTGGATTAGGCGGCCTGCGGGTACAACTCTTGCCCGGTCGTGCAGAGGGTGAGCCCGTGCGTGCACTCTTCTCAGCCCGAGCGGGCTTGTTTGCCCGACCGTGTAGGATTTCACCCCGAGTCGTGTTTGGTTTCGGTGATTTTCATTCCTAATTGGAGCTCGAGCGGGTTCCCTTTTGCAGCCCGAGCAGGCCTGGTCACCCGACCATGTGGTCTACCAGCCCGAGTCGGGCATGGTTTCGGGGAGTTTCAGACCTAATTGCAGAAGTGTAGCCCAAGTGGGTACTCTCCATGCCCGAGCGTGTAGTGACCATTTGCTGTTTCCACCTTCTTTCGCTTGATGCTTGAGTGTTCGATTTGGATCCGTGGCCTTGCACATGTTGTATCTTGTCATTTCGATCACGTTTTCGGGGTTGAATTGCCGTACTCACTCGTGTTTCGCTTCATGTCTTCGTTTCCTATACAAAACACGAAGTGGTAGATGAAGTCCTCGAATAAACTCGATAAATCGATACGTCTAAGAAATCTAATCAAAACTAAATCTAAGAATCATGTAAATACTACGACGGATTACATGTTATCAAACTCCCCCAAACTTAACCTTTTCTCGTCCTCGAGCAAATTTAGAGTCGAGTACAAGAAGAGCTAAACAACAATGGACACTAGCACAAATACTTCGAAGGATTAGCCATCATGCAAAACAACGCATCACATGAAGTAAGCCTAAGCGTACCTAGTTCAGACTTCTATCAACCGAAAGTCACGAGCCATGCAATCCTACCAATGACCTAAGTCTATTTCATACCCCTAGACTACGTCCAAGCGATCTCCATACCAATTCTCTTAAGCTTGAGATATCATTTAACTCGTATTCTCGTTCTTATTCTCTTTTCTTTTCTTTTTTTATAGATCCACGTTTGGTTTCTAGGAGGTCGAAGTTGAAGAGGGTTGGGTTTCTACTTAGACCCAGACTGCTTAAGGCACACTCATAAGGTCTTGTAACTTTAGCAGAGTGAAGAGTTGCGTCATTGGAGAACAATTTTCTCTTTTTTTTAAGATTACGCTTCAACTCTAACCCTTCGGACGTAGAATAGCGCCTCAACCCACCACTTAGACTCGAACCATTGATCTCGATATACTCATGTCAATATAAACCTAAAATAGTAAAAAACTTTTCCATGATGACAGCAGAGCATAAGTGTGTGGAATCTAATGATCCATGAACGGTAAATATATCAAACAAAGCAAAGATCAATCGGTATACACGGAGATATGGATACTTGGTACTGAAGCCTAGGGGGTGAATGCAACTATAGATCATGGTTTCAAGCACAACTACTCAACTAATCGGTATCCAAAAGACATCTAAGCAAACCTAGACTATTGTTGACGATTCGACAAAGTCGCACAATAATGACTAAAGCTCGAAAATTCATGCTAGGTATCCATCCGTTTATTCCTAAAAATAAAAAAAAAATCAACATCTAATCCTATAATCACATGCATGATACTCGACGAGTACTCCCTCAGACTTGAATGAAACACCGTCCCGGTGTTCAAGACCTAAGAGAATCTCGCATACCAAACTACTGGAAAATAAGGGTTGCAATGTGTGCACCTTGTGTATCTTGCAATTCCGAGTTGGTGATGCGGTTGGACGTTCTTGGCGTCTCCTCCTCAAGGATGATATCGACGTTGAAAACCCTGTGAAAAAGAATCACACAATCCAAAAGAAGAAATACCAACCCACCGAGTACATCAATGTGAAAAGAATTAGAATAGGTCCGAAAATGAAATAAAAAGAAAATGCAAAAGTCGGGTTGCCTCCCGAGAAGCGCTTGTCTAAGGTCGTGAGCCTGACCAAAACACTCTACTCATGTGTTGGCTCCAAAAGAGCGAGTGTATCTTGAGTATAATCCGTGTTATCCGCATTGTAGAGCTTTACGCGTTGGGCGTTCACTTTAAATGGACCATTGGTTCCTATTTGCTCGATTGCTCCGTGTTGTGAGATGCTTTTCATTGTGAACGGCCCGGACCAGCGTGACTTGAGTTTGCCTGGAAAAAGTTTCAAACGTGAATTGAAAAGAAGTACACGATCACCTACCTTGAATCTCTGTTGGACTATGTGTCTGTCATGCCACTTCTTCGTGCGCTCCTTGTAGATCTTTGCGTTCTCGTAAGAATGGAGGCGCATCTCCTCTAGATGATGGAGCTGTAGCGTCCGTTTCTCAGCAGCTGACTTGTAATAATAATTAAGTGCTTTGATTGCCCAATACGCTCAGTATTCTAACTCGACCGGTAGATGGCATGCCTTACCGTACACTAGCTGAAACGGAGTCATTCCGATTGGCGTTTTGAATGTTGTACGATAAGCCCATAATGCATCGTCGAGTTTCAGTGCCCAATCCTTCCTAGACTTAGAGACCATCTTCTCCAAAATCGACTTGATCTCTCGATTAGAAACTTCAACTTGGCCGCTGGTTTTTGAGGATGATATGGCATTGCTATCCTATGTCGAACACCGTACTTTTTCAACAACCCTTCTATGATGGGGTTCACGAAATGCTTACCTCTATCACTGATCACAACCCTCGGGACTCCAAAACGTGGGAATATGACACGTCTGAACATCTTGGTTACTGGTTTGGTGTCGTTTGTTAGACTTGCCAAAGCTTCTACCCGTTTCGTTACGTAGTCCACCGCGACTAGTATATAGAGGTTTCCGCACGAGGATGGGAAGGGGCCCATGAAGTCTATACCCCATACATAAAATGGCTCGACCTCTAGAATATATTGTTGTGGAATTTCATGGAGTCTAGAAATATTACCGGTCCTTTGGCAACTGTCGCATGATGTGACGTAGTTGTGGGCGTCCTTGAAAAGTGTCGGCCAATAGAAGCCCGCTTGCAGCAGCTTTTCGGCTGTTTTGGATGCAGCAAAGTGTCCTCCGTAGTGATAATTTGAAATCTGAATAATTGATTAGAATAAGCCTAAACGGCTATAAGTACAAAATACAACATTAGACCTAAGTACAACATTAGACCTAATTACAGAAATTACGGTTCTACCCTTCTTTTACATGTATATCCTTTACATGCCCCCTCAAGATGGAGCACCCGTGGTGAGTCCAATCTTGGAGCATAAGACATCAAATGGTAGTCGCGGAAGAGGCTTCGTGAGAAGGTCTGCAAGCTGATCAGCGGCTCGAACATGAGTGACTCGAAGAGTGTTCGACTCGACCAAGCGGCGAACGAAGAGGTAGTCAAGAGCCAAGTGTTCCATTCGATAATGGAAAACCGGCTTGCCATTGAGATATGTTGCTCCAATGTTGTCACAATAGATGGTGGATGGTGATGATGACGTGACTCCAAACTCCGATAATAACGAAATGACCCAGAGGACCTCTGCAGCGGTGGACGCAATAGATCGGTATTCAGCCTCTGTAGATGAACAGGAGAGTCAGGATTGCTTCTTGGACGACCAGGAGATAGGATGTACACCAAGGAAGAGAAGATATGCTCCGGTGGACTTGAGATCATGAGAATCTCCATCCCAGTCTGCATCGGTAAAGGCATGTAAAGAGAGAGTGTTGTGCGCGGATAAGTAGATACCTCGATCCTTCGTGCCAGCGAGATAGCGTAAGACTCGTTTCACGGCTTGCCAATGAACATCCGTGGGAGCATGCATGAATTGAGATAGCTTGTTGACCACAAATCTTACATCCGTTCGTGTGAGAGAGAGATATTGTAGGCCGCCAACAATAGACCGGTATTCCGTTGGATTAGAGCGGGAAGTACCGATGTCAAGTGTCAAACGCGAGGTGGACGGCATGGGTGTGGGAACCGGCTTTGATTCATGCATGAGACAGTGGTGGAGAAGATCATTGATGTACTTACGTTGAGTCAAAAGTAGGCCATTAGACGTAGAAGGAATGTGTGAAGCTCCGAATACCATGCTCGAGGAGCTTGTTTGAGTCCGTAAATTGCGCGTTGAAGTCTGTACACATGATGAGGATGAGTTTGATCAATGAAACCCGGGGGTTGAGACATGTATACCTCCTGCAAAAGTCGGCCTTGTAGAAAGGCATTTTTGACATCAAGTTGTCGTAGAGTCCAACCGCGAGAGACAACAATACTCAAGATGACACGAATGGTGGTTGGTTTCACAACCGGGCTAAATGTCTCATGATAATCGATGCCCGGTCTTTGGTGAAATCCCTTTGCAACAAGTCGAGCCTTGAATCGTTCCACCGATCCGTCTTGCTTTCGTTTGATACGAAACACCCATCTGTAACCGACGATATTTTTTGCTTGAGTGGCTGGAACAAGCTGCCACGTTTCATTGCGATGCAAGGCTGGTAACTCGGCATCCATTGCTGCACGCCACCGAGGATCCTCTAAGGCTTGAGTAATGTTTGCTGGTTCACTCTCTACCTGAGCAACAAGAGCAGATCGATTATTGCGGTCAGAAGCATTGCTCTTTAAACGAGTAACCATCGGGTGAGAGTTGGTTCGAGGACGTTGTGGTGGCACGTCCAAGATGATCAGCTCAGGAGATTGTGACGATGTTGGTGGTGCACCATCAGCAGGAGTCGGAGACCGAGAGACAACATCCGAGGTTTGAAGCGGTGAAGGATTCGAGCTTAGGGGCTGAGACGACAATGGAGCAATGAGTGGCTGCGGCGTGAAGGATGGTATAGGATCGACGCTTGGTTGAGAGGTGGAAACGGGGGTTGGCTGTTTGGTTTGTGGAAAGAATTTGGTAGGATCAGCAAAAGGATAGATAGACTCAAAGAATTGAACGTGAGACAAAAATGCGTGACCTAAGAGGATCAAGACAAACATATGCACTTTGGGTGGATGAGTACCCAAGGAAGATACATGGATCAGATTTTGGTTCTAGTTTGTTGGCTGTATAAGGACGTAACCATGGGTAACATAGACATCCAAAGATGCGAAGCTTAGAGTAGTTTGGTGGTTGTTGGAAAAGACACTCGTAAGGGGAGGACATACTAATTTTAGGGGTCGGGATCTAAATCAAAAGTTTTGATTACTTTGTTCAAAATGAAAGACGACGGAGGACCTAAACGGGAATCCCACTCGGACGAAGTGGTCTTGACACTATGAAATGCATGAAAGGGAGACGAGATACTTGATGAGACGGACCACTCATAAACTCCATCTTTAGCGCTTCCTTTCAGAAGTTGCGCCCCCGTGCTGAGATCCTTCACCTGAAAACCATTAAGAGCAAATTCAACGGATACGTCATTAGTTTTGCACAACTGATTAACCGAAATCAGATTCTTGCAAATTTTAGGTACACATAGAACATTTCGTAAAGATAATGATCTATGTTTAGGGGTATTGAAGTGGAACCCGTGTGTGTGATGGATAAACCGTTGCCATCACCGACAACTACATCGTCGTTGCCGCGGTAAGGTGAGTGATGTGCGTTATATCAAGTAATAAAAACCTAGACTAACGCTTCCGCAAGAATACGGATCGTGTAGTAACTAGGGTCGAACACAAGGAGTTAATGCGACTAATGAGTTACTAAACTAATTGAATAGACGTGTGAGATGACTAAAGTTGGAATTTTGGTTAAGCTAAACTAAACTAAATCGAAGAGAATAAACTTATGGCTAAGCACCATAGGTATCGAGAGTCACACAACGATGCAATGAAGTTCTAACAAGATCATTGGTCTTAGATACTATCACGAGT
>CM071869.1:28559940-28577520 GCA_036759665.1 Gynandropsis gynandra
ATCTTATCACGAAGTTGTAGAAGATGGCCGCGAGACGCTTTGCCATAAGTGTTGGCGAGCGTCTTCCACGCCTCGTAGGTTGAAGGGGCGCGTGCAATGAGGGGCTGTAGAGAGGCTGATATTGCTCCAAATAGGGCTGAGAAGAGGAGGCGTTCTTGTTGTTTCCATGGCTGGAAGTTAGGGTTGTCAACGGACACTCCATCGCGATGGATCTTGGTCGGAGGGACAACGGAGTTGTCCTCAATGAAGCATTGGAGATTGTGGCCTTCAAGAAGGGCACGAATCTGAACATTCCATGTGAGAAAGTTGGTCGACGCAGCTTGGTAATGTTGGCCATGTTGACGGTGAGAAGAGTGCTGAGCGGATGTTGTGGATCGAAAGTCGGAGCCGCATCGGTGAGACGGGCGGTAGGATGACTTGTTTGGCCGGCCATGAGTTAGGGTTTGGAGACGGTGAGCAAGAGAGGCAAGAATTAGGGTTAGGTGATGCAGATCTAGGGTTAGGGTTGCGGATCTAGGTTTTGGGTGGTAAGAGAACCGCAACACACTAGCAACGGGCCGCGGCGCGGGACGAGCGGTGAACGGCGAGTCAGGACGCGAGAAGAACGGGCTGGCGGGAGGAGTGGAGGACGACGGCCTGGGAATTAGGGTTTTTGTGTTTAGGCTCTTCGTACATAATGGTACGACGGCAAGGGAGGGAGGAGAAGGGTGAACGGCCAGAGGAAAGGAGGAGGATGATCGGCGGCCGCAAGGAAGGAGGAGGGGCGGCGGCGGCGGTTTGAGAGGGGAGGAGAGGCTGGCCAAGATTTTAGGAGAGTTTGTTGTCGTTAGACTTTGTGTTCTAATACCATGATAATTTGAAATCTGAATAATTGATTAGAATAAGCCTAAACGACTATAAGTACAAAATACAACATTAGACCTAATTATAACATTAGACCTAATTACAGAAATTATGGTTCTACCCTTTATTTATATGTATATCCTTTACACGTAGCTTGAGGAATGGCAACATGACAGTATGTGTGGAGCTTCTTCTTCGGGGATACAGCGCCTAAAGATTCCGTCTATGCCTCTTTTAAAAAGATATGGCTCATCCCAATAATACGCCTTGACGTCATGGAGAAACATCTTTCTCGCATTGTAATTCAGCCCTTCCGGTAATACTCGACAAGTTAAATAATTCACAAAGTCAGCATACCATGGAATTGAAGTGCAAGTCAAGGACATTACCGCATCATCTCAGAGATAGTCGTCAATAGGAGTGCACTCGGGGATTTCAAGATGTGAAAGATGATCACCAACCCCATTCTCGGTTCCTTTCCTATCCCGTATTTCAAGATCAAACTCTTGCAGCAGTAGGATCCATCTAATGAGCCTCGGCTTTGCGTCTTTCTTGGTGAGTAGGTAACATAAGGCAGCATGATTCGTGTAAACTATTACCTTGGAGCCCACTAGGTATGAGTGGAACTTCTCAAACGCGAAGATGATTGCAAGTAATTCCTTCTCGGTTGTGGAATAATTGCATTGGGTGTTATCTAATGTTCGACTAGCATAATAAATTGCGTGCAACATCCGATCTTTTCGCTGTCCTAACACTGCCCCAACCGCATAATCGCTCGCATCACACATGAGCTCAAACGGAAGCTCCCAATTCGGTGGTTGTATGATGGGTGGAGAAACCAACGCCTTCTTCAACGTTTCAAAAGCAGCTCGACATTCTGCTTTAAACTCAAATGCTACGTCTTTGCCTATTAGATCAGTGAGGGGTTTAGATACCTTCAAGAAATCTTTGATGAACCATCTATATAATCCCGCATGACCTAGAAAACTACGGATGGCCTTATCGTTCCTAGGAGGTGGCAGCTTCTCAATGACATCTATTTTTGCCTTATCTACCTCTATTCCCCTTGCTGATATCTTATGCCCCAACACGATGCCTTTGCGAACCATAAAATGACATTTTTCCAAATTCAACACAAGATTCGCTTCTACGCACCTGTCTAACACTTTACACAAATTGTTTAGACAAACATCAAAGGAAGGTCAATGAACCGAGAAATCGTCCATGATCACTTCCATAATTTCACCATTTACATCGGAAAAGATAGAGGTCATGCACCGCTGAAAAGTAGCAGGTGCATTACACAAACCAAAGGGCATCCGACGATAGGCGAATGTACCGAGGGGGCATGTGAATGTCATCTTTTATTGATCGTTCTGGTGGATTGGTATCTGAAAGAAACCTGAATAACCATCAAGAAAACAAAAATAGGAGTGAAGAGCTAAACGTTCAAGCATTTGATCAATGAAAGGTAAAGGGAAGTGATCTTTCCGGATGTTGGCGTTTCATCTTGCGGTAGTCGATGCACATGCGCCATCCCGTGACTGTCCTTGTCAGAATCAGTTCGTTGTTCGTGTTTAGGATGACGGTAATGCCTCCTTTCTTCGGAACATACATGTAGAGGACTCACCCACGCACTATCCGATATATGATATATAATTCCAGCGTTTAACAACTTAAGGACCTCTTTCTTAACTACTTCCATCATGTTCAGGTTTAATCTACGTTGATGTTCAATGGAGGTCTTAGCGTCATCTTCTAAGTGAATCTTATGCATGCAAAGGTCCAGACTAAGTCCCCTAATATCCTCTAATGTATAACCTATGGCATCCCTATACTCTCTAAGAGCTTCTAGCAATCGTGCTTTTTGGGATTCGTCTAGGTTATCATTCACTATCATTGGATAAGTAGATTCGAGTCCAAGATATTCGTACCTCAACCCTTGTGGTAAGGGCTTCAAATCCACTTTTGGGGCTTTTTCAACACTCCAGTCAGGTTTTGGACGCTTGATTTGGCTATTAGGCATATCGGAAGTGGTTGAGCTAACGATGTAAGCCGCTTGAGGCACGCTGGAATCTGTCTGGCATGCGCGGAGGTTTGTGCACTGGTTTATGGCGTTTTCTTGTCTTGAATCCCTCCCAATTTGATCTGTGCTTATGTGCTTATTAGTTGAGAAGTCTCCTTGATGAGGATTGTCCGAAATTCCATCTTTTTTCTTGGGTTACGACCTGTTGTGCTCGGATCGCACAGAAATCTGCTCGGAGTGCGTCTAGCTCGGTGTTCGGGATCTCTTTCATCTTTCCTTCGTCCAGCAGCTTTGTGTAATGTTTCACTTCGTTAGGGTCTTTATAAAGTCCCTCTCCAGCTGCTAAAAGAGCCATCTCAAGAGAATCCATGTTCCCAAAATCTTCGATAACTTCCTCGGCTAGTTTCTCTAAGACGTCTATCTAGAATACCGAGTCTATCATACAAGGCTGTTTAAGCGTGTCGTTCAAATTAAACTCCACTTCTTCATCTCCAAACTTCAATGTGAGTCTACCTTCTGCACAATGTATGATCGTCTTAGCCGTATTAAGAAACGACCTACCGAGGATGATTGGGATTTTCTTGTCCTCCTCCATAACCAAGACGATGAAATCAACCGGGACGAAGAACTTTCCCACTTGCAAAGGCATGTCTTCCAGCATGCCCTCGGGTATTCTAACGCTTCGGTCAGCCATGGTGAGCACCATTCGTGTAGGTCGAAGATCCATCCTACCCTTAAGATCCAATTTTCCGTATAATGACAATGGTAGCACGCTTACGCTTGCTCCGACATCGATTAGTGCATCGTTAATTTCATAATCTCCTATTTTACAAGGGATCACGAATATACCTGGATCGGGCATCTTCTTGGGTAGGTTCGGCTGCAGCATTGAGTCAGTCACCATGACGGTTTCTGTCTCCACATCTCGCTTGTTTGTAAGTACGTCTTTGAGGAACTTGGCGTATGAACACATCTTCTTCAACGCTTCTTGGAATAGAATAGTGATGTGCATCTTCTTCAACATCTCAGAAAACTTTGCAAATTTAGCATCCTCGTTCTTTTTGCGTTGACGTTGAGGGAATGGCAAAGGAGGAGGCCTTGGTTCGGGTTTGACGTATTTAGGCTCCTCTTCCTCCTCTTTGTGCTCTTCGATGTTGCTACTTTTGCTTCCGGTCATGCCGGTAAAACTCCTTGCGGTCATGCTGCCCCTTGTGCAAGTTGTGCAACTTGCGTCTCCAATTACCTAAGAGGAGTTTTAAATCTCTCTACCTGCTTCTTGGTGTTATCTTGATTCCTCACCAAATTATTCTGACTTTGTTGTATTTCCGACATCAAGTTACTTTGATTTTCTTGGAATTGAAGGAGACGAGTGAACATGGCGTTGATATCGGGGGCTGCTTCGGATTGGTTTGGCTGTGACTGAGATGCACGTGGCTTATGTTTTTGAGTTTGGGGGTGTGTCCTTGGCAGAAAATTTTGATTTCGTTGCATCATCCGCGGTTGGAAATTCCCCGATAAACGTTGTGCATTGAATGCACCGTCGGAATTCTTATACGAAAGGTTAGGATGATTTCTCCACTCAGGGTTATAAGTGTTACCTAGAGGCTGATTGTTGCTTACATAATTCACCTCCTCATACCCTTGAATTCCTTGCTCTTCTGGCTGCTTAAAGCACTTCGATCGATGCGCTTCGGACATCATATTGTAGATTCAACTGATTTGATCTTTCACTTCAGCTATCTCGGCATATAAGGCATGCGTGTCATTCAAGTTAGCTACCCTTGCTGGAGTGTTGCGATTGTATTCTCCACCGGTGTTGCTGCCTTCATCAGCCATACGATCGATTAGGTCTTCGATCTGTGGAAACATGAGATTACTCAAAGAACCTCCAGCGGTGGCTATGATCAGAATCCTCGTGTTATCCATGAGTCCTTGCAGAAAATTATGTATGAGATAACCCTGATTCATGTCGTGATGTGGGAAAAGGTGTTGATAGTCTTTGAATCGTTCCCATGCTTCGTATAGACTCTCAGCTGCCCCTTGAACGAACGTGTTGATTCGATTCTTGGCAAGCTGAGCTTTACTCTGAGGGAAGAATCGCATCATGAACTTTTCCTCTAGCTGCCCCCATGATCCTATAGAGTTTGCCGGTTGGGAATACAACAAGTCTTGCACCTTATCCTTCACTGAGAATGGGAAGGAAGCGAGCATGACATCTTCATCTGAGATTCCGTCTCCGGTTCTGATAGTTCTGCAGAGCATCTTAAAGTCAGTAAGATGCTGGTTCGGATCCTCGGCGGGTCTCCCTCTGAACGCTGCGTTACTGAGCATCTGGATGAATGTCAGCTGTAATTCCACGCGAGCATCTCTCCTAGTGATGCATGAAAAGACTGTGTATGCTTAGGGACCATATATGATCCATAAGTTATCACTGGTTGCACTTGTGGCACGTTCAAGTCTCGATGTTCTGCCATTAACTCTTCTTCGCTCTAGTCTACAATATGTGGTTCAATTACTATCTCGGTTTGGAAGTCTAGGTGCACTTGTGTGTTATCGACCGGGTTGCTTGCACTAGCTCTCGTTTGTCTCTTTAATTTTCTGAGCGTTTTATCGATATCTGGGTCGAAAACTAGATCCACACTTCCGATATTCTCATGCACAAGTGAACTGCACGAGAAAAAGAAACCAAACACAAAAATCGTGTGAGTTCCGAGAAGTAAACGAATTTGACTCAAAACAAAGAAAGCAAAAATACGGAAAAGAAACAAATAAGACTCCGGAAAGGATTATGCCTTAATCTAAAAGTATCCTAACTTAAGCCGTAATCAATTCCCCGGCAGCGGTGCCAAAAACTTGATGTGGTTAATCTCAAGTAATAATTTACCTAGACTACCGCTTCCGCAAGAATACGGATCTTATAATAACAGGGTCGAACACAAAGAATTGATGCAACTCTAAATCTAGTAAACTAATGAATAAGACATGTGAAATCGATAAGTGATAGGAATGCGAATGTGACTAAACTAAACTACTTAACTGAATAACTCAATGACTAAACACCATAGGTTTCGAGAGATGCACAATGATGCAACGAAGTTCTAACAAGATCATGGTCTTACATATTATCACGAATTCAGGGAATTCAAGCTCTAATATAGGAACTGACTGGCGTAGACTTGTCCACTACCTAGCGTGCGTACTACCAATCTCCCAATTGTGTAATCTCACTCACTAGACGCATTAAGACTGCTATCCTAATCCCTAGATTCAATCGATCGACGTGGCATAGATTCTAAACCGATTAAATCCCAAAATCATGGTTAAGTTCCAAAGTCTAATCCCCTGGCATAGATTCATTAAACTTATATGATCATTCATTCGAGTGGCGTACAAGAATGAAAACATTAAAAACAACCAATCAATCTGAAAACGATCAAATACCATAATCATTCATTCATGTGGTGTTCAGGAACAAAAGCATTAAGAATCACCAAGCATTAAGAACAAGACTTCGTTACATATCGGCCAAGCTCTCTAACCTATGGCTATGGATCCACTCATACATGAACTCAGCAAAAGAAACGCAAAAGATAACTATGTTCGACATGGTTAAGAATGAGATCCCTCCCTATTCTATTACCGAAGTTTAAATAGCTCCTCCACGTTCCGGCTACTTCGCTCCGTCCTTCTCTCTCTTTCGGTGTGTCTCTGAATATCTCCTCTAGTGTCTGGTTCGTCTCCTAGCCCTAGATGGCTTCTTTTCTCATTAATTGTCCGTTCAAACATTCAAGTTAGTTAGTTCCGGATTAGGCGCCCCGTGCGGATACAACTCTTGCCTGGTCGTGCAGAGGGTAAGCACGAGCGTGCACTCTTCTCAGCCTGAGCGGGCTTACTTGCCCGACCGTGTAGGATTTCAGCCCGAGTCGTGTTCGGTTTCGACGATTTCGATCCTAATTGGAGCTCGAGCGGGTTCCCTTTTGCCGCCCGAGCGGGCATGGTGACCCGATCTTGTGGTCTACCAGCCCGAGTCGGGTATGGTTTCAGGGATTTTCATTTCTAATTGCAGAAGTGTAGCCCGAGTGGGTACTCTCCATGCTCGAGCGTGTAGTCACCATGTGCTGTTTCAGCTCCTTTCGATCGATGCTTAAGTGTTCGATTTGGATCCGTGGCCTTGCACATGTTATATCTTGTCATTCGATCACGTTTTCGGGGTTGAATTGCCGTACTCACTCGTGTTTCACTTCATGTCTTCGTTTCCTATACAAAACACGAAATGGTAGATGAAGTCCTCGAATAAACTCAATAAATCGGTAAAGTCTAAGAAATCTAATCAAAACTAAACCTACGAATCATGTAAATACTACAACGGATTACCTGTTATCACTAGCCCCTAAGTCGCATAGGGCATTTGTGGATGTTCACGTTTCCGAGCTTGCAAGGGACCTGCATCGGGTAATTTCTGTGGCAGCCCATGTTGGATAACGGCGTATGTTACATCGGTGACCATCATTGCCACCTCCTCTTCCACTTTACGCTTTTTGTTGAGGATTTCCTTGAGGAACTTAGCGTAAGACGGAATTTGCATGATAGCTTCATGGAAGGGCATAGAGATCTCCAACTTCTTCAACCTCGCTGCAAACTTTTCAAATTGTGAATCATAAGCTCGTTTCCTCTGGTGACAAGGAAATGGAAGTGGAGGAGGTCTTGGTGGCAGTGCTACATAAGCCGGTTCTTCTTCTTCCTCATCTCATGCTTCCTTGTGATGCTCTTGGTCGCTAGGCTTCATCGTTGAACTCTTTGAGCATTCTCCTCTCTCGAAATTTTGGGGTGTGACGTCCGCAAGTTCTGTCTCGTTTCTCAACATGACGACATTGCAATGCTCCCGAGGATTCGGCTCAGGCTTTGCTGGTAGAATTCCTTGCCGATTAGGAGCACTTTCTGCAATTTGTGCCACTTGGGTGTCTAAGATTTTCAAATGCGTCTCCATTTCCCCCTTTCGCTTCTTCACATCTTCTTGATCCTGTCTTATACTTTTCAGCTCAAAGTGCTGATCTTTCTGCATTTGTAAAATCTGAGCAAGCATAGATGTGATCTCGTTGTTCCCCTCTTGTCGCGGAAGTGGCGCTGATACTCCTCTCGGCTGGTACTCTTGATACCCTTGCGCTCTAGGCTGAAAATTCTGGTTCTGCACCTGGCCTTGAGACGGTCTTGGCTGGTAGCTTCCTTGTAACGGGTTCAAGACGTTGTCGTTGTTCTTATATGACAGATTCAGATGATTCTTCCAGCCCGGATTGTAGGTGTTGGAGTATGGATTGTGGGCAACGTAATTCGCATCTGCAACATCCTGGAATCCGTGAGAATTGGGAGAGGCTTGCTGCATGTTTACCAATTGTAACTTCAACTCGACAAGCTCAGCTCGCAATGCAAGCACCTCGTTGTCCGCTCCCTTGGCTAGATTGCGACGATTAAATTCTCCCGACATAATGCTTCTTCCCCCGGCCATCTTTTCAATCTTGGTTTCAATAGTGGTGAACGGGAGGTCATGTAGAGAACCTCCACAAGTAGCGTTCAACTAATCACGAACTTCATCACGAAGACCCTCAATGAAAGTGCCAATGAGGTATCTTTTATCCATCCCGTGGTGTGGGTATTCGCGTTGATATCCTTTAAATCGCAGCCACGCCTCCGGAAGACTCTCTTTATCCTCTTGTGTAAACGAATTAATCTTATTCTTCCATAGCTAAGTCTTATGGGGTGAGAAGAATTGCATCATGAAGCGTTCTTTGAGCTGGCTCCACGTATGAATAGAATCTGGAGGTAGCGTGTAGAGCCACTCGAGTGCATGCTCCCTAACTGAAAACGGGAACACAAGCAACATAATTGCTTCATCATCTATTCCGGGGTATGCTTTCATGTTCGAACAAACTTTGAGAACGCACCAGCATGTAGAGCCACTCGAGTGCATGCTCCGTAACTGAAAATGGGAAGGCAAGCAATATAATTTATTCACCATCTATTCCGGGGTATGCTTTCATGTTCGAACACAACATCTTGAACTGAGTGAGATGCTGGTTCGGATCTTCTGTAGATCGTCCCCTGAATGGCGATTGATTCAACATCTGAATGAAGGCCGGCTGTAACTCAAATCTGTTCCGTCTATCTCAGGCCTTCGAATGCAGGAGAGAAGCTGCGTGTGTTTAGGCATTGTGTACGCCCCGTAAGTTTTCGGTGCTTCCTCCTCTGCCATCTCTTCTTCACTAGATAAATCTGTTTCTCTCTCACTTGTCGTTTCCTTAATATTATCGGAACCACTACGTCTTGATTTTTGCTGCCTTCTCAATGCTCGGGTGGTTTTGTTAATATCGGGATCGAAGAGAAGTTCTTTGCCTCTTGAACTCCTAGACATAAACCGAGTAATCTGCGCGTAGGAAAACAACAAACAAATGCATAGCTCGAAAGAGATGTAATGACTCAAAATGCAGAAAAAAACAAACAAAAGACTCGGAAAGGACTGGATCTCGAATCAACGAAATCCTAATTCTAATGTCGTGACTAGTGCCTGGCAACGACGCCAAAAACTTTATGGTCAGAATCAGAGGTTTTATATTTCCAAGACCACTCTACCGCAAGTATACAGTTCGTGTAGTACAAGGGTTGAACTCTGGGAACCAGTGCAGCGTTAGAATTAAGATATCACGAGAAGAAAATCGATCAATAGCTTGATATCGAACTGGAAAATAAATGAAATAAAAGATGGCGAAGCTAGACTCAACAATATGGAGTACCATGGGTTTCGAGAATAGCGAAACATGCAATGGATGTTTCTATGGAACATGAAATTGGTTTATATCAATCGATGGGGAACTAAAATATAATCCTCTACCTAGGAAATCAACGTCACTCATCTTCCGATGTAGCGCAGAACATCTAGATGCATGAATAACAATAGGGAATTCAACCTCAAATGCTACAAATGACTCTTCCGAGCCTAAATCCTCTACCTAGGAAATAAACATCATTCATCTTTCGATGTAGCGCGGAACGTCTAGATGCATGAAGAACGATAGGGAATTCGACCTCTAATGTCGGATGGGAACTTAACCTCTATAAACTGAAATGACTCTCCCGAGCCTAAATCTTCTATCTAAGATATAAACGTACTCATCTTCCGATGCAGTAAATCTACAACCTAAATGCATGACGAACAATGAGGGTTCTACCATGATTATTACCGTTCCTGAATAGATTAACCGATCAGTCAAATTCTCATTAATCTAATTCATTCGAAGGTTAATTCTCGAGACTCAAGTTTTACTCTCTCGATGCCTAGACGAATCTCTACTCTCATTCAAACATGTTTAATCTCATTTAAATAGATCTAGTCTCATTCAAGCATGAAATCAACAACGTATGAAGGCATTACGCACATATCTATAACCAATCGAACCATACGATTGAACAAAACCGAAATCAAGCATTAACGAATCAAACTATCCATTTCAATGGCATGCTTAACCCATGATAACATATCTACTCAGAATGCATAGGGAAACAAACACAAGCGAAGTAAATATTCATCTCCTCTATCATCCCGAGCGGTGGCCTCGTATGAATCCTTTGGATGGCCAAAGTCTTCAATCGTGTTCTCTCCTCTTTCTCCTGTGTATTTTGGTCTCTTTTCTTGGTCTGTTAGTCGTCCCCCCTTGCCCTAGATCGCCCCTTCTCTTTCTAATTCTCGTTTGAAATTCAAAACATGTTGTTGAGAGAAAGGTGGTTCGCGCGGGCTAAGGCACAACCCGCGCGGGGTGAGTGCTTCTCCACAGCCCGAGCGGGCTCTTCATCAGCCTGACCCATGCAAACTTTTCTGGTCACGGCAGCCCGCGTGGGCAACTTGGCCACCCCGTGCGGGGTCGGGTTCTTCATCCAAATCCGTGCGTGCTCCAAGCCTCCCCGAGTCATGCAAACTTTGCTGGAAATGCAGCCAGCGCGGGGCCTTTTCCAAGCCCGAGTGGACTGTGTTATCTTGCTGTTTTCGCTCCATTCGCTTGGTGCTAGGGTGTTCCGTTTGGTTCCATGGCAGTGCACGTGTTGTATCTTATCACTTAGTCATGTTTTCGGGTAGATTTTCCGTATTCACTCGTGTTTGGTTCACATGTCTTCATTTCCTACACAAAACACGAAATAGTAGAAGAAGTCCTCGAATATACTCAATAAGTCGGTAAATTCCGAGAAATCTAATCAAAACTAAACCAAAGAATCATGAAAATACTATGACGGATTACATGTTATCATCAGACGATCCGAATATGATATCTACCCTCTCTCAAGGTATAGACACGTGATCTAGTCAAGTTATCCCATACTTTCGGGGCTAACACCTTCAACTAAACCCATAAGTTTTATGATTCATCCATTTAACCCTCAACCGCTACTACCCTACTTTCATGGCCTAGCCTCGGTTGTTCTAAGCCTGATTATCTGGAATTAGAATTCTCCTTTCGGTCCTTCTCCAAGGTTCCTAAAACATGCAGCTACTTGGTCTTTGTAAACACAAGTCAATCAAGCACTCAGACAAAGAATAGATAAACAATAACGGGAAATCGCATACAAAGATAAATTAAAGTGGTTTTAGGATAGACATGGGTAATCCCTTCTCCTAGAACAAAACGACTACTCGCCCATGAAAATAGACACGGGTAGTCCCCGGCAACGGCGCCAAAAACTTGATGCGTTTCCAAGTTAAACTAAATTAAACTACCCGCAAATGCACGATACATGTGTAGTACTCTAGGTGTCGATCCCACAGGGACTACGCAACACAACCTAAACTCAAACTAAGAATCAACCTTGAAAACAACGAAATATTGGTTTTAAGATTGAAATAACAAAAAACAATAAACTAACGAGTTCTTAACAGTGAGACAAACGTTCTAGGATATCGTTTTGCCACAAGACTACCGAAACCAACAATCAAACTATCTAATCATGCATTCTCAATCAATTTATCTAAGACGGACGATCCTAATATGATATCTACCCTCTCTCAAGGCATAGACACGTGATCTAGTCAAGTTATCCCATCTTTCGTGATTGACACCTTAAACTAAACCTATAAGTTATATGATTCATCCGTTTAACCTTCAGCGGCTACTAGCCTACTTCCGTGGCCTAGACTCGGTTGTTCTAAATCTCATTATACGAAATTAGAATTCTCCTTTCGGTCCTTCTCCTAAATTCCTAAAACATGCATCTACTTGGCCTTCGTAAACACAAGTCAATCAAGCACTCAGACAAAGAATAGATAAACGAAAACGAGAAATTGCATTCAAAGATAAATCAAAGTGGTTCCAGGATAGCCATGCGGTAATCCCTTCTCCCAGAACAAAATGATTACTCGCCCATGCGTTTGAAACCAAACAAAATAATCGAAGTAGATAGTCTAAAGAACATAAAAACCAAACGAAACCGAAGTCCTGAATTGATCTCCAGTGCTCCTTGAATGTCTCTTTTTTAAGAACTCACGAACAACTCTCCTCTTTCCTTTCTCTCTCTCTTTCTCTCTCTCTCTCTCTCTCTCTCTCACGTGTATTTAGTCCAAAACTCCGGTGAATTCGACCCCTAGCTCTCTTCCTTGTCGTTCCTCTTTTCCTCTTTGTTGCAGCATGTTGTTCCTTTTTGGTTGTTCATTTCCTTTCCTCTTCTTTCCTCTTTGTTGCAGCATGTTGTTTTGTGAGTTTTCAGTTCTTATTTGCATTGGTTTACATTCTTGGATAAGTGGGCACGTTTCCTTTCTGTTTTCCAGCCATATAGCTCTCATTCCTCTTCTCAAACCATGTTTCCTTTTTGTTTAGGCAACAAGCCTCTTCCTTTTCCTGTTTCCTGCCCGCAAGTTTCCTTTTCTTGTTTTGCACGGGATGGAGTGTGTGCCCCGCGTGGGCTCCCTTGTTGGAGCTGGATCCGCGCGTGTTGCGGAGTGCCCTGACCTGTGCTACATCTGCTTGATCAATGTCCCTGCACGGGCTAAGGTTAGTGCCCCGCGCGGGCTGAGGGTGAATGGTGGTCTATGCGTGTTGATCTTCACCCTGACGTGTGTTGAGTTTGCTGGAGGTTGTAGCTCGCACAGGCTAGGTGAATGCCCCGCGTGGGCTGTGTTAGTCCTTGCCGATTCTCGTCTCATTTGTTCCGTTATGATCCCCGATGTTAGTACTTTGTCCCGTGTACGGTCTTTCGCTCCAAAATGAATCAAATATGCATTAAAACCTTTAAGAACACGAAAACAAGAAAACGAGTAAAATAGATACAAAATCACACGCAACCATCACATCTATATTGTAAACATCTCTAAAATCATGCGAGAAATACATATGAAAACGAAACGATCACTCATTCCATCTTCCAGATATCCACCACAACGCCATATTCATAATAAGTTGGTTGCGCAAAGAATTGGTGATGGATGGTGATATGGTGGCAGTAGAGGTTGAGTAACCCACCAACAAACCTCTGTTACCAACAAATCATAGTTGTCACATAATTTCTAATGTGTTTAGGCATGTAAAAGTGTTTGGTAGTGAGTTTTTAAAGAGTTTTTCTTTTATGTTTGTTGGTTGAGTTGTGTTGAAAATGGAACTATTAAAATAGATTATATACTGAATTTTTCAATGGTCATCCATGGATAATATCAATACATGACTGTGAAAAAACTTATCCAATCAATGGAAAACATGATGAATACTTTTTTCAAAGGGCATCTATTGAGATCTTTAATAGATGCCCATTGAAAAGTCTACTGTATAGGCAATGTAACTTAAAGTGTCAAATACCTACCCGTTTTAACATGTATTCAATCAAAGTATCAACATATACTCGTTGAAAAGTACAAAAATGGATTGAATTATATTGCCTATATAGAGTAATAATTACAGAGATCAACGATATATGTTTTCAACTATATGCCCGTTGATGTTGTTGAAAATGGCTACGACGATACATCATTAAATGGTGACTTTTGGAATGGATATTTGTTGAGAATTTACATTCTGCCAACGAATGCCCGATAAATATTGATCGATCAGTTCGATAATCAAAGTTCATCACAAAGTTATTCTTAGAAAAGGCATATCAACGCTAATTGATGTTGCAATAACAATTTCCATACTGACAATGAGGTATCTCTTGAATTGATTTAAGTTATTCCCAAATTATGATCAATTTTGTGAAGAAAGACATGACATCAAGTGACGCTTTACGAAGATTACGAAGTTGCTATGTGATTTTGAATAACCTTGGGGTATTAATTTACTGGAGATGGAACGATCTCACCACTACGTTATTTCTTGACAAGAGGCAATAATCTTTGTCTGTTTCAGAAGGCTTCAGAAGAGTTCCATCAATGAACCACATTTTGTTGTTTCTTTCCAAGGCCATGACGATAGAGCGATGTCAAGAGTTGAAGTCCTCGGGACCAGTGAGTTTGTCATCAACAAACATAAGGTATGTATCATCATTGCTACCAAGAAAGTAATCATTCTCCAGGAATCTTCATTTGCACGTGTACACACCATATTGCAATTGAATGAAGAAAGGATTCCAAAGAATTCTTTTGAAAAGAGATAAAGAATCAAGTGAAAGCAATTATTTGCTCTGATAATATATTATAAACCAAATGTTTGAATGATGAATTTCTTGATCCACGATGAAACCAAGGAGCTGAAGAGAAAAAAAAAACACTATGTTTCCTGAAAATAGAGGAAGACATAAAAAGATTAGAAAAGGAAAGCAAAGCAAGTAAGCAAAACTCAGAAAAATTTATTGATAAAATATATAACCTAATACAAAGGAGTTCTTCATCTATACTACATGCATTTTTGGCTATTCTTACAAACTAAAACAAGAAAATAAAGATTGTTAAGTCTTGCTGAAAATAGATAAAAACACAAAAAACTGGAAGTCTTGAACTTGTTCTTGAGATTCTTTGTTCTTGAATCTTTTCCCCAGTTATTTGCATATTGTCATAGTCTCTGATTCTTTGTCTATGTCGCTTCCGTTTTTAAGCGTTAAATTTGATCGGTTTGGTTGTTTATTTTTTAGGGACCTTTTCAGCATTTTGATGTTCTTATACTTGGTTGAATTCATTTATGGATGAATCATTGATCTTATCCTGTTTGTAGTTGTTTGCTGTCAAGAACACCCAAATGCTTTGAAGTTATTGTTTTTCAGGTTTTTGATAAATAAGTGTTTTTGATGTTGTTTTTTATGTCTCCTCAAGCCCCAAAATAGAAATATTTGAAACTGAGTTTCTTCAGAGACCCTTGCTTCTACAGGATATAAGCTTTTTGTTTGCTGAATCCAGTATAAAATATGAATATCAATCGGTAGTGATGAGCCTAGTTTATATTAAATGTAAAGTAGTGTTAGTTTTGAGAGATGTAATCCGTTATATAGGGTGATTTTTGAACTCTAACAAAAGGACCTTGATATATTTTTTTTTCTCACAGTTACAGTTGACTCTACTGTGGAGTGTTACGGTTTTGTTCAATGGAGTGGGTCTGGCAGATACATCACATGCAGTGCACAATTCCACGGTGAGTATGTCATGGAACAAAGCTCTAATTTGAATTGTAGTGTTGTGCTATCATTCTAGCTCTAGAAGGAAATTATCATCCTTTTCTAACTAAGATTTTTTCGTCTTTTGTATCAAAGTTAAACTAGTGTTTTTCGCATTATTTTCCATCTCTGTTCATTCTAATTGATTGATGTTTGTGAAAGAGGTAGGGTGAAAAGAACCCAGGTCTCAGAGGTTCATGATCTATAATGACGATATGAAGTTGTAATTGTCGAGGATATGACCTTGTCAAAACTACCTAATTAGTAAAATATAAGATCAATGAGATGATACTACAAGAAGTTATGACAATTTTCCATTTAGCAATTGGAAACAACCATATTGTAGTCTACGATAAGGTATTGATGTCTCATTCTTACCATAGTTCAATTAAAAAAATTTAAATTTTATAATGCTGGAGCACTACAGGCAATATTTCAAATGTAAGAGGTGTAACTTTGTTCATATATTATACTCGATACATCATATATGTCATGCAGTTTATGACATTGCTTCTTCTACTTAAGAAGTTGAGATATTTCCTACTTATGTCTTCTCCTTGTTAAATGTAGAAGTTGTAAATGCCCAAGAATTGTTTTTATTTAGTCTAAACATAGTTCAGTTTAATATATCAATCGAGAGAATAGTTATATCTAAGTATCTGATGAAAACGCTAATCTTCAAGATGCACCCCTGAAAATAGACTATTATAATTCAATCTCTTCGAGGCAATATTCTCCTTTCAAAACCAAACTGATGTTCTTCATATTACAATCACGGTTATCCAGCTCCATCTCCATTCTTTAGTTGTTCCCTTTCTATCTTTCAGCTTCTTCCATCTAACAGCTTCTACTTAGTAAGTTGGGATATTTCTGATGAGGGCATTACAACGACCTACGACCCTAACGAAGGAGAGGAGCGCGACAAGGATGAGCCGAGCATGTATCACAACGAGGACGAGCCTAGTATAGGCGAGACAAGCACGGGAGCGGATGGAGAGCTAGGAGAAGATGGATCACACATTGCCATGCCGGTGGTCCATGACAAGCCACTCACGAGATCCCGAGCAAAGAGCCTCCGTACAAGAATCAATGCGTACGTGGCTCAAGTGCTTTTCAACCACCGTCAGGAGCTCAACAACGAAGAGGGGGACACAAGCAGAACCTTTCCAAAAGCCAAGACCCTCTTCGTCATCAACGAAGTCAATGAACTTCACCAAATGGTGTCATGAACAAAGGCAACAACTTGCCATATCTCGACCGGCGCCCCAACTTGCCTTAACTGGAACATAGCCGTTTGAAATTCAAACTTCAGCTCCAACGACTCTTGCCTTTTCCACCAAGATCCATTTTGCCTTTCTTAGCCTTGTCCGAATTAAGGCCCCAACGGCCACATTGTATTTTCCCTTTCTTGTTCTTTCTCGGTCACGATTTAAACCGAGCCTTTGTTTTGTTGGAAGGATAATCTTGAATTCGAGTAAAAATTACTAAGTTCTTTTCAATTTTTGCGAGTTTTCGCAACCTTAGTTCCTCTTGTGCTCCGGGAGTCCAAGAAGAACGTGAGACTGTATCGAAGGTCACGTCCACAACCTTCGTGGTGTCCTGCGATCCACCCGTCCATCCATCCCTTGAAGGATCGAGCGAGCGCCCCTTTTGGCCTGTTCCCCTTCGTCCGCCTTCACCATCACCGAGTCTTGGCTAGAGAGTACCAACTCAACTCATTCCATTCTTGCGGCTTAAGTTACGGAGCTTGTATTAGTTTTTGGTATCAGAGCCCGGTCCTCGGCCACAAGCGTATCTGCTACCATCTCTATTTCATTTCGATTTTTGTTTTATTGTTTGATTTCGTTTGCTAAGTGTGCAGTATTCATAAAAGAAAACTTCAAAAAAAAAAGAGAATCATGGCCGAAACCGGAGACGTTCCAAACAACACCCTCACCGAGATACTCCAAACCATGCGAGACATGAATTCCCGTCTCTTGCGCCTAGAAGAAGCCCCGAGACGCCCACAAGCCGAGCGTTTCGTCGGACCACGGGAGAACGCTGACTATCCCCCGAACGAACACCTAAGGCCGAGACGTGCACCACACTTCAGAGAGCAACCACGA
>CM071869.1:28586104-28599639 GCA_036759665.1 Gynandropsis gynandra
AATTAAAATCAAAATTAAAATCAAAATTAAAATTAAAATCAAAATTGGGTCAAAATTAAAATCAAAATTGGGTCAAAATTGGGTCAAAATTGAAATCAAAATGTGGTCAAAATTGGGTCAAAATCGGAGGGGGTTTTAGGCAGATTTGTGATAATTGAGGGGGGAATAGGATGAGGTCAAAATCGAGGGGGGAATGGGACTAAAACATGATAATCGAGGGGAAAATAGACTGAAACTGAAAATCGAGGGGGGAATAGGACGAGGGTCAAAATCCAGAGGGGAATAGGACTAAAGCATGAAAATCAAGGGAGGAATATGCTGTTTTTCCAAATCTAAACTATTTTTATACTAAATAAGAACAATGAAAAACGGCCTATTCCCCCTTGAAAATCATGTTTTAGTCCTATTCCCCCTGAAATTTTTATCTGAATTTGATCTAATTTTTACTCAATTTTAACTCAAATTGTACTTAATTTTGACTCAATTTACTTAATTTCAACTCTAATTTTAACAATAAATCAAATTAATTATTCAATTTAATCGACTTACTTGATTTGATTTCGAATAAAATTAAGTACGGTTTTTTACTTGAAACCAATTTTAACCCAAAATTGAACCCAATTTTGACTCACTTTTAACCCAAAACCGATCCAATTTTGACCCAAATTATGATATCAATTTTGACCCAAATTATGATATCAATTTTGACTCGATTTAATCCGAATTTTTACTTAATTTTAACCCGATAAAATTAAGTACGGTTTTTACTTAATCCGTAATTTTAACTCAAAATCACAATTTTGACTCAATTTCACTTACTTAATTTTAACCCAAAATTTTACTTAATTTTAACCCAAAGTCGACCCCAATTTTGACTCAATTTTAACCCAAAACCGATCCAATTTTAACCCAAATTATTAACTCAATTGACTTAATTCGGATTAAATCGGATTTTCAATTTATACTTAATTCGGATTAAATCGAATCAAAATTGAGATCATTGACTTAATTCAATTGACTTAATTGACTTAATTCCAAATTGAAATCATAATTTGGGTTAAAATTGGATCAGTTTTGGGTTAAATTGAGTCAAAATTGGGGTCGACTTTGGGTTAAAATTAAGTAAAATTTTGGGTTAAAATTAAGTAACTGAAATTGAGTCAAAATTGAGGTCGATTTTGGGTTAAAATTACGGATTAAGTAAAAATCGTACTTAATTTTATCGGGTCAAAATTAAGTAAAAATTCGGACTAAATCGAGTCAAAATTGATATCATAATTTGGGTCAAAAGATTGGATCGGTTTTGGGTTAAAAGTGAGTCAAAATTGGATTCAATTTTGGGTTAAAATTGGATTCAAGTAAAAAACCGTACTTAATTTTATTCGAAATCAAATCAAGTAAGTCGATTAAATTGAATAATTAATTTGATTTATTGTTAAAATTAGTGTTAAAATTAAGTAAAAAATTTTGTCAAAATTAAGTAAAAATTAGGATTAAATCGAGTCAAAATTAAGTCAAAATTAAATCATATTTAGATCAAAATTAAAATCAAAATTAGGTCAAAATTGAGTCAAAATTGGGTCAAAATTAAAATTAAAATTAAAATTAAAATCAAAATTAAAATTAAAATCAAAATTAAAATTAAAATTGAAATTAAAATCAAATCAAAATTAAAATCAAAATTAAAATCAAAGTTGGGTCAAAATTTAAAATCAAAATTGGGTCAAAACTAAAATCAAAATTAAGTCAAAATTGGAATTAAAATTGGGTCAAAATCGGAGGGGATTTTAGGCAGATTTTTTATAATTGAGGGGGAATATGATGAGGTCAAAATCGAGGGGGAATAGGACTAAACATGATTTTCAAGGGGAATAGGATAAAAACTGAAAATCGAAAGGAATAGGATGAGGGTCAAAATTGAGGGATAGACTAAAGAATAATTTTCTCAAGGGGAATATGCTGTTTTTCTTGAGAACAATTCTCTTTTTTTGGACATTTACATGTTCTACACTCAACAAAGAGAAGAAATAACTAGGAAATATCCCAACTAACCATTGATTTTCAAATTTCACACTGGATTCAGCAAACAAAAAGCTATCTTGTAGAAGCAAGGGTCTCTGAAGAAGCACATCCAAAGCTTCAAATAGTTCTATTTTAGGTTTATGCAGACATAGAAAAACATCCAACCACTGATTTATCGAAAAGCTGAAAAAGAATAAACTCAAAAGGGTTTTGGGTTTTCTTGATAGCAAACAACTACAAACGAGATAAGATCGATTATTCATCCAGAAACGAAATTGAACCAAGGATAACGACATGAAAATACCACGAATTCAACCAAGGATAACAACGTGAAAATACTGAAAAACAATCCCTAAAAATCTACCTACCGAACGGGCAATTCTAACGCATAAGAATGGAAACAGCATATACAGAGCTCGTGAAATCGAAAAGATTACCGTCTCTCGCCGATGCGCTGTTTTGGACTGCGACCGCTTCCTCGCTCACATCTGAAACCAAACACAGAGCTGATTCAACAATCTAAACCCTGAAATGAAGAAATTAGCTATTGAAAAGGGATAATACATAAAGACGTGTGAGTATATGCGCTTAGACATCGAATGGGGACGGAATCGGAGCCTAGTTTTGCGTGAACGAAGAAGTTATAAGGCGACATGCTTGAAAAATCTGCGGCGGATGATAGCGGAGATGGGCTCTGGCTTTCTAATCGTCGAGCAATTTTGCCGGTGAGTGAGATAACGACAACGATTCTTAGAACGGCGCTTGCTCGGGCTTATATAAAGGCCAAAATTTCCCGCTTTTTTACCTATACTAGGTTGAATTTTTTGTTAAACTATGGTGACTAACTTTGTATTTTTAAGCTAATATCTATACACATATACATATTTTTTTATAAAGATTTCTTTATCTCATTTTCCATTTATGTTCAAATTTTTTATATATTTTTAAATCATATCCTTTACCATTTATAAAAACGTGTTAAAATACAATTGAAAATTTATAATTTCTTAAAATATAAAATTTGATAATAATTGTAGAATTTCTTCTTGCATAACCAAATACAACCTAAAATCTAAAATCTTATATATAAAAGAGTAGCTTTTTCCTCTCCTCCGGTGCTGCCACGACAGCGGAGAGAGAGGAAAAACCCTTCACCCTTCTATTCACATAAACAAAAAAATGTATTAACAATCCACGAGTTCAAATTCCTAGTATTTGTTCATATCATCTTCTTCTTCTCAAATCCATTGTACTTGCTATATCAACCCTTTCAAACCATTTGATCGTCACTGAAGCATGGTTTGGGACTTTTTTAGAACGGGAAGCAGCTATCGAATCCGAGGTTACGCTTCCAAGTTGGTCGGTAATAGGTAGGGTGCCACAGTGATGATGTATCGCACTCTTGGATTCCCGACATATATAATAAAAAGAAGAGGTTTATTCCCAATACGGCACCGACGGTGGCCCATCGTGTGGATTCACTGCCGTGGGTAATAAGCTTCTGGGTCGGTTCGAAGTGGCTCTTGATTTGAACGCAGCGGAGACAAGGGAGTGTTTGCCACACATTGGTTGGATTGCGTTGGTTCTAAGAAAATGGGGATGAAGAACAACAAACCCGGGTCAAATCCGAAGCTCTATATCAGTGTTCGTGTTGAACCAAACCCAATATTTGTTTTCCAATTCGACGGCGAGCCTGATTACAGTACACAGGTTTTTCAGGTCAAAGGAAACTCTGGTGTTTTGTGTTAGTCCGGATACAGAAACTCTGGTGATCGGAATCTATGTCGAGGTCAGTATCTAGAAATGGAGCTTTTGACATGTATGCTTTGCTTCCGATCATGAAGCCAGAATTCTCGGGTGTCACCTGAGGGTGATGATATCATGTGTTGGATACTTGATCGCCCCGAGATCGATGTAGATATTGAGTTTCAGATACCTATAAGACTGCACAATCAGGTTGTGTGGTTGGAAGTTTTGAAATCATTCAGTACATGTATAGGAAATTGCAAACCAAATATAAAAGGAGAAGGGATATTAGAACCTATTTTATGGATTGCGTGAGGTAAACAAGTTACGTATTGAGGAAGATAAATGGAGAAAGAATGTTACAGAGGATGAGTGGCAAACATATGCATCCATTCTTTTTGGAAAGTTCCATGAGCGTGCAAAGAAAAATGGAAGAGATTCCAATAACCATATAGCTTTCCTATCATCTATAAAAGATGTTCTTGAAGGAGCAAAGTATCCTAGATTTAAAAAATTGGGTCTTGAAGATGCTATGACTTTCATCTCTCGACTCTCTGACGTCGATGATGATTCCGTTGTTAACAATATACAAACTCTATCCATGAGGTTCGGGTACACGGTACATGTCTGATATGTGAGTTTTATAAAGAAACAATAAGGTGTCTCATATGTGAGTTTTACAAAGAAACAATAAGGAATAACATAGAAATACGTATGAGGATACTCACACAAGGTTTCCGATTGATAAATGTTGGAACTTTGCAGTTTTATTTGATTGATCAGAAGATTTTGATGATTGATAATTCAAGGATCCAATCGCTAGATGACTTGAGAAAGCTATCTGTTATCGATGGTCGTACAATTATCCTTCCACTTTTAAAGTTGTTTTTAGAGGTCTTTGATTTTTCAGTTCATAAATGACCTCTTGCTATCTCCAACATGTTTGCACTATATGATAATTCTTGTCTTCCGTCACCGAAAAAAATTGGAAGAAATGATTAACAAGGATTCTGAAGAGAGATCAGCTACTGCAGAAGCTATTCTTTTGCTAGAATTATAATTGCTTGCGCGTTATTGGCCGAGGATTACTAACCAAGAACTACAACAGATACTTGAATAGTAACTTCATTCATATGATCTTTATAATGACTTGGAGATTTTGTTTCATGAATATGCGTTGATATACACTGCGTCAGCTTCATATCCTTAACTGTTTACTCTCAAAGCTCAAATTATAAAATGGTACCACTGTTCAAAAGAGTTCTGAGTGCAAGTGATGTTGGTCGTACCGGACGTTTGGTCCTTCCGAAAGCATGTGCTGAAGTAATTTTTCCGTCTTAATGCTATTTTAGATATTCCAAACAATACTGAAAAGTTTTCATATTACTAGTCAACACTACAAACTTTTGTATGACATGCACACATACTTTCCCTCATCTCTCAACCAGAGGCCCTTCCGTTAAAGATACATGACACAAAGGGCAAAGAATGTGTATTCCAGTTCAGATTTTTGCCTAACAATAATAGGAGGATGTATGTTTTGGAGGGTGTGACCCCTTGCATTCAGCCATGCAGTTGCAAGCTGGTGACACCGGTCCTTTTTAAATTTGACAATGGTATTTTCCTTAAAACGTATTAACAAGGATGCTGAAGAGAGGTCAGCTGCTGCAGAAGCTATTCTTTTGCTATAATTACAAAGTGAACATGAGAGTGGCAAAGACAAAGTGAAGATAACCGAGCATCCTTCAAGTAGAAAAGATCAGAGGAAACATGTATCTAACCCCAATAGTAAGATAAGAACTTCTGCGAATATTTCAGTTGGCCTAAAGAAAGAAGGGTAAGTTGTAAAACTCTCTAAGTGGAGACTCTATTTCTCTGGAAAGTCCACAATGGTGTAGTAGAATTCTTTTAAATAATACTTTTATATCAATCCTTCTATCAGGCATGCGAATGATCCTGTTGAAAGTACATCATGTTGCTGTAGAATTTTACAGAACATCATGCTTACATCAATCCTTCTGTCAGACATTGGTCTGATACATTGGAAGCAGAACAACTTGAACATGTGGGTGGCATAGACAAAGAGCACATGATAGAAGATTGGAGTCTTGGTGATGAACCTTCAAGCACAAGTGAGCAGCCAAACAAATCATTCAACCCTGATATTCACGCGCAAACTGTTGCAATCGAGGCTGGTATAGTATTTCCTTTACAATACATAATGAATAATCAAAATCTTTTACAAAATTATGATTCGGGTCCCTCTCATATCAAATTAATGTTATTTAGATGACGCTATGTAGCTTAAAGAAGTGGATTCATCAACTCAATTTATCCCCACACCAGAGGAAGATGATATCACAAATGTTCGTTCTAGTTATGGATATGATAATAAAGGTAAGAACTTGACTGAAAAGACTGAAATGTCATTTATCTTGATTTGATTCAAATTGTTTACTTAAATGCTCAAGAATGTGGTTCTGCAGTCTCAGTGGAACATTAATTTTTTAAAAATGGAGTTGGCCTGTTGCCGACCACCAGTTGACTACCACACAGAAGACCGCGACGTCGTCTTTGCTTTGCCTAATCTGCTTTCTCTATTTGTTGAGGAAATATATAGCGAGAGATCATATAATGGCTGTCTAAGCAAGTTTTGTTTCGAGCTAAAAGTGACTTACCATGTGGTCTGTGTTCAAGCTCTAAAGTGCTTATCTTTCGATACAATAATTTGTTATGTTTGATAGTTTTATAATCTCCGGTTTACTCATATTCAGGCAAATGGTTCTACCGAGCTATTGATGGTCGTCCTCGAGTTTGTGCATCACTGGAAAAGCTCATATAGAGAAAGCCTGGTAACTTCCCTTTTTGCACTTGTAAACAGGAACCTAGTTATCTAGAGCAAAGTTGTTATGGAATTATAAAAAGTGCTAACTCAATAAGAAAGTGGAAGGTAATTTCATGATTTTCTATATTTATCTTCCCGATTTTTACGGTGCTACTTTATTTCAACATTGTTTGTGTCTAAAGGCAGTCTGAAATCAAGGATATGAAGTTTGAGAATATCCTTCATTAGGATGGAGTACCAGATGTGTTGTGACATTAAAACAGGTGGTTGTGGTAAAACGAACAATGATCGACATGTTTTAACAAGATATCCAGCTATATTCATCATCGGTAAGTGTCATGATCATGAACTGTGAAGATAGGTTTGTTTCAGAGTTTCCGAATGTGTATATCTCTACGGGACCGTGATTAGTGGTTTGGAGAATTACGCCATTGTTCCAACTGATAATACCACCATGGCCTGAGCAAGGCATATGAAATTATAAGTAGTGACTCTGGTTGATCTTGGGTCTTGCATTTATTAATCTGATAGGATTTTGAAGAAATTGTATGACTCTCAGATTCTCATGTTTATGTTATTTGTATAGTTGCTTGCTGTGAAGAAATTGGATAAGCAGGATTTCAATCATCAGGGAGATGACGAATTTATTAAAGTGGTGGATAATATAGATAAAATACGGCATGCTAACGTTGTGCAACTTGTGGGTTACTGTGCAGAGCAAGATCAACGGCTTGTGATCTATGAGTTTTGCAGTAATGGCACACTCCAAGAGTTGATACATTCTGACGACGACATGAAAATAAAACTATCGTGGAGTTCCGATGTTAGGATGGCCTTAGAAGTTGCCAAAGCACTCGAGTGAGTTCAATTCCAAGGTCATCAGAGTCGTTTTGAATGAGATATGTTGAGTTGTGACATCCTGTTTTCCATTTTTGTTGGCAAGGTGTTTGCATGAGATCTGTGATCCACATCTTATTCACCGGAATTTCAAGTCTGCAAACATTCTCCTCGACGACGATCTTAAAGTGCATGTATCCGAATGTGGCCTAGCTCCGTTGATATCCTCGGGTTCCGTGAGTCAGGTGATACAGACATCCTAATCAATGAAACTTCAGTTGTAGGATGATATCCAAATATGAGTTGTATGTTTTCAGCTCTCTGGACAACTATTAGCAGCATATGGCTATGGAGCTCCGGAGTTGGAATACGAGATCTATACGTCAAAATGCGACGTGTATAGTTTTGGAGTTGTTATGTTAGAGTTGTTGACGGCTCAAAAGTCATACAACAAGTGAGTGGAGGAAATGCTATCTCATGTTGATCCTTCAGACCGCATTACATAATCAATGAATGAACTAAACAAAGTTGTTTTTGTAGGAATCGTAATCGAGGTGAATAGTTTTTGGTGCGATGGAGGATCCTGCAGCTCATAATATTGACGCATTATACAGGATGGTTGATCAATCTCTGATTGATGACTATCCAACTAAGTCACTCTCGCATTTTGCTGACATCATATCCCGATGTGTTCAGGTAAGAAGCAATTCAATGATATCTTATACCTACTATAACTAATCAAGTCTCTAAAACCCTTTGTTAACTTTTATTGTTTAGGACAGTCCAAACCGGAGTTTAGGCCGCCAATCTCTGAAGTTGTGCAAGACCTCTCCAACATGATACGGAGAGAGCATCAAAGAAATGGTTTAAAAAGAGTCCAATAAGAAAAATGGCTTATTGTTGCGTCAAAAGCTGATGGCTCTCTTCTGACTTATTGTTGCATCAAAAGCTAATGGCTCTCTTTTGAGATGTAATATACTTTCGGTGGTCGTTGTTGTTTTTTGTGGTAATCTTTATTTTTACGCCTAAATTACATATATTCAAATTTCACACGAATGGAATATGTTTCAGTTCAATGTAATGCCAAGTTAGACAACAAATTTGTCACATCGATCGTATAGCTTTCCATTACAATGACATTAAACTTTGGTTGGTGGAGCAGGAGCATCACCTAGAGAAGGCACAAGAGGTACAATGTCGGACGATCAAGATGAGAAAGTAGAGGCCGATGCTAATATGCTCGATGGAAGTTTATATGGCTTAGGGTTTGGTCGTTTAATTCCCACGGAGAGCAAGAGATCCGTGATGGAAGCTTAACATGTGACATTTCCTCTCACTTCATTATGGAATTTGATTCCTTTGAAATGCCAAATTATCTAAGACTTACAGAGTTACCCACATGGGTTCAAGCTTGCCGCATCGATCGTATGGTTTTCCATTACAATGACATTAAACTTTGGTTGGTGGAGCAGAAGTATCATCAGGAGAAGGCACAAGGCTACAATGTCGAACGATAAAGATGAACAAGTAGAGATCGTTGCTAATAAGTTTGATGGAAGTTTAGATGCCTTAGGGTTTGGTCTTTTGATTCCCACGGAGAGCGAAAGATCCTTGATGGAAGCTTAACATGTGACATTTCCTCTCACTTCGTTATGGAATTTGATTCCTTTGAAATGCCAAATGATCCAAAACTTGTAGAGTTACCTTCATGGGTTCAGTGAGTTTTTCACATCGATAGTATGGTTTTCAATTACAATGACATTAAACTTTGGTTGGTGGAGCAGGAGTATGACCTGGAGAAGGCACATGAGCTACAATGTCGGACGATGAAGGTGAACAAGTAGAGAGCGATGCTAATATGTTCGATGGAAGTTTAGATGGCTTAGGGTTTGGTCCTTTGATTCCCACAAAGAGCGAGAAATCCTTGATGGAACGAGTCCGACAAGAACTCAAACATGAACTCAAGCAGGTAAGAACAATACCACCATCACACATTCAAAGTTCTATAACCAAAATTATCCATTTAATGATATGTCACAATCTCACTACCAAAACTCTCAACTATAAACAAACAAATGATAGGGTTGCAAAGAAAAGATCGTAGACGTAGACATAAGGGATGAGATACTGAGGAAGAGAAAAGCCGGGAAACTACCGGGAGACACCACCTCTGTTGTCAAATCATGGTGGTAATCTCATTCCAAGTAGCCTTGTCCCATTGTGAGTCACTTCTCAGCCCTTGAATCATTTCAATTTTTACTTCAAACTCAGTTAATAATTTTCTTATAAGAATTTGAAAGGGTAGTTTACCCACATGAAAAAGATTGATCGACATAAATGCACATATATTAATTTATAATCTCATAGGAAGTGAATAATATTAAAATGTGGGTAGAAGAGAATAATGTAGGTTTGGTTATGAATATTGTGGGTTTGGTTTCGAGTCCATAAGATAATTAAATGTTAGCAAATTTGGCCTTGGACTTTAAGACTTCAATTGTTTGATTGTTTTTGTTTTTAATGCAAACGAAATAAGTTCAAGACTTTGTCTCGGGTATACATCCCATCAACAAATCACCCAATGTTTTGACATTTAAATTATATTATCAAGTCCACTATTCACAATTTTAAGCTCACACTCTTTTTTCTATCAACATTTTCATTTTATTACTTTCGATAATTTATCTTATGTTATGCATTTATGACAACCAATATTTTCTCTGTCGGCTTTTCAAATTTCTTGCTAAACTCTTCAAAACATTTTTTCAACTTCTTACAGATATTTACACGTGAACTGATCAAGTTTAATAAGAATATAAAGAGTTCCACATGAAAAATATTGGTTATCACACAGATATATATATATATATATATATATTATAAATGAGCCCATGTAATTTAGGGCCTTGGACATCCATTGTTTGATGTACTTTGTGTCGAAAGTCTATTTCAAACTGATTAAGCTCAAGAGTGTCTCTTGAGGATACATTCTCCAAATGCCATATACTAATCAAAGTCCAAGGTCCAATTTTTTTACATTTAGTAATAGTTTGAGGTCAAACTCAAGGCCACAATAGCTCACACACTTATCTTCTAGCTCTATTTTCATTCATTCACTTTCCACAATTGCATAATGTATATGGATCAAAACTTTTTGTCTTTCAAGCGAACTAGATCGAGTAAAATTTTGTCTTTCATATTTGTGTGATGTTCATAGTGAAGATTTGTTGTGTTCTTTGACAGGAGGAAGATAATGTGAGGTTGGTAGAGGAGACAGGCTTGCAGCAGAAACAGATAAACAATTGGTTCATCAATAAGAGAAAGAGGAATTGGCACAACAATCTTTCTTCTTCCACTGTCTTCAAGAACAAACGCAAAAGGTATTTCACACGTCACATGCACAATGATGATCGTACGTATTATCTTTGTCTCAAAACACAATGAATAATAGTCGTACGTATTTACTTTATCTCGAAACACAATGAATGATAATCGTACGTATTTTCTTTGTCTCGAAACACAATGAATGATATTTGTACGTATTTTCTTTGTCTCAAAATCCAAACTACTTCTTAATGTCTATTTTAATGTTGTTTGTGAGCTGATGAGTAATGAGGAAAAGCTTCTTAATGTTGGCTCAAGTTATGGTGATATCTTTCCTCTTTCAAATGAGGTACCTTTTTTCTTATGTTAACATTTTTTTTCATCATAAACGCAACAATATGTCGACTCTTAATGTTGTCTGTAAAGTGATAAGTAATTATGAGAAGCTTCTTAATGTTGACGCAAACCGTGGTCATATCTTTCCTGTTTTAAATTAGGTACCTTTTACTTATGCTTATATTTTTTTCATTATAAACACAAGAACACACATGTGTTAATTTGATGAATCTTTGATCCAAAATATATTTGGATGATCTTTTATCTGGTTCTTTTTGAAAAGATTAATTATGTACTAAGATCTTGAGATTCAAATAAGATATGTCTAATGGTTCATAGTTTTTCCTTTCTATAACTGGACTATATAATATATATTGCATGAATGAAAATGTAACTAAAACCTTAAACTTTTTTACATGTATGGAAAGATCTGTCCGATTTCGATTTGCACATATAGGAGGAAGTCTAAAGTGATAGTTGAATATGATAGTTTATTAGGTTATTTTCGTGTTGATGCTAAACGTAAATAATCACGAATTTTTGCTGATAAACAAATATATTGATTTAGAATTATTAACTTCAGTTTTGTGCCTATTACTTGATTCATTACAGCCCAATAATTCCCAAGTAATCTATTGCAAAAGTCCATCAAGCTTCAATCCTTCTAGAAACAAGCAAGTTTATGTGTTTGTTCCTGGTTTCCAGCTATCCTTCATAGAAATGTAAACACTAGGAACCCATGAAACCATATACAACTCCATTATGCTACGTGATGTAGATGTCAAAAAGGATCTCTATGGTAGCATTGTGCTCAATGGTGGATCCCCAGTGTTCCCATTCATAGCTGATTGTATGAGCTAAGAGATCACAGCTCTTGCACCCAACAACATGAAGATTAAGGTGCATGCACCACCAGAGATAAAAGACAATGTTTAGATAGGAGGTTCAATCCTCGCATCTTTCCAACAAGTAAAAACTGATCTAACCATTTTATTTCATAATCATAATATCAACTTTTTGCATTGGATATCAATGTTGTTTCTTTTATCAAATGTGAATCTCAAAGGGTGAGGACGATGAGTTTGATCCAACAAAAGTTCACACGAAGTGCTTCTACGTTCATAAGTGTCTTTTGTAACCTGGATTAGTCATTTGTGGTTCTAAGTGTTAATACTTCATCACTATGTTGGTTTGTAGCTCGAGAGTGAAACCATTTGAAGGACCTTCTCTCTACGTGTAAATGTAAAACCCAAGACCTTAGTCACTTTTAAAAGAATTGATAACGTCTATTTTGTTATAGTATTTTAGTCTCTTTTTATAGTTAGTTTCATCATTCATTTGAAATTTACCAAGCATTAAAGCGTCATTTAGTCCTCTTTTAGTGTTTCCTCGTTTTTTTTTTTGCAACAAATGGAGATACCATGCACAAACACGAGCGAATGCCGCAAAACGTGACCGCTCCACGCGAAAGGAGAGGCAACCCGCGCGGGGCAAGACAATCAGCTCACTCCTCCAGCAGATCCAGCCTAAGTCGGGCTCATCACCAGCACGCGCGGGCTCTCTCTTGCCAGCCAGCCCGTGCGGGGCACTTATCAGCCCGCGCGGATCGTGTTTGTCACCTGCATAAACCAAAAAAGGAAATTTAGCAAAACAAGAAAAGGAACATGTTGGTTACTTAAAACAAATGAAAATATGGTTAGAGAAGATAAAGGGGAGCTACATGGCTAGAAAATAAAGAGGAAACGTTGACAATTACACAAGAATGAAAAAACAAGAGATGGAAAAACTCGGAAAAGGAAAACTGCAATTACTGTAAGAAAAAGGAAATTCCAGCCATTAGAGAGGAAGAAAAGAGGACAACCAAAGAGGAAAGATTAGAGAAAAGGCAAGAGGAGAAAGAGTGCAAAAAGGGGAGAGCTTCAGCAGCCGAATTCAGACAGAAACGAAGACAGAAAACACAACACACACATAGAGAGAAAGAAGAGAGCAGAACGCGTACAATGGCAAGGACGGGGCGACGAAGCCGGAGCGCAGAGGAGCTGTTGAAGACGTCGGTGATAGATTAGGGATGGATCTCTGATAACACTGAAATTGTATCAATATTAGGATAGGTTTTTACACCATTTTCGCATGTATCTTACATTGAGTCTTACTTATCCGATATAATTTCGAGCTTCACACACCCGTTTTGTTGGTTTTCAGGTTTTTAGGCGACAAGGCCTAAATGAGCTCAATATGAAGAATTTCTGATCAAAACCACATGAATAGAAGACATATCTACTCAGAGCTCTAGAACCCAAAGGAACACCCGAGCAACGAGCGAAAAAGAGAAATACAAAGGACACAAGGGTGCCCGGTCGGGCACTATCCCTCCACCCGCTCGGGTAAAACCTACGGGGTTTTATCCACACATTCAGCACGACCC
>CM071869.1:28615255-28645739 GCA_036759665.1 Gynandropsis gynandra
GATATCAAGAGCTTAGAAAAATCGGTATGGAGATCGCTTGGATGTTATCTAGGGTTGTGAAGTAGACTTCGATTTTAGGAAGGATTTCATGGCTCAGCACTTTCGGTAGACATAGGTCTATACTCGGTACGCTTAGGCTCTTATCCATGTGACGCGCTGATATGCAAAGATGACTAACACTTCGAAATTTTTGAGCTAGTATCCATCGTTATTAGATTCTTCTTAGGCTATACTTTAGTTTTATTTGAGGACAAACAAAGGTTTAGGTCTGGGGGAGTTTGATAACACTGAAAGTGTATCAATATTAGGATAGGTTTTTACACCATTTTCTCATGTATCTTACATTGAGTCTTACTTATCCGATATAATTTCGGGCTTCACACACCCATTTTGTTGGTTTTCAGGTTTTTAGGCGACAATGCCTAAATGATCTCAATATGAAGAATTTCTGATCAAAACCACATGAATAGAAGACATATCTACTCAGAGCTCCAGAACCCAAAGGAACACCCGAGCAACGAGCGGAAAAGAGAAATATCAAGGACACAAGGGTGCCCGGTCGGGCACTATTCTTCCACCCGCTCGGGTATAACCTACGGGGTTTTATCCACACATTTAGCACGACCCAGGCACAAGGCAATGAGATCGGGTAGCCTTACCCGATCGGGCGCAAGAAGAATACCCGCTCGGGTTATTAGTCATCCAATTTGCCCCGAGAGTTTACGCGACTCGGGCCCGCTTAACCACGCGATCGGGTGATGTCCACCCGATCGGGCACCATGAACCAACACGGTCGGGCGAGCCTATACCCGACCGGGCAACACCTGTGCCCGAGCGGGCCGCGTAATTCGCAACAACCTAGATTTCAATTTCAAACGAGCGGATAAAAAGAACTGAACAGATCTAGAGCAAGGGGGGTGATGAACAGGGCAAGAAAAGACTGGAGAAACATCTGGAAAGGCTCAGGAGGTATCGGAGAAGAAGAGAAGCACCAATCCGTACACTGGTAACACAATAGGGAAGGTCGAGGCATTGAATTCCTTAGGGTTTATCGTGTATAGGACTTTGTTATCTTCTTCATCTGTTTATTCCATGAGTGAGTAGAGTCCCTACTGCGGGTAGGGGTATCGGATTTGTATGTATGAACGATGTTTCGCGTTAATGCTTAGTTTTATGAATTTATTCTTGATTTACGGTTTTACGCTTAGCAATATCATTCTTACGTTAGTGCTGACCGCTCAACAACATAGGATCTCAAACCTTGCTGGAAGGTTAAGGAATGAATCCGGTCCGCTAAGTTGTAGATTAAGATCGGCTAATGAGAATCTGACCGGTCGGTTGGTCATCTTAGGGATAGTGATTGCGGTCATAATGCTGCCATGGTATATGTTAATCACTGTTGGAAGGTAGGGTTGCATGTATCCATGGTTAGGAGGTTTAGGCTCGGAAGAATCACTCCTCACCGTAGAGCATGAATTTCCCGTTGTCAAGAATAGGTTATAGAACTATGATCCTTAGTCGTTCATCTATGCAATTCCCGGTATCCCGTACACCCGTAGTGTTCACCATATCTAGTCTTATCTCTAACCTAGTTTCGTTGTCACCATTAGGATAGTTTTAGGAAATTTAGGACCATATTCCATTCTATCTTCTTTCGTCTTAGTTTAGTTTCGTTCTTAGTTTAGCCACTTTAGTCCCTAGAGATCGACCCTGGTACTACACGATCCGTATACTTGCGGTGAAGTGGACTAGGAAAATTATAACTCGTGTTTCCACACGTCAATCTCATTCTTTATCCATGTCGAATATAGTTATCTTTCGTGTTTCGTTTTCTAAGTTCATGTCCGAGTAGGTCCATAGCCATGGGTTAGAGAGCTTTGCCGATATATAATGAAGTTTTGTTCTTAATGCTTGGTTATAATATTTGTCTGTTTCGGTTTGATTGGTTGTTCGTAATGCTTTTATTCTTGTTGGTAGCTTGAATGAATGATTAGAAAAATCTAATTGCATTGGGAGATGAATTGGATTTTGGAACGTAGCCATGATATGAAGTCTCAATTGATTTAGAACCTTGGTCGGTCGGTTAATGGAACATGGAATTAGGATATCAATCTTAATGCATCTAGTAGGTGAGATTACACAATTGGGAGATTGGTAGTACGCATACTAGATAGTGGGTTTAGGCATCAGGAGAGTCATTCCCTAGGAAAGAGCTTGAATTCCCCGAATACGTAATGATATCTACAACCATGATATTGTTAGAACTCAGTTGCATCATCGTGCATCTCTCGAAACCTATGGTGTTTAATTCATTGAGTTTAATCCGTTACTTAGTTAGTTACTTAGTTTATCTTCATTTTTATTCCAATCACCTATTGATTTTACACGTTCTATTCATTAGTTACTAGCTTCAGAGTTGCATCGATTCCTCATGTTCGACCCTGGTACTATACAATCCGTATTCTTGCTGAAGCGTTAGTCTAGGTAATTATTACTTGATTTAACCACATAAAGAATAAAACCGATACTATGCTTTTATAACACCCTCATCCCGGAACAACCTCGGGATTAGGAGTGTCGAGCATCACCCACAAGATGTGGCTATAGGTGTCATCACTCAAACACAGTTATATAATAAAATAAATACTTTTATTTGAACTTGTGAATGGTTCAAACCATGTAGTAGAAGAAAATGTATAAAATCATAATCAAACCAAATACAAAATGAATAACAAAGTTTATCTAAAAACAATTAAGAAATTCAAACATAAGTTAGTTTCAAAGATTCAAAAATTATGTTTGTACCTGAATAATTATTTTTAAATCATATTATAAATTGAATTTAGTCTTAAAAAATTATGTAGGTAGAAATAGGAAAAAATCATGTTAAAAACTCCAGTCCTAATCATGCAATCACTACCTCCAACAGATTACGTTTTAAAATTTCAATGATATTATGAACAAATGTCATTTTTAGTTTACATTATATCTTATAAATCTATTGTTTAAACTTTTACATTAAAAATTAGAATTTTTGCGTCTGTATTGACCGATACATATATCAAACATAACAATTAAAGTAATGAATTATGTATAACGTTTAAGAAACATACAATGTAATTATAAAAAAACGTGCAACGCGCGGGTATCATCTAGTTATATAAAATATATACAATCTGCATCTTATTTGCCTTTAACTATCGAACATCAATGTCAAATGAAAGTAGGTGAAAACATATAGAAGTTAGTGTACATTCTTACGTGAATATAGCGTTCTAATTGCTGAACCATCTATTCTAAATATTTTTAGTCCAACCGAATTCTCTCTTACTGAGCGACGTGTAGCTTTGATTCCAAGAACTCTTACTCTCCTAATTTTAAGTCTTTAAATGAGGCTGTAGATTTTAGAAATTTGCGAAATTTATGGGAGCATATCTTGATGCATCGAGAATATTGAAAAAACTTCGGATTGAATCTTCCAATGAACAATTAGCGATAAAATAAAGATTTTTTGTTTCTCACAAATATAAAACGTAAAACATTTGATCTATATGTTTATTGGGGACCACAACCCATGTAATTATAGAAAATACATTTTTTATTATTTCTAATTTGTCCCCTAAAAAATAAAAGGTTACGAATTTGTTTCTTTATTTCATAACATTCACTCTTTTTATCCATATGTTACTATATAAGATCACTTTAGTTTTGACTAATAATATAATTGCACCATACATTTAATCCTTACAATCTCTCACTGAATCAAATGTATGTACGGTATGAGCTCAAATATTACCATCATAACCGTAATGTGCAAACAATTTCGTCCATTAACCAACATGAATATAGACTCATGGTGGCTTTCACTACTCTATTCGTAATTAAACCTTTCATGGTCACTAAATCCAGTATGACTAAATGACATAAATATTATTATGAATGTGTAGCATAAAAACCGCATGAATGTGATCTACACATGTCGAGTTTTTAATTTGTCTTAAGTGAGATCACTGAATAACTTTATTATACAAAGTAAAGTAAACTAAAGATTATTTTATTTCTACTAAGAAAATGTACATGTGTTCGAATTTATGACATAGAACACAAAATAAAAAATAAATATCAAAGTCCCACTAAACTATATAATCCTCAAACTCTTAAACACTCATCCGAACAGTATGCTCATGAAAGATCTTGGGTGGAAAACGTTTACTAAAAGGATCTGCTATCATAGAATTTGTCCCAATGTACTCTATGGAAATATGTCCACTCTCAACCATTTTTTACAGCTAGGAACATAATATTAATATGTTTCGAGTTTTTTGAGCTCATGTTGTTGCTAGACTACAAGACGACTGTATTATTTGTCGAAATATAACTTTATTGGTCAGTCATTATCTTTCATGATTCACGACCATGTGACAAAGTTTCTAACCCAAATTCCTTGTACAAACATTTTTCAAGCTCAATAAAGAAATCTTTGACATGGACGTGTTCGTTACTTCTAATATTTTTTGGAGTGATGTTGATACTAATCTTATGATAGTCAATATGGGGCCTCATCATCCATCCATGCATGGTGTTCTTTGCCTAATCGTCAAAAACCAATGCGGTTTGAGAGTTCCCACTTTTAATAAGTTTTCTTCTCTTAAGGAGAACTTGAATCCAAAAGGAAAAATAAGTGGCTCAATCCTTAATAAAAGGTCCAAAGTCATGCACCCCAAAACTATGTTGCCCTTATTTTTCCATTCCTTAAAGTTAGAACCATGAAAGATTGCAATCATACCTATGTTGGTATATACCGCAACAAGTTTAACTTGATCAATGAAAATCAATCAACCATTACAATCAAACAATTGTACAAACATAAATCAAGATACCAAGTGCAATATTAATATAATGTCTTTGGAAAATAATATCAACATATAGTGGTATTCTTGATGTGATGGTCAAACACTGATAATGAGACATTAATTAAACTTATCTTTGGATCGATTTACTATTACATGTAAAACCATATGATTATCACTTATTTACCATCACAAATATATATGAATCCGGCTAAATATGAATCTACCTTTAGATCGATTAATACTCGCATGAATATTCACATGTATAACATTCAATACTTTTCATATGACATATTCACTATGAAGGACACTTTGGTGTCATATTGTTTCAACTAAACATTTAAAGTATGGAACATACACAACTTGAAATTATGGACGCAAATATTAATTGAAACTAAATATTGATACTACAATGCAATATATATGTACATAAATATAAGACCATGCATTTGAATGTTACGCTTGGCCTAGTTGCTATGCACTTCCATGTGCCACTACGTGATTTTCAAGTCAACTGTTCAAATCTATCCGGGGCATTTGCCTTGGTATGTATGTATTTCTTTCTTTAACAATTAAAACCAGAAACCAAATATCACAAAATGGTGGAAAACTTAAAATCACAATCGATGAAACGATGTGATCTTGTTCGACATTGTTTCTTCTAAAACCTCCATCGACCTTTTTTTAATGCCATCACGAAACGGTGCAACCTTTTTCAACACTATTTCGTCCATGGCCATCATTCGTGCCTTGATGGCCAATTCCAGCCGAAAACAACATCACTCCATAATCGATCGAAAATCCAATCCGAATACCCTTATTTCCATTTGGAGAAGTCAAAATCAAATGCCTCTCTAGCACTCACCGATTAAGTTTCCAGTCGAAATGACACCGTCGGATCCAATTGACAATGACACAATATAAATTTTTGAAATTTTAAATTAACTACAAATTAGGATATTTGTTGTATGTTTAAATGTTTAAATGTCAGGTTGCTGAGAACTATAAGGAAATGATTAATGGCTTATTTATCGAAGAAAGAGTTGGAAGGATGCGAGAAGAAAGAAGTTACTTTTTGTAGGATTGTAAGGAAAGGATATTGGCCCATTGATTCCCACGCCATTTCATTGCTTGATGTAGGTATATTGGGCAGCGAAAGCGTATTTTTATTGTAATTTGATTAAGAGATCTTGTCCAATTATGAAGTTCGATTTTGAGGACTTGTGTTTTTCTTTAAAAACCATCCATCCATTCAAATTACTAACTTTTAGTAATTATATACGAAGGACGAAGCACCAATGATGTGGGGCCTCCACGAACACTGCACACCGAGATCGAGAAGAATTTGATTCTTGTTCTCTATTTTTATTTCTATATAATATTTTTTGAATTATGCTTATTGTCTCTCATTGTCATTATTGGTTAGAATAGACATATTTATATGTCTTGACCTTAGGAACTAAATTGTAATTAATCAACAATTAATTAGTCACCTAACAACTCTCGTATTCAACAATCTCTCACTTGTTCCAAATATCTATTACCCGATAATACAAATATGTATCATTATACGCATTGCACACAATCCTCATAGAGACTTCCAAACCTAATGACCAATTCCTTTCATCAATTGTATTTTTGATGCTAGTGGAAAACACAATAGATTTTCATGTTGATTGTCCAACAATCATTGGTGAATACCTGGAACAATCATACGTGTGCAACCTCATGGATTCAACACTATTTTGATAGGAGAATAGTCTTACTAATTGTTTAATCTATGTCGTCTAGCAACACTTTTCAACGAAGAAGTAGTTGAATAAACATCATTTATTCCAGCGAACCTTTAAGACTGGGAATTCAGTATTTCCTTCCATCTTTCCAACTTTGGATAATCCTAGGGTGTCAAAACCCCAACATATTACAAACTATGTTTCATGATTGTTGCAATTGACTGTCAAATGAACTCGAGAAAACTTATTTTCTCTTATCATTCTTCTGTTTAGCCAAAGACTTTATCAGTTGTTGTGATCTATGACAACATAGAGCTCAAACTCGCACCAAGAGTAAAGGTATCTCATCTTGATCAAACATCAATTGCACACAAGCAAGTATCACTCTTAATATCATTCCAACTTGTGCTATAAAGCACATAATGCTTGGAACCAAAGAATGACAAATAACATGTTAATTTCTCTATGATCTTAGGTCCAAGAAAATCTTGTGTTTAGTTTCTTTCCAAGTAATTCCTATTATCTGATCAATGGTAAGTTAACAATTTAGAAATATCCGGTAAGGTCAGTTCAATGATCAAATGTGCATCATCCATATTTGTGATTTAGTAAAAGATATCTACTTATGTCTATCAAAATGAAACTGTCATATTTATGTTCATCTATCCGGATAACCAACGTCCTATTGGTTATTCTAATCAGAGAGTATTAAGTGAGCAATTAGATAGCAAATACATGATCTACAATGTGTTTACGTGAAAGCATTTAGTTGTATTCACGGTCTAACTCGAGAGAGTTAATTGTGGTAGTGTTAAGTACTTTATATCAATAAGCAAGTGTAATCAAAGACTGATTCATGAATAAAAAACTATTATTGTTTTTTTTAAGTTCTATTTCTTGTTCACAATCTCTACTAAAGTGATAGACACACATGAAAATGTCAAAGAAAAGCCATAAAAATGTCAAAGAAAAGCCATAAGATCAAAGGACAGCAAGTGAGAAAAGGAATTCAACATTCAATGCTAAAGCACTTACTACCATTTTCTCTATTTGTGGACACAAGGATGTGAATCTGCAAAAGATGCATAGGACACTCTGGAAACCATTCTTGAAGGTACTTCAAGTGTTAAGCGATCACGTCTTGACATTTTAGAACATCAATTAATGAATTTATAGATGGGATAAAATGAAAGCGTTAAAGAAATCAGTGGAAAGATAAATGCAATTGCAAATGAGGTAAGTGTACTTGGTCAAGCCTTTGAAGGTAAAAGCTAGTGAAAATTTTTTTATATGTTCAATGAAATTTCATGTTTGAAATATGCCATGAATATGTCTTTAAATACTGATACAACAAGTTTCAAAAGGAATTGTTGAAATTCTTGCAGCATATGAATTGGAGGTTCAATTTGAACAAGATAATACATGTAAAGATATGAATAATGGAGTAGTTCTTCTAGCAACGAATGACTGTTCGAGGTTAAACAACCTGGAAGAAAACATGGTGTTGCTGACAAGAAAATTCATGAAGAGACATAAATTATTCAAGTGGCTAAACAACGAAAATCAATCTATTAAAAGGGAAGGAAAGTTTTGAATTCAATGTCATGAATGCAAAGGGTTTAGACACTTCAAGTTAGAATGTCCAAGTATTGCAAAAAGAAAAAGTGTTTTGAAGAATCTGTGAGATACTCAATACTACAACTGTAAGGGTTATGGTCACACAAAAAATGAATATGGAGCTCCAATTTGACAAAGGAAAATCCTTAATCACTTTCAGTGAATCTAGTTCAGATTTTTAAGAAAGTAGTGAATAAGAAATAACAGGCTTTATGGCTTTTATTGGAATAATTGAAGAAGGTGAAAGTGAATCCAAAATTAGTGAAGAAGGTGAAAAATGAAGAAGATGAGGTAGATGTGAAACTATTTACAACGAATGGTTGAATATGAGACAACTTAATATAGAGTTAGTCAAATCTAATGAAGAAGTAGAAACACAACTTCAAGAAATTCAGAAGATCTTAAATCAGAAAGAAGAAGAAGTTGTATTGACTAAGAGACAACTTGAGGAACTAATAAGCAACTAACGATGCTTTCAAACATAACTGAAAAATTTGACCATTTGTTGTTGATAGGGAAGAAAGCAACTAATCATCATCAAATTTGATATGTTGGAAACAAAGGAAACTCTCAAAACAAATTTGTTTCAGGATGTAAACTGCCAGATCTTGCAAGTGGAAGCTATAACTATGCAAATACATATAGAATAGTCAACAAGACCCAAAGGTATACATTTCAAAAGGAGTATACCAAAAGAGTTCTCAATTATGTTGAATCTACATCAAACAGAATATGGTCGAGATATACAGATCCAAATTGTGCCCAGAAGATGGTCTCACTTTCAGAATAAATTTCGTCAAGATAACTTCGTAAGGTGTTGTTATTGTGGTTTGTTAGTGATAACACTGAAAGTGTATCAATATTAGGATAGGTTTTTACACCATTTTCGCATGTATCTTACATTGAGTCTTACTTATCCGATATGATTTCGAGCTTCACACACCCGTTTTGTTGGTTTTCAGGTTTTTAGGCGACAAGGCCTAAATGAGCTCAATATGAAGAATTTCTGATCAAAACCACATGAATAGAAGACATATCTACTCAGAGCTCCAGAACCCAAAGGAACACCCGAGCAACGAGCAGAAAAGAGAAGTATCAAGGACATAAGGGTGCCCGGTCGGGCACTATTCCTCCACCCGCTCGGGTAAAACCTACGGGGTTTTATCCACACATTCAGCACGACCCAGGTACATGAGCAATGAGATCGGGTAGCCTTACCCGATCGGGCGCAAGAAGAATACCCGCTCGGGCTATTAGTCATCCAATCTGCCTGGAGCGGGCCGCGTAATTCGCAACAACCTAGCTCTCAATTTCAAACGAGCGGATAAAAAGAACTGAACAGATCTAGAGCAAGGGGGGGACGAACAGGGCAAGAAAAGACTGGAAAAACATCTGGGAAGGCTCAGGAAGCATCGGAGAAGAAGAGAAGCACCAATCCGTACACCGGTAACACAATAGGGAAGGTCGAGGCGTCGAATTCCTTAGGGTTTATCATGTATAGGACTTTGTTATCTTCTTCGTCTGTTTATTCCATGAGTGAGTAGAGTCCCTACTGCGGGTAGGGATATCGGATTTGTATGTATGAACGATGTTTCGCGTTAATGCTTAGTTTTATGAATTTATTCTTGATTTACGGTTCTACGCTTAGCAATATCATTCTTACGTTAGTGCTGACCGCTCAACAACATAGGATCTCGAACCTTGCTGGAAGGTTAAGGAACGAATCCGGTTCGCTAAGTTGTAGATTAAGATCGACTAATGAGAATCTGACCGGTCGGTTGGTCATCTTAGGGATAGTGATTGCGGTCATAATGCTGCCATGGTATATGTTAATCACTGCTGGAAGGTAGGGTTGCATGTATCCATGGTTAGGAGGTTTAGGCTCGGAAGAATCACTCCTCACCGTAGAGCATGAATTTCCCGTTGTCAAGAATAGGTTATAGAACTATGATCCTTAGTCGTTCATCTATGCAATTCCCGGTATCCCGTACACCCGTAGTGTTCACCATATCTAGTATTATCTCTAACCTAGTTTCGTTGTCACCATATTAGGATAGTTTTAGGAAATTTAGGACCATATTCCATTCTATCTTCTTTTGTCTTAGTTTAGTTTCGTTCTTAGTTTAGCCACTTTAGTCCCTAGAGATCGACCCTGGTATTACACGATCTGTATACTTGCGGTGAAGTGGACTAGGAAAATTATAACTCGTGTTTCCACACGTCAGTTAGGACACAAACAATTCAATTATTTCATGAAAAATATGTATAAATCAGGTAGGTATTCCAAGATAGATCTAACACTTGGTACTTTGATAGGGGATGTTCTAGACATATGACAGGTACCAAATAACTTTTTGTCGAACTAGAATAGAATAAAAAATGTTGGAATTGTTACATTTCGAGATGGAAACAAAGGAAAATCATCAAAAAAGGATATGTGCAGATACCAGAACAAACTTCATTGAATAATATTCAATATGTACAAGGATTAACTGCTAATTTGATTAGCATTATTCAATTGTACGATTGTAATCACAAGGTTGAATCGGTATATATTATTGAATCGGTAAATATGGAACTTATATAACTGCTTAAATAATCTACAATTTGAGAACAAGATCAATTTTTGAATCAATAAATACAGTATTTGATGAAGATCATCTAAGTGAGAAATAATGTTTCCTTTTTTTATGGTCTAGTAGAGGAAACCTCAAGTGATGGAGTTGATACAACAAGTGTACCTAACGAATTGGAAAATAGGGAAGCCAGAATGGATGAAGAACATAATACTAATTATCAAATTAATGGAAGTGGATCATCAAGTGTACATTGGAATCATTCAATTGATGATGTCATTGATGACATTTGTAGTGATAGAAAGACAAGAGGTAAACCAAGGGTAAATTACCATGATATGTTAAAATTTTCATGTTTTAAATCTCAAGGGGAACCCTAGAACATGAGTGATGATTTAAATGATGAATCCTGGGTGAGTCATGCATAAGGAATTAAAACAGTTTTTTGAGAATGATTGGACGTTGGTACATCGACCTGTTGATGTAAATGTGATTAGAAAAAAGTGGATCCTCGCATGATGGTATCAATATACATGGATTGGGAGAGTCTCAACAGCCTCTAGAATCTATCTTTATAGATCCTTATTCTTAGAATACAGGCTGCTTTCTTCCAAATCTTTATTGGAGAACTGCTTGGACAACCTTTTTTTTTTTTTGCAAAGATGGTATGTTGTTTCATTAGCAATATATTATCTACATATAGCACTAGAAAGATAATCTTGCTCCAACTTGCCTTCTTGTACATACAAGGGTTTTCTTTGTATCTAATAAATTTTAAAAGTTCAAATAATTTTTTAAATTGAAGATTCCACCTTCGAGATGATAGCTTAAATCCATAAATAGACCTTAGTAGCTTTTATATCATACTATCCATGGACGAGACTTGAAACCCGTAGGTTGGGCCATATATACCTCTTCTTTTTTGAGCTTTTGATTTAGGAAAATTGTTTTCATGTCCATTTTCCATATCTCATAGTCATAATAGGGGACAATCGCAAGTAGAATCCTAATAAACTTGTGTACATGGGAAAAAGTTTCTTCATAGTCAATGCCTTCGCGTTTAGTATGTCCATTAGCAACAAAACGGGCTTTATAGGTCTCCACCTTCCAATCCCTTAAAATATTGTTCTTGTAAATCCATTTACAACATATTGGTCTAGAGCTCACTGAAAGTTAAACCAAAATTCATACTTTGTTTATATTCATCGATTCCATCTCGAATTCCATTGCCTTCCACTATATCTTAGAATGGACACTCTATGTCGCTCCCTTAAAATTCGAAGGGTCATCATCAACATGACTTCCCTCATTTCTATTGTATAATTAGGTTCAACCTATCAAATGCATGCCAATAGCTTTAAAACCTTCTACGAAGAGCTTGTACCGTAGGTACAATGTCGTTTGAATGTTATTGCTGAACATATTTCTCGATGGGTTTCGAAACTGGTCCTCAAACTTCAATGCTTGAAGATGGAATATTCATGTTTATCTAAAACACATACAGAAAAGATTGATCACGGGGCATCTCATGCTCCCGAGCTTGTGTCAGTTACATGGATTCTTGAATCTCATCAAAAATTATTTCATCATCATGATTTCCTTGTCTAAGGTACTTTCTTTCCAAAAAGATCCCCTCTATCCACAAAAAATTGTGATCCGAGGAATGATAGAAATAATATCCCATCATTTCCTTCGGATGTTCGATTAATCAATACTTTTTTTTATCTAGCCTCATGCTTATCCGACTACGCTCTCTAGAAGAAAGCTAGACAAGTCTAGACTGTTATGTGTTTCAAGTTTGGCTTGTATCCTCTTCATATCTCATATAAAGTTTTAGATATTGTTTTTGTGGGAACTTTGTTCAACAAGTAAGCAGCCACTTCTAAACGTAATCTCATAAGCTTATCGGAAAATCAGTGAACCACATCATGGATTGCACCATATCCAATAGAATGTGATTTCTCCTTTTGATACACCGTTATGCTGCAGTATTCCAAGAGAAATTTACAGCGATAAAATCCCAGTTTGCCATAGATAATCAGTGAATTCATGATTCAGGTACTCCCTTCGCGCACATCTCAACATTTTGATGACCTTTTCCATTTGCTTCTTTACTTCACTACGAAATCTTTTGAATATTTTAGAAGACTTGGATTAGTATTTCTTGAGATACACCAACTTGCACCACTAACGTTGTTAGTGAACGTGATGAAGTAGGAATACTTTACTCTGGCTTGAACGCTCACTGGACCATATACATCAGTGTATATGAGTTATGTATCTTTTTCTCTTTGTCCTCGTACTTTTCCAGAGAAATTTCATTATCCTTTCATTTTCCAAATAATTTTCTCGACCCAAGCAACCCTTTTCTCTGTCAAGCACCAGTGTGATATTTATTATAAAACGCTCGACCGAGAGCAGCTCAACCAAAATCGTAATTTTGTTTCAAAAATTTTCTCGGCCGAGTGCTACACCTCGCAAAAGTCGAGATTTTCATAATGAATTTCATCCGAAAAAGCCGAAATTCAAATCTATAGACTACCATATGCATGGATACCATTGTAGGGTTATACATTAGTTAATAGAAGTGTTTTATTATCATGAAATTATGAGTTCTAATCAAATTATGAAGTTTGATTGTGAGGGTTGGTTTTTTCTCTAAAAACTACACAAAAATGTATTCCAATTTCTAACATTTAGTAATTATACATGTGGACGAAATATCAACAATGTGGGGTCCACCTTTGTAATTTGATTTTATAATACCAAAATGTATTTATTTTAAATGATTGTTTTATTAATAATTGTACATTTGTGTGTAACAAAGTGGAATAATTTGAAAATGAATTAATAATCTGTGTAAAATACCTATAGACAGTTGAATGATATCAAAATATGTGAAAACGAAACTCATAATCATCCATTTAATTGATTATCAAAATCTTTTAAAATTTGTGAAAGTTTTTATTTAATTGGACCAACCAAAATATCATAAATGGTAAAATAAATTATAAAGAATCGAGACATATATATCATTAAAATCATTTCTTCTTGAACTTGGTAACCTTTCTACAGGGTTTAGAATTTTAAGCTCTTAGTGGATTATACTATTGTGGGTCGTCTATTTTTTATGATAATACCATTCTAGTTTTAATATAGATTACTCTAAACTAGACTACCACAAAGATACGAATAATGTTGTCTTAATGTCGAACACAAAGATTATGAGGATTGTGACTATAAATTCTACGAAACTATAACCATGTACATAAGTTTGTTGTGTTGTATTTCTGATTATATGCAGTAAAATAAACTACGGTTGCATGAGTTTATTTTGGATACAATGCATTTAGGTTTCAGGAATTGTTTAATATACATAGATATAATTCTAAAAATGTAAAAATACATATTAATTCAGTTTAATCAAGAAATTCAATCTCTTTCATGGATCTTCTATCGATCTATAATCTTCAAGATCTAGATTTCTATTCAAGCAATCAATCATCAATAACTAAAAATATTCTAATTTCTAAACCGTTTTAACCTATCTTAATCAAGTTCATTTAATGAATATGATCCAAATTCATTCGACATGTCTATCAAAACTCATCCATGAGAAAAATCGATTCATTCACATACATTTCGAAACTACATTTCGAAAACACATTACCATAAATACAAAATCTAGATAGAGATCAAGGGCTTAGTAGATGTGTCAACAAACTTGAACTTTTTCTTTTTCACTCCAAAACACTCTACTGGTGCAGAAATCGATATCACTTCTAGTTTACACTTTGTTGCTTGTTCAAACCATTCAAAATTTGAATAACATAATTGATTTTAGGAGGCTGCTTAGAAGAGCAAAATGTTGCTCAAGCCGAGCAATGAATTTGTCTTTTCATTCTTCGGGTGTTCAAGCCGAAAATCTGTGATGTTCAGTTTTTTTACTTGCCTGAGTAGACTAGTGTGTGGCTCGAGCACTGAATTGTTTTGGTCGAGCGAAATCATTGCCTTTACATCCATGATGCTTATTAAGCCGTAATCTTGGTGTATTTCATTCAAAGTGAAGACTGAAGATAGATAACTTATTTAATCAATAGGTCCAAGAAACCCAAATGTACAAAACAATACTAGCTTTATTTACGAATCAATCTTTTAAATATACTTGTTTTTCTTTACAATGCACTATAGATTTCCGCAGATAACTCCCCCTGAGTTAGATATAAATAAACGCTAATTGCTCCTCACTCTCTTTTTCACTGCATCACTCTAAATACACTTGCAACTACGTGATCTACTGTCACTAGTCTGCCAAACTTCTTCGATACCTCACCTCGATATGTCAGCTACTCTTTTATAGCATGTTAACTTATGAATTCTTCTCGTGTGTCCAGGTAGACCCACCGGTTCTCCAACCGCACATGTTCCCTTGTTTCTGTCACAGCTTGACTCCTTTCGATCCTCTTTGACTCCCTTTACTTCTCCTCATTCTTCTCTTTGACTCCCTTTACTTCTCATCATTCTTCTCTTTGAAACTTTCTGCTTCTTAAGTTTCTCAACAACCTGATTTTCAAAATATATCTCATGTTCTTAAAATATTGCTTTAACAATCTCCCCCTTTGAATTCTTATCACATAAACACAGATCGAAAACGTATAGAATTCAAATATAATGCAATCAACAATTCAGATCAGAAGAGTTCAAATAGTTAAATAATTAAGTACACTTAAATGACATAAGTTCAGATCATGACAAGTCCACTTAAATACATATATCGGAACACAAGCACAAATTAGTTCCTTGGCATTTTCCCCGTTGTCCTGCTTAACGATGGTGTTATCCTCTCTGCATCTTCTCGTGGGGTTATCCGTAAATACGAGATCCCCCACACTCACTGGTACGTTGTTGAATAGAATGGTTGCATCGTCCCCCAAAGCACGGATTCTAGATGTTTGTGTGTTCATGATTTTCTTTGCTTTTTAAAAATATTCTACAAAGAAACTTCACCTTTTTTCTCGCAAGGAGCAGTTAGGGTTTTTGAAAATGTAGCCTGAATATGAAGGAGGACAGTTCAAAGCAAATCCATAGAATGTATAAAAAAAATGAAAATAATTGCACTAGTCACGTCACCCACCATGACATCAAATCACGAAAACGTTTTTAGAGTAATCCCCCTGTTTCCAAAAAAACCACTTGGTTTTTTCTATTTCAACATTTCTTTATTAAAAAAATCTGATACAAGTGATGAATAATAAAAATAAATTAGACCATTAAGATAAAACCAAATAGTCCACAAGACTGATTTTTTAAGTACATTTATGCAAGATTTTGTTTCACTCAAAACAAACTTCAACTATATTCACCTCTTTTTCAAAAAAAATCATCAGCTTCTAGGACATTGTTTAGATATCCTTTTGTTCATATAACAAGCTCCTCAATTACCTTTTTAGGTATACTCTTATGTAAAAATTTCAACATAAAGGAGTATCTAATCTTAACTTAGCTTATAGCTGAAATTGAATACCTCTCAACTTAGACTTGAGCTTATACTCATAACAAGTTTTTTCTTAATTCTGCATAGAAATAATCTCAGAAACTATTAGAGGAGTAAGAGATTTTATTAAGTGATCTTAAGTAAACTGAGAGGATATTTAAAACATGAGCATTTTTTAAACAGGTTGAGCATGAGTTTTTTTAATGGACCAAGTGTACTTAAAACATCAAGACTTATATTTTCTTTTTCTTTTTCTTAATGAGATCAACAAAATTTTTAAAACTCATCATTTCAACAAAATTTTTAAAACTCATCATTTCATCAAAACATACCATGACACCAAATTGTTTCCAAGAAAGAAATTTTCTCCAGAAGTGCTTTTTCTATCATCTGCATTGCCTCCTCAATCGGCATCACTAAAACTAGCAAGTTCATAGTTAGTATCTTTGGTGTCATATTTTGTTGTGTCTTTCACTTATTTAATTATTCTTTTTACAGCTAGCAAATGTGAATTCTTGGGTTTTGCTTGATATCTGGCATAGATTCCTACACTCAAACACAAATCAGGTCTGTTTGCAGTAAGATATAGTAAGCTTCCAATCATGCTCCTGTAGAGTTTTACTTCTACATCCTCTCCATCTGAGTCTTTTGTCGGTTTTATTTTTGTTGACATGGGTGTACTTGCTGACTTGCTATGATCTAATTCAAATCTCTTCACAAGATTTTTTGCGTATTTACTTTGAGATATGAATAATCTTTCATCAAGTTGTTTTACCAGTAAGCCGAGAAAATAGCTTAGTTCACCAAACATACTCATCTCAAATTCTTCTTTCATAGTTTGAACAAACTAGTTAACTTTATCATGCGATTTCGAGTCAAATACAATATCAACATAGATTTGTACAACCAGAAGAACATTGTCAGATATTGATTGAATAGAGTTTTGTCTACTCCACCTCTTTTGTAGCCGTTCGGGATTAGAAAGCTTGTCAACCTTTCATACCATGCATGTGGAGCTTGCTTCAACCCATATAAAGCTTTCTTTAGCTTGTAGACATGTTCTAGATGATGTGAATCTTCGAAGCCCTTCGGTTGTTCAACATAGACCTCATCTTGCTGAATACCATTTAAGAAGGCACTTTTGACTCCATCTGAAATAGTTTAAAACCAAAGAAACATGCAACTCCAAGCAACAGTCTAATTGATTCTAATCTGGCAACGGGCACAAAAGTTTCATTAAAATCAACACCTTCGACTTGTGTATAACCCTGTGCAACTAATCTTACCTTATTTCTGAAAATTTCACCCCGTTCGTTTGTTTTATTCTTAAATATCCATTTTGTACTGGTAACATTCATATCAACTGGACGAGGAACCAATGTCCAAACATCATTTCCAACAAATTGTTCTAGTTCCTCATGCATGGCCTTGCTCCAGGATTCATCATCTAATGCATCACGAACGCACTTAGGTTCTGTTTGAGATGTAAAACACGCAAATTTGACCATATCATGATTGTTTACTCTTGGTTTATTTCGCGTTTTCCTAGCATCTCCAAGTTTACCAATGATATCGTCAATTGAATGATTCATATGCACCGTTGTCAGCTCCAAGTCATTCTTATGATGATCACATTCATTATGTTCACCTTCCATTATGCATTTAGTAGCAGTCTGTTCAGCATGTACACTTGGGTGTTCATTGATTGTTTCAGACTCTTCTTGCATTGTATGTGTAGAAAACAGAAATAGAACACTATCAATTAAATGATCTTCATCAAAAACCACATTTATAGATTCCACAACCATTCTGGTTTGCAGGTTTAATATTTTGTACGCAGTTATATTGGTACCATAACCAAGAAAGATTCCCTCACACTTTTAGCATCAAACTTACCAAGATATTCCCTGTCATTCAATACATAGCAAGTGCATCCAAAGACATGAAAATAGTTTAAGTTTGGGCTTTTACCTTTCCGGAGATCATAAGGGGTTTTTGACATACTTGGTCGAATGTACACACAGTTTATGATATAGCAAGTTGTATTTATAGCTTCTACCCAAGATCGAATGGAGATAGATTTTGCATGCAGCATGGCACGAGCCATCTCTTGAAGGGTTCTATTCTTCCTTTCAACAACACCATTTTGTTGTGGTGTTTTTGGTGCAGAAAACTCATGAATAATAGCGTGTTTTTGACAAAACGTTTGAAATACATCATTTTCAAATTCCTTCCCATGATCACTCTGAATCTTTTCAATATTTCCTTTTGTGTTTTTCAATTGAAGAAATAAGTAATGAAATAGTTCAAAAGTGTAAGATTTTTCCCTAAAAAATTTGGCCCACGTGTACCTTGAAAAATCATCGACGATCACAAATATATACCTCTTCCCACCAAAGCTTTTAGTTCTCATTGGACCCGTCAGATCCATATGTACATATTCTAGAATCTTCTCCATCTTGACATCCAACATTTTCTTGTGGTGTACCTTAACCTGTTTTCCCAATTGACAAGGTTTACAAATCTCAATTATATCAAGATTCAGTTTAGGTATACTTCTGACTACACTTGAAATTGACAGTTTCACTAGAGAACGATAGTTGACATGTCCTAGTCTTTGATGCCATAAAGATAGAGCACCGTCTGTTGCTTTCAGACAAATCTTCTCTTCACTCCATACATAGCAGTTGGTTGACGAACGTGCACTTGTAACAATACATTCATTATTAGAATTCATTACTTGACATTCCTTTTGATTGAAATGAACCCCATGATTGTTGTCACACAGTTGACTGATACTAATTAGATTAGCCGTCAATCCTGTTACATATTGCATGTTTTTCGAAGATGTTGTCCAAGAGAATTTCTGTCTCATCTTCCAAGAATTTTTCCTTTGTTTCTATCTCCGAAAATGACACTTCCTGCATTCTTAATTTCTATAAAATTGTGATAGAAGTTCTCTTGAACTTGTCATATGTCTGGAACAACCACTATCAAAGCACCAGATATTGGATTTATCTTTTTGTGCAGATATATAGGCAACATTGCAATACAGGTCACTTTTCTTTATCCAAATTTGTTTTGATTTAGGAGACATATACTTACCTGAATCATACCTGAGTTTTTTGTGATCTGTTTGTGTCCTCAAAATCCGCAGAAATAGCATTTCACTTTATTCTTCTTGTGATTCGGAACCTGATACCGCCTTCCAGTGTTGTATCCATGGTACGAAACCTGACATTGTCTTCCAGAGTTGTATCCATGATAATGAAATTTTCCAAAATTTCCTTGACGTTTTCTGTTCGAATTGATTATTCTGTGATTGTATTCCTTCTTGGAAATGTAGTTCTGTTGTAATTTTTTCTGCCCCACAGTAGGAGTCTCTAGTAATTTTTCTCTAGAAACAAATTTACTCTTGGTATCACCTGAATTTCCTGTATAACCAATTCCATGGTTATCTCCTTTTCGTTTTCCTATTGAGAGTAAGAGAATCGAATTTGTCAGTGCCATTGAGAGCGTTTTCAGTTGTTTATTTGTTTCTTCAAGCTGGATTTCGATATAGCACACTTCTTTTTTCAGTGGTGCTTCATATTTACATTTGTAGCATTTTGTTTCTTGTAGTCCTTTCAAAACAATTTCTCTTTTTGATACACTTGGACAATCGGATTGAAAGTGTCCGAATCCTTTACCTTCATGACATTGGACTCCGGATTTGTTATCTTTCTTATTTCCTTGTTCATCCACAGTTGATTTTCTGGCTCCTGAGCGTTTTTTCATGAACTTTTCAAATTTTCTGGTCAATAGGATAATATTTTCTTCAAGATTATCCAGTCTGAAATTTTTGTTAGCGACTTGAAGAACTACTCCTTTATATACCTCTTTCGTAGATTCGCCTTGTTCAAGTTGGAGTTCCAATTCATAAGCCGCCAAAATCCCAACAATTTCTTTGAAACTTATAGTATCAATGTTTAAAGACATGTTCAAAGGAACTTTTTTAGCATGAAATTTCTTTGGTAAATATCTGAGTAGCTTTTTGACGAGCTTCTTATCATCGAAGTTTTATCCAAGTACACTTACTTCATTAGCAACTGCATTCATTATGCTGCTGAACTCCTTGACACTTTCATATTCACTCATTTCCAGTTTTTCAAACTAATGTTCCAAAATGTCCAGCTGTGTTCTTTCGACTTCATGTATGGTCTCTAGAGTATCCCATGCGTCTTTTGCAGATTCACATCCTTGAATTTGCTGAAATTCATTTATGTCTACAGAAGAAAAAATTGATGTTAGAGCTTTGGCATTAAAGGTTGAGTTTCTTTTCTCACTGTTCGTCCATCGGTCTGAAGGTTTTTCTTTGACATTTCCATTTTTATCGATCACTTTTGGTGGATTCCATCCATTCTTTATGAAACTCCAAGCATCTTCGTCGATTCCTTTTATGCTTGTTCTCATTTTTACCTTCCAATAACCATAGTTTGAGGCATCAAGCATGATTGGTTTTCCAAACGAATACAAATCTCTTGGTCCTTCTATATTGTTGTCTTTTCGGATCTTGAAGCTAGCTTTAGATTTACTGTAAATTTAGGTTACCTTCTGAGATACCAATTGAAAAATGTAGATACACAACTTATTCAATCAATAGTTTCAAGAGACCCAAATGCACAAAACAAGACAATACTAGCTTTATTTATGAATCATCTTTTAAGTATATTTGTTTTTCTTTACGATGCACTAAAGATTTCCGCAGATAAGATATAAATAAACGCTAATTGCTCTTCACTCTCTTTTTCAATGTATCGCTCTAAATACACTTGCAACTACGTGATCTGCTCTCACTAGTCTGTTGTACTTCTTCGATACCTCACTCTGATAAGTCAACTACTCTTTTATAGCATGTTAACCTATCAATTCTTCTCGTGTGTCCAAGTAGACCCACCGGCCACACATGTTCCCTTGTTTCCGTCATAGCTTAATTCTTTTTTATCCTCTTTGACTCCCTTTACTTCTCCTCATTCTTCTTTGACTCCCTTTACTTCTCCTCATTCTTCTCTTTGAAACTTTTTGCTTCTTAAGTTTCTCAACAACCTGATTTTCAAAATATATCCCATGTTCCTAAAATATTGCATTAACACAAAACCACTTAATTTCTAATCCCTGAAACGCCATGAATGAAAACTAAAAGGCCTAAAAAGAACATCCAGGTGGTGATAGAGTTAAAGTAAGATGATCAACTCCGGTCTTCAGGACATGTTTAAGAGTCAACCAAATGTGTTGAGGTTTACGTGAGATTGTTGCAGAATAAGATGGTTGGTAAGCTGGTCAAGTCTTCCCTTAAGTTCAATTTCCACTGCATTGGATTCTTCAATGTCAATTCATTGTCTGCCACCGTCTTTTTGCCTATATTTTGAATGAAGCCTCAAAAACCCAAAATAAACATTACAATGGCAGACCATGCTTCAAACATAATCAGCTTAATAAAATAAGTTAACAGTTGGAATCGTCCAACTTAATCAGTTAGCAAAGAGCACTATGCTTCAAGGGTCTCATGATTGAATCTCGAACTTCCTGAACCGGCTAGCTACATATTTCCCACATGTCATGTGCAGGTACTTTTGAGTGGAAAAAAATAAATTTGTCTTGTTGAAAATTGAAAAAAAATAATATTAATGGCAATAAAACTCCCCTCAGTTGAATATTTTAGACTTTGGTGGATATAGGAAAACTTTTCGCCTCTCTTTGGTTTTGTAAGGTGAATAAATGTTTGTGCACACAAACACACGAGTCTTCATCTAAACTTGTTTTTCCGGTTCAATACTTCACAAGTCATCGAGAAACATATCCAAGTTCCTCCCAGATGACCCAATCCATTTTTCTATAGCCTTCTTGATGTGATCACGAGGAGATAAAAAAATGTAAGAAAGATCAAATTATGTTAAAAAGAATTCTTCAAAAGACGGTCGACTCCAATGAATGCCAAAATCACTCGGTTAAAAAACTGTCTTTTATTAGTCAATAATGAAGACTTCTAATAAATGTTGCATTTGTTATTCATGAAAAAACTCAAAATCACATTTGATTCTTCATAATCTTTCCTATAACTCTACAATCTTATTTTATCCTATTATTTTTAATGTTACATTTATATAAGTCTAATTTTTGTAGCCTATAAATAGATAAAACCATTTGATAAAATAATAATAGAGTTTTGTAAGTTTGAGTTTCACCTAGAGTGATTCGTGAGTTTTTAGCTTATGGTTTTGGAAAAACAAACTTATTGGATGGAGTGATTTAGTTTTTCGTGTTCGTTGTGACTTATCAGACGTTGGTGCATAATAGTTGTGGTGTCATTCAGCAAATCAGATATTTTAATCTGAGTTATTCAAAAGGCTAAGACCGATCATATTTATCGTTGATTGTGTGGATTTAATTTGTCGTTTCTGGTTGATTACGGGTCTTGGTTTATTTCTATCGTCTATTTAGAATTTTACGTTCTGGGATCATATAACTTCTTTGGCATTTTTGCATATTTCTTCACCCTCTTGATCACCCCTATCTCTCTCCATGTTGATAACTCTTTCACATATCGAATTATAAGAAACATTTAAACTAATCATACTACAATATAAACTAAAAGTTAATATATTTTTTAATGTTAGCAATAAACTGCTTCATGTCAAAAGGTGGTTGCTCTATTGGTTAAGAGTCGCATATTCTTGGGTCATATTGTTTTAGGTGTTTGAATTTTAGTGGATTTGAGTAATGTGTTAGCAAATTTTAATTCCAAGCAATCGACCAATGCTTTTAAGATTAGAAGATTATTGGGTTGAAGGTTTCACATGATTATTTAGGCCTTTAACAAGATTAACCGAGAAAGAGGTAAAGTTTGGGGGAGATGAAACATGGGAGAGGATTTACAAGAGCTCAAGAAGAGATTAACATAGTCTCTTTTTTAGTCTTGCTTCAACGTGGTCAACCTTATGTGGTCTTTAGTGATGCCTCATATCATGTTTTGGGTTGTGCCTTCATACATGATGACAGGATAATATCTTATGATTTTCGTTAGTTGAGAAAATATAAAGCAAATTACCTGAAACATGATTTAGAGTTGGTTGTGTGATTTTTGTGTCAATAGTTTGGAGATAATGGGCATGTTCTTTTGTATAACTTTGAGTCGGAGTTAAGACTGAAAGTTAGATTTTATGTTCGTTTGGTCAACTTTATTTTGAAATCCAAACTCAAAGTCTTGACTCGGATTTTAAGTCACAATATTTTGGATGTTGAAATTTCCAATGTTCTGACTCGGATTTCGAGTCTCAAATATATAAATTACTAAAATAACCTTAAAATATCAAAATTGATAATTTTTATTAAATTGTATAATTAATATTATATGATTAATTTGTATTTTTAAAAATATATTAAATTATTTTAAATTTAACTTATAAATAATAATAATTATTATTATTATTATCATTATAATGTTTAAGTGAAAGTAATAAAAATAAATAACAAATATAATTTATATGTAAAATGTATATTTCGGTAATTTTCTTACAATAATCTTAACGCAAATTCTAATTTTTATGAAAAACTAAACTAAACTTAAAATTTAGATCTAAACTCTAACTTTGAAAGTATGAAACAAACAACTTAAAATTTTATTCCAAATTAAAACTTAAACTCTAATTTTAAGTTCAAACAAAAAATTCTCTAAAAGAACATGCACAATGGTTTTAAGATATACCTTTGTAGCTTCCACGCCCTCAAGGTCCCTTCCCGTGATGATTATATCATCAACGTAGACAAGCACTACCACTATTCCCTTTGAGCTTGGTAAGGTGAATAATGTGTGATCGGCCTCGGATTTCCTAAAACCACGTCCATTTAGGGTTGTGCTTAGCTTGTGGTACCACGCCCTTGGGGATTGTTTAAGACCATAGATTGCCTTTCTAAGTCTTAGAACATTTCCCGGTTGAACTATGTGCTCTAGCCCCGGAGGTGGGTACATGTAGACTTCATCTTCTAGTTCCCCTTGTAGAAATGCATTCTTGACATCCATTTGCCAAAGGTTCCACTCAAGGTTTACGGCAAGTGAGAGTACAATCCGGATGGCGTGAAGCTTTGCAACGGGAGCAAATGTGTCTACATAGTCTTCTCCATATACTTGTGTGAATCCTTGCCACAAGGCTCGCTTTGTGCCTTTCAATTGACCCATCACTATTGTATTTGATCGTGAAAACCCATCTGCTTGAGACGGCTTTCTTTCCCTTAGGTAATTCCGACTCAAACCAAATGCCATTTATCTCCATTGCTTTATGCTCATTCCCCACGGCATCTCTCCACACTTTATGTTCTTTAGCTTCATCATAAGTCTTCGGAATATACACCTCATCCAAGTTGGCCATGAAGACTTGATGTTCATGAGGGTACACAGCTAGAGAGCATGTTGCTTGAAGTGGATGTGCCACGGCCTCACAATTGTAGTACACCCGAGTATTCTTCATCATAAGTCTTGTACTTCTCCTAAGTGGTTGCACTCCTTCTTGCACTACTTCTTGTGTTTCAACCCTCGGTGTATTCTTCATCATAAGTCTTGTACTTCTCCTAAGTGGTTGCACTTCTTCTTGCACTACTTCTTATGTTTCAATAGCTTCATCACTTGTTTCTATCGCTGCTTCACATGGTTGAGTACTTCCTTGGTCATGAACCGGATGTTCTTCTAGTGGATGTGCGGATGCATCCATATTTTCTTCCTCATTCCCCCTTTCATGATCAAGGGAAGTACCCTCACTAGTCATTTCTTGGACAGCCGCATTTTTCTTGGAAGTTCAACACTTCCTAACCCAAGTGTCTCCAAGATTTTCTTGAGGTTGTTTGCTCGGTCCGAGGGTGAACTAGCCACGTCTTTTAAATTCTCCCAATTTTTCTCATCATAGAACCCTTTGTTCTCCATGAACTTGACGTCTTTGGATATTAGAACTCTCCTTGTAGAAGGATCATAACACTTATACCCCTTTTGGGTAGTGGAATATCCAATGAACATAGCATTTGTGCTTCTTGTCTCTAGCTTGTTTCTTTGTTCCCCAAGTACTAAGACAAAAAATACACAACCAAAAACTCGTAAGTGATTAATAAGAGGTTTAGTTTTGTTTAATACCTCAAATGGGGAGAGACCTTGTAAGATCTTTGTTGGAGTTTGATTTATAAGGTACCATGCGGTTAGAACCGCATCTCTCCAAAACCTTTTGGGCACATTTGTATGGAACATCATAGACCTCGCCACCTCCATAAGATGTCTATTTTTCCTCTCGGCTACACCATTTTGTTGTGGTGTATATGGACAGCTTGTTTGGTGGAGTATGCCATGCTTGGATAGGTGTAGTTTGAAGTTTGTGCTCATGTATTCTCCACTATTATCTGATCTAAAAATTTTAATCTTGGCATTAAAGTGGTTAGTCACATAATTTTGAAAATTTATAAATGCTTCTAACACTCTATCTTTAGATTGTAACAAGGTAATCCATGTGTATTTTGATTTCTCATCTATAAATGTGACAAAATATTTATGGTTCTCTCTAGATAGACATGGTGCTGTCCATACATCAGAATGCACGAGATCAAAGCAATTGTCATAGTTTGTGAAAGACTTAGAAAAAAACAGTTCGACAATGTTTTCCTAGGATACAAGCCTCACATTCATCCGATTTAAAAGAAACACTAGGTAATATTAAACTTAAGGCACGAAATTGTGGATGTCCTAATCTAGCATGCCAAATAACATCATCACAAGAGACTGGAAAAGATTTAAAAACATTAGAAACATCCAAAAAAGAGATGGTGTCTTCAAGCATGTACAAATCATTCTTGGTGACTCATTTGCCAAATATTTTCCTTGTCTTAATATCTTGAAAAGAACCTCATTAGGACTAAAAATCACATTAAGATTTAAGTCATTTGTGGTTCTTTTAACCTATAGTAAGTTAGATGTGAATTTCGGCAAGTATAATGCTTTTGAATCTTTTTCAAAAAGTTTAAGTACTCCTTCACCTTCTATTGGAACCTTATAACCATTTGCTACTATGACACTCCCTAGGTCCGGTCTAATGTTCTTTAAGAGATTAGCATCACTAATCATATGATGAGAGGCTCCTGAATCAATTAACAATGGCTTAATATTTTTAGATGCAAGTAAAGCTTTACCATCTTTATTACCGGAATTTTCCTTCAATGCTTTGATTAGTGCCTCGAGGTCGGACTTCTTAACCATCTCAGCTTGAGCATTCATCATATAGGCAGCCATGGTTTTGAATTCGTCTCCATTGTTTTGAGAAGAGGAAGCACCGGCCGGTTCTCCCTGAGTCTTGTTGGAGAAGTGAGCTCTTTGATTCTTGAAATTGTTGTTCCTTGGTGGTTTAAGGTGGGGATGTAGAATCCAGCATTCCTCTTTAGTATGTCCCTCCTTTTTGCAATAGACACATTTTTTGAATCCTTGTTTGCCGCCAAAACCTCCTTGAAAATGTCCCTTGTTTGCTAATTGTACCATTTCGCCTTTGCCTCCAAATAAGCCAAGAGACCCTTCTTCCTTTTGAATTTGAGCACACACATCCTCAAGGCTTGGTAGAGTGTCGGACCAAAGGATGAGTTTGATAACATCATTGTAGGCGGGCTCAAGGTAAAGAGAAGGCTAAAGACTTTATCTTGCTCTTTTCTTTCGTTAAGGACTTTTGGATCGATGGAGCTTCTCCTTAATATGTCTAGCTCCGCCCATAAAGATCTAAACCTCCCAAAATGTTTGTTGAAAGTCATTCCTTCTTGGTTGAGGTTGTTGATTTCTCTCTTGACTTCATAAATCCGGCTTATGTTAGAGATGTTGCCGAAAACCTTCTTGAGGATGTCCCATAATTCTTTTGCACTTTCACAATAGGAATAGGCTTCAAGGATTGATGGTTCAAGGGAGTTTTGAAGGAAGGAGAGGACGGCTTGATTTTCTTGAGTCCATTTCTCCGAATCCATGGTGATGATTTCTTTCCCATGTTCATCATGAGATGTCACCTTTGGAGCTTCTTTTTCTTCAATATGCTTCCAAAGGCCTTTGCCTCCTAGGGCTTCTTTAATTAATCTTGACCATAAGAGATAGTTTGGCCCTTTAAGAATCACTGGTACGGCCATCTTTGTGCTTTCCATGTCCATTGTTTGGTGTTTGAGAAGATTAGAAAAAAAAAACCGAACAGATTTTTCGAAGAGAATAAGGAGATTATGATGAAGAATGATGAGAATAGACTAAGAAATTTATGTATACCGCTCTGATACCATGTTGGAATAATTAGAGTTTAAGAGATTGAGGAAAGAGATTGAGAGTTGGAGAGAATTGGAAGGGAAAGTGTTTTCATTCCATTGAGATTTTTCATTACATGAGAGTGTTCTTCTTATAGAACATAAAAAATGCTAAATAGAATAAGAATTAAATGAACCTACAAGTACAACTAATTAATGCCTAAAATGACAACACCATGTTGCATTTGGGAGGAGTGAAAGTGACAACACCATTGCATTCTCCCTAGGCTTCTCACGTGAAGGGCATTGCCTCAAATGGTAATGTCTTCTCCTTCCCTTCCAACAACACATTCAACCTTCCTCTTATAGTTCAAATGTTGTTTTGTAATTCTATCAAGATTAATTCTATCCATATATGATTAATAAGTCACATATGTAGAATTTAATCTTAATACTATCACAGTGAATGATCAATGCACCATTCATCTAAAACCCCAGTTCTTCAAACAATCTTCTCAGCCATGCAGCATGGTTTGTGGCTGCACACAGGGCTGTGTATTCAGCCTCTGCACTTGATTGTGCAATGATAGTCTGCTTCTGTGTCCCCCAACTGAACGCCGCACTTCCTATAGTGAAACAGAAGCCTGTAGTGCTCTTTGAATCCTCCAGATTTCCAGCTAGGTCAGCGTCCACAAATCCCTCCAACCTAGCATCATCCACTTTCTAAAACCAGAGTCCATAGTTCTTAGTTCCAGAAATGTACCTTAGTACTCTCTTTGCCTCTTGTAGGCTCTTCTCAGTCGGATTGGCATTGCTTCTGGACAGGTATGAAGCTGAAAATGCCAGATCCGGCCTTGTTGCTGCTAGGTAGAGCAGTCCTCCAACCATACTCCGGTACTTAGTTGGATCAGACAGCTCCACCTCTCCTTCTGAGTTCTTGCCATAGGGTGACAAGGGTGTTGAGATGCTTTTTGAGTGTTGCATCCCAAACTTCTTCAGTAGTTGTCCAGCATTCTTTGCCTGACTCACAAAGATGCCATCAGTCATGTAATTGATTTCAAACCCAAGAAAATACCTTAACCTTCCAAGGTATGTCATCTCAAACTCCTTGTTCAACTTGTCCTTGAATCCACTGATCAAACCCTCATCATTCTCTGAAATTATTAAGTCATCCACATACAGACAGATAACCACAATCTTCTGGTGCACTTCCTGCACATACATTGCAGCATCACACCCACTCCTCTTTCATCCTTCTCCGGTAAAGAAAGAATCTATGCGGCTATACCAAGCTCTGGGAGCTTGTTTCAAGCCATACAAGGCCTTCCTCAGTTTCAAGACCTTGTCTTCAACACCCTCAATCACATATCCCGAAGGCTGTTGTATATACACCTCCTCTGCTATTTCTCCATTGAAAAATGCAGACTTGACATCCATCTGGTGGAGACTTCATCCCTCTTGTGCCGCCACAGCTATCAGGGTCCGGATGGTATCATGCCTGGACACAGGAGCAAATGTTTCTCCATAGTCCAGGCCATGAGTTTGTGAGAACCCCCTGGCTACCAGTCTGGCCTTCAGCTTCTGCACATTGCCTAGCTCATCAGTTTTCACTTTATACATCCATTTTACACTGATTACCTTGTGTCCTTGTGGTAGCTTCGCCAGTTCCTACGTTCCATTCTTGTTGATCATGTCTATCTCAACATCCATGGCCTTCCTCCACTCACTGTTTGTCACAGCTTCCTCAAAGGTCACCGGCTCCTCCACAACAGAATAGCAGCACTCATAGACTTGATTTGACTCTCCTTCAACTGGTTCAGCTTCCTCATATATCTCAGAGAGCCTCCTCATGCGGTGAACAAGTCTTGAAGAACTGCTACTCCCTCCTCTGCTCCCTCTGGAGTCTGTCTGACTTAGTCTGAAGGGTATTGGGGTAAAAGGTGGTTGTGTTCCCCTGCTCCCTCCAGACCCTTGTCCTTCAGTCGTGCCCTGACGTGTCCTCAATTGTTCACCTTGTTCTTGCCTCATGCTCACCGGATTAAGACTGAGAACTCCAGTCTGTTTCTGTTTTTCAAACTGTGTTCCCCAGTCCCAAGACTTGTCTTCTTCAAAGACTATGTCTCTTGCAACATCAACATTTCCAGTGCTAATCTTGTACACCCGGTAGCCCTTACTCATACTGCTATATCCCACGAATATAGCCTTCTCAGACCTGTCATCCAGCTTCTGCCTCTGCTGTACTGGAATCAGGACATGGCAGAGACTCCCAAACACCCTCAGGTGGTTCACACTTGCCTTGTGACCACTCCACACTTTCAATGGCGTCTTGTTTTCCAGTACTCTTGTAGGGAGTCTGTTCTGAAGGTAGGCCGCCGTGAACATACCTTCAGCCCAGAACTTGTTTGGGAGACCCTTCTCCTTGAGCATGCTTCTGGTCATCTCCATAAGTGTCCTATTCCTCCTCTCTGCCACTCCATTTTGCTGAGGGGAATAGGCAACACTTAGCTACCTCTGAACTCCATGCTCCTCCAGAAAATCATCAAAGGATTTGGAGTTAAACTCCCCACCCCTATCTGATCTCACTTTCTTCAGTTTCATGCCAGTCTGGTTTTCCACCAGAATTTTAAACTTCTTGATCATTGACAAGGCATCTGACTTCAACCTCAAGAAGTACACCCACAACATGTGTGAGTGGTCATCCGTGAGTGTCAGTACGTAGATACTCCCATCCAAAGATGGGGTCTGCATTGGACCACACAGGTCTGTATGAACCAGTTCCAGGATTTCCTTGGACTTCCCTTCTGCCTCTTCTGCCTCCTCCAGTCTGGTTTGTTTGCCTTACAAACATGCTTCACAAAGCTCCTTCTCCACCTTGAACTTAGGTAACCCCTTCACCATTTCATGGTTCTGAAGTTGCACTAAGTTGTGCAGACCTGCATG
>CM071869.1:28665472-28682172 GCA_036759665.1 Gynandropsis gynandra
ACCTGCGGTTCTGGTGCAGGTTCTTCACGTTGATTCCGAGGTCTTCACGTCCTTTCACGCCCCGTCCTTGTCCTGAGCATCTTCTTCCATCCTTAGGTTGCTATCATGTTGCATGCTTCAGCCTGCATGATCAGCTCCTCCATGTTTTCTTGTCCGCTGAAGACTGCAACTTGATTAGCCGTTGCTCTGCATTTTCCCGCATCTCGGGTCTCCGCGTCCCGCCTGGTCGCGTCCCGCTTCTTCACATTTCGCTTGGTTGCGTCCCGCTCCTCAGCATCCCGCCCGGCCGCGTCCTTCTTCTATGCGTCTCGTCTGGTCGCGTCTCGCTCCTCAGCGTCCCGCCTGGCCGCGTCCCGCTTCTCAGCATCCCGCCTGGCCGCGTCCCGCTCCTCAGCGTCCCGCCTGACCGCGTCCCGCCTCTCAGCATCTCGCCTGGCCGCGTCCCGCCTGATTCCTTCTTGGATTGCCGCGTCCCAATCCCTTGCGTCTCGGATCACCGCGTCCTTGATCATCATTTTGTCATGGACAACTTGATCAACTCCTTCAGCTCATTGCAACACTCGGCAGAGCACTGTGTGATGAGTCAAAGAAGACGATCATGCATCATGATTTTTTACCAAATCTAAGTCCCAACACCTAGACTTTCCTTCCTAATAAATAAATATGCTTAAATACAAGAGATTTAGGCATACCTTGAGTTATTTCCGAAATAAAAATCTAAAGTTAGAGAGAAAAAGTTTGGTTGCGTGTAGTTCCTTTTTTGAATCGAACTATGTGCTCTTCACTATGGTCTTGTGACGAATATCGATCGACTTTACAATGGAGGCGGTCGTCTTTACTTCACCGATGATTTTAGCGGTGATTGGAAATTTTTTGCTGGAGGATTTTAGTGTGATTGAGGAGAAAACAATGGAATTGCCCTTTTATAGGAAGTAAAAACACGATGCTCGGTGGAGCGATTTGACGATTCAAATGAGCAGTTTCTTGGATTTTGTGGTTTTTTTCTTCAAATATTTCTCATTATTTATGGTGATTCTTGTGATGATCAAGCGCTTCCAATAAAAACTTATTCTTTAAAAATCCCAATTCTAATAATGTTAAACCAAATAAAATAAAAACAACAAAGAAAAAGTTCATAAAAAGTTTGTGTTACCTCTCGAAAAGCATTCCTTTTAATTCCTAAGCTCATGATTAATGTTTCTATTCCCAGGGATTTTTTCATGCTTCCCCAAGAGTGTCTAAGTTGTTCTGGATGAAGTGGACGCAAACTAGGTGATTGGATTGTCAAACATCATGAGGTGCGTATGAATTATTTTGATTTGTTGTCTTATCACCCACTTGAAATCCTTATGATCAACCTTTATTCCTTGAAGCTTCATGCTATACATCAATTGGAAAAACATGGCCTTGATTTCATCGTGCGCCTCGGATTGTTGCAGTGTCATTGGAACTCCCTTCTATTTGAAGGTCAGATCTATATATGGTGGTCCTATTTCAAAAAAATTTAACTCTATGTTATCTCGGGAATATTTGTGACTGAAAAATTTGTAGTGGATTGTGCACATTGGTGGTATTCTTATAAGATAAATTCAGATGATTTCTCCTACCTGAATTATACGTGTTCGAGTAGGAATTGTTTGCCACTTAATTTACATTTTTCCTCGTATTTTTCTCCATGTATACTACAATGATCGCCTTGATGCCCATTAGGATCTGTTGATGGTGATGTTTCATCATTCATGGTGACCATTTGAAGCTTCAACTATTTTAACTCAACTCGGATGGTTAAGACCTCGTTTATCGACTCCATAGGTGGAAATCTCCTCATGTAATCGTTTAGTATATTTCTTTCATTGGCCATTTTCTTATTTGTTCCATAAATTAAGTGAAGTGGAGGTCATACAATGATCCTCCACATGTCGTACTAATCCATATGCGGATGTCCTCTAGAAGTCCCTCAATAAAATGGAAATGAGGTATTTATGATCCATCCCATGGAGTCGACATACTCTTTGATAACCTTTGAAACTCTCTCTTTCCTCATAAAACATCTCACCATCTTTTTAAGTGAATGAATTGATCTTGTTATTCGACGTCTATGTCTTGTGAGGCGAGAAGAACCTCATCATGAACCTCTAATGCGCCCGATCCCAAAAGATAGAACGGAAAAGCCAACAACATGACAACCTTCTTAAACTTGCTTGAGTGAGTCACATATTATCTTGATCCTTGTAAGATGGAGGTTTGGATCTTCATTCAGTCTTCCATGGAATGCGATTTGGTTCAGCATCTGTAGAAATGAAGGCTGAAGCTTAAACCGGCTACGATCAGTATTCGACCATTGAATATAGCACATGAGTTGAGTATGCTTTGGAACGGTGTTTGCTCCATAATTCTACTCCTTTGGAAGCTCCTTTTCGACATTGTCGACCATTCATCTCCTCTTTATTTGCTTTCAGATGATCCTTGTAGTCCTTTCGATTTCTGGATCGAGTGTCATGATACTAGAATTTCTAATTCTTCAGGTCATAAACTAAGTATCTACAAAAGAAAAAAAAAGAAACAAGATAAGAAGAAGATATTACTAGAGGATTAAAAATAAAAAAGACCTAGATTCGTGAAATCAAGTAGTTAAATCAATTAAAGTCCCCAAAAACGACGTCAAAATTTTGATGTCACCTATGTGTGATCTAATGCATCTTAAGTTTTATAAATTATACCTACTCTAGATATTCTACAAAGATAGTCATTATTTAATATCAGGATCGAACACGATGATAAAAAGAATTTAAACTATCGATTTCACAAAAAAGTATCGTCATAAACAACAAAAAGGTTTATGTGTATATATTATATTCAAGTAAAATAAACTACAATTACAATTATACACGAGCGGGGTAGTGTTTCTATATTCAAGAATTGTTTTCAGAAAGTATCACCTTGTTTCTCTTAGAGAATCTAATCATCTTATATTGGTTTACCTTTTTTTGAAGTTTAGATACTATTCGAGTATTTCAAATAATGACGACTAACCTACTTGAATTATTTCTTGTGATTATTAATTCAAGGGTTCTATCAAGAATTGAAAGAATAAAACATGCATTGAACTACATCTCGATAAAGAACTACAACAAGAAACAAGTGAAGAGAAAGGTTAGAAAAAGCTCAGTCGATCTCTCGATCAATAACCACCATGACCTTGCCATTAACTTATCTTCGCCTTTAGCTCGATCCTTCAATATAGTCCTATAACTTTTTCACTCTTTACACAAACCAAAAGTCTCTTTTTATGTACTATTTTCATCTCCTCTCTGTAAATGTCGGCCTTGGACTTATAGAAAACTTCTCCTTTTTTCAATAAGTAAAATTTAAATTATTAAGTGAAATCGAAAAACCTCTTGATCGAGTAGGTAGTAGCTCGAGCCGATCATTTGTTGGTATATGTGTGTTTTTTCATGCAACTCGGAGCTAATTTTGACGTAATATGGCATATTGATTGACAGACTCACCAAACGCTCGGGTCGAGCGAACCTACGGGTGTGAAAAACATCCCTTTGGCTCATCGTTCAATCGATCTAGAAATTGTTCGGACCAAGCGAATCTACAAGAATAATTTTGGTGTTTCGTACTATCGCTCTGCTTGAACGATTTTTTAAAGACTTTTGTGCATCTCATTCTTTCACGCTCAATCGAATGATTATAAACCGAACTAAACAGTTTTGTTTCTCGCTTTAATACTAGTGTTGTGTTGAAAACTGATCATGTTTTTTGATAATGTGTTCTTGTAATCATGATGGTTTGTGATATTATAAAATGTAGCAAATAATGTGTAGAAAGAACTAAAAATACTAAACAATACAAAATACAATAGAAACATACAAGATATTGTAAAATAAAACATTGTGATCAATATATGTGTATAAATATATATATATGTATATATGTATATATGGATATATATGCATATCCATGCACATGTGTGGATATATATATGTATGTATGGGTATATATGCATATCCATACACATGTGTATATATATAATGTCTATATGTGTATATATGGTGTGTACATGTGTGTATATATATATGGGTATATACATATGCTTATTCATGTGTATACATGTGTGTATATAAATATATATATATATACACATATTATAAGAGAGAATTGATTTTATATATGTAAAGGCAAATGTTGTGGGATAAAAAAATTATGAATAAGATATGAGTTTCTATGAACTATAAATATTATGTATAACATTTTAAAATTTGTTATGAGTTATATAACTTTCATTAAAAACTAAAAATTCTGATGTATGAGAGTAAGCCATACTTTGTTACAACTCAGCATATTTGTTAATACCTCATGGAAATTTCGATATTTACAAGTATATAGAAGAAAATATTTATAAATTTGTATTAGTGGACAATATACATTTTATATCATTTTCAGTCTCTCTCTCTCTATATATATATACAGTACATTTTTGTTTCTTTTTTTTCCTTCGCATTGTACGAATAAATTTAACTCAAAAAATATCTTCGGGTAGAAAATGATAATTTTATTTAATGAGATCTGAAGTTCATAAATTAACTTTTGTGCATAGTACTGTGTGTATATATATATATATATATATATATTTGGGTGTGTGTGAGTTGTAATAGAACCAAAATTGTATGCTATAAAATTATTGGGATAGCGAATCTAATGACAGTTCAGCAAATAGCTCAGGTTTCTCCCTTTTTTATTGTTAGATTAGATTTAAACATTTGAAAACTAAGAAAATAACAAGACGGTCCTAGGGTCTATCGCAATCAGGTTCAAGAATGCGCTACGCGTTAGGCGGACGGACACCCAACGCCTAGTGCCTAAGTGGTGTTTAGGCGGACTAGACGGATTTATATATATATATAATATAATATTAATCCAAATTTTTAATTTAAAACATTTATAACCATTCAACTTTTTTTATATTCTTTATTGAAATGTTGTTAATCAAATTCAAACTGTATGTTAATTTCTTCTTCTTCGGAATCAAAATATGATTCATCAAACTCTCTATCTATAAGAAAATCATCTATTTACTCGATCTCTTGAACATTCATACGTCGACATATTTTGGTTTGATCCTTCATATTCTTCCATTGATTCATCGTCCGTTTTTCCATTATCAACAATCCAATCTTGAAAATGATACGGATCATTAGATAGAAACACATTCAAAGTCTTGTTCATTTATTTTTATTTTAAACCATCAACCTCACATTGAATTAAAAATAAACAAGATTATTCAGCCTTTTACTATCAAGTCGGTTTCGTCTTTTTGTGCATACCTACTTACACAAGAAACAAATTATTACTTATATAACTATAATGAAAGCTAAATAAATGAATTTTGTATCATTTACTCATTCTAAAATATTCTAATTTCGTTATCATCTTGATAAACTAGTTGTTAAAGTTTTTTTTGTCTTAAATTTTATTTTCTACCTTTGAAACTAGAATACCGCCTAGGCGGCCGCCTAACATGCCTAGACGGCCGCCTAGCGATTAATCGTCCACCTAACCCGCCTAGGCGCCCGCCTAGACCGCCCAGGCGTCCGATCCGCCTAGAACCTCCGATTAGTGATTAATCGGAGCGCCCAGCCACCGCCTAGCGCCTAGGCCGGTTTTTAGAATAGAGGTCGCAATACATCACAAGTAGTAACATTTCCAATAACGACATATACAGATTCACACTTCCATATATAATAGTTAAATGTACTCTTTGTATATATTCCAGATATATAACCAAAATTATTATAAAAATTATAATAAAAATAACATGAACTATTCCATAAAAAAAACATGTCTTTCTTAGGCTAACGGTAATTTGGATTAGAACCTCTATGTTACTATCTTTTCATCCTCTATCTTTTTTCTATATTATCGTTTTTTTAATTTATACCAATAACACGTTTAAACATCATAAAATCCCCGATTTTACGATTAATGACTTTGTCTCTACGAGACCTTGGTTGCTAGTAAAAGATTTTAATCAGATTTTTCATTCTGATTAGTATTCCTCTCTTTGTTTTACGATCAAAGATTTCAAAAATTGTCTTTGGCTTAGTTCTTTGACAATGTCTTAAAATAATTTTTTTTCACATGCAATACATAAGTCATGGTACAATGTCTTTAATATATTTTTTTTCACATGTAATACATAAGTTATGGTATTTTCTATACGAATGACTTTTTTAATTTCATGGATTTTGCAGTTTATGATATATCTCTAATTTTTATTTCAATTAATGTAAATACATCTCAAAATAAAGATTGGGATTAAAATACCTATGTCATATTATCTCTCCGATTCATATATGACTTTTAGATATAACTTTAGACAAAAGATTGAAATTAATAACTATAAATTTTTTTAACTATTAAATTTCTATATTGGAAAAAAACTTGAGATATTATTCTTAAATTATAATAACATATATGTCACGGGGGGCCATCAATGCAGCTGTATATTGCAACAAAAGTGTTTGACAAAAGTCGAATCAATTCTACTATATAAGTTGTTGATGTTGTATATTTTAAAATTTATTAAATATCTAAAAAACAAATCTTTGTTTCGAAGCGTGCATGCTTCTAGACATCTTTTGCGTTCTAGCATGTATATATATATATATTGATCTGTTTCATAATACCTACTACATATGTTAATGTTAAATAAAATGTATGTATATATATGTATATGTGTGTGAATGGAAAGTATTATATAGTATATATATAGGAAGATATAATAAAAGTTTTAAGAAATAGATGGATAGGAAAGGTGAACCATATCCAATGATGAGTTTGGTGGCGTCGTTACGCGAGCTCACTTCCATCCCCCAGCTCCTTTACCCATCCTCATGCATGTGCTCCTCTCTTTCTTGCATTTCATATATATATATATATATATATATAATTTTGATTATAAAATGATCAAATTATAAAAATATTACTTTAAATTTAATTTACAAATAAACTATTATAGATTTCAAATTTAAAGAAAAAAAATCAAAGGAATTTTTAGTCCGTTTTTTATTTCCAAACGTATTTGGGATGAAAAATTTTTGTCTCAAATTTTCATACAGATATACAATTCGTCATTAAATTTAAAAAAAAAATTTGTAGAAATTGGTAAAAAATTCTTTTGAAAATTCTGGACCGACAAATCTATCCAAAAATTATAGACAAATTTTATATTTGTCTTTAATTGACAGACGAATTTTATATTTGTCTTTAATTTCATCCATATTTCCTAAAAAAAACTTTGTTCATAATTTCAGACTGATTTCATCATTTAAAAATCTAATATTTTTTTAGGATATGTCATACATGTATATAAATCAATTATTATGTCTATGTGCATAATTAATTTGAAAATAATAATAATATTTTGAAATATAATGTATATATAAAAAATAAAGAAACAAAATTTTTATATAATAATAAATTAATGTATTTTTTAAGATTTCAATGCGCGCACATATATATATATATATTAACATCAAATATTCATTTTTAGAAATACTACAAATTTTTTAATCTGTATTATAAATATATATATATTATTTATAATTAGAAACCAAATTTTCCTTTGCATATTTAATATCAATTAGACATATATATTTTCTTAATAAAAGTGTAAAGAGACAACCATATAATACAAAGAAAAAAAATACACATTAGTTGTACAAAACCAGCTAAAAGTTACAATAAATACACTTAATCCTCAACTAACACAACCATTATATAAATATCATACACATCAAAGCCAACCATTTCTTATGCTATCTCTCTCTCTATCTCTCTCACATCAAATGGGAAACACAACCTCATGTACACCATCAATTATCACATCAAGCTCAAGCATAAAAGTATTGGCTCCGTTTACCGGAACTCTCAAGGTCTACTCTAAGCCAATCAAAACCTCCGACATCTTCTCACAAGATTCTTCCGGCGGCGGCCACTTCATCGCCGACTCAACCTCGCTAGAGATCGGTCTCCGAGTCACCGCAGTACCTCAAACCGAGATCCTGAGACCCAGACGCGAACTCTACCTTATTCTCCCCACTGATATGCTCTTCTCAGTCCTCACCCACGAAGAACTCTCTCTCATCTCTCAGAAAGCCGCACAGATACTCACTGTGCATCACAACGTAACTCGTTATGATCATTTGAGGAGAATCTTCCCTGTATGTATGGTTCCGAGCGACAGAAAAAGAAACGATGAAGATGATGATGCTGAAGATAGCAACAATGGCGAGTATTTTTTGGAGAGAAGAGAAACCCTAGAGGATAAGCAACAGGAGTTGAAGCATGGTTCTTGGAGACCTGCTTTGGAAACCATTGTCGAGAGCTAATCAGAAGTTATTGTCTCCTTATACAAGAAATGTTGGAGGATTAATTCTACTCTGTTTTTACAAGAAACAGCAAAAGTAAGAAAAAAAAAAAGAACAGCTTAGATGGAATTTTTGTTTTTTGTTTAGAGGAAATTAATTTGTTTTTGCTTTTTATTTGTTAAATGTTATGTATATTCTTGGATGGGAATATTGTAAACAAAAATGGGATATCTGTATATTAACATTTAAATTCTATTATTCTTTTAGTTGTTATATTTGTAAAATAATAATAAAAACCTACTGAATATTTATTTCTTATTAATTATCATTTATTAAAATTACGGTAATTTTATTATATACACATACTAAAAATAAAGAAATTACAAAGTTTGTGTATTAAAAATAATAATTAAAATACAATTCTATTGAAATGTGAAAATGTACAAATAAGTAAAATGTTTGTGTGATTTTCTCTTATTAGAAGAGTATTGTTGTGCTCTTAATTTAGGGTTTATATAAGATGTGCATAAACTTGATGTGCAATAATTCGATTTGATACTTTCAATATAAAATATTTTGCCAGCCCGTTCAATAATTCAATTGCAGAAAAATAATTAAAATATATATGCATTTTCCTTTCGATTTTACGCCAAAAGTCCACGCCTTTGACCTGCCCATAAAGAAGAATTAATATTTCATTTACTTATTAAAAAATATATATATAAATATGTGTTAACCGTAAGAGATTGCATATATATTTTATAAAATTTATTAAATTGTCTGGAATACGGTGTTAGTTCTAAAAACTAACTAAAAGTTTTATAATTAGAATAAATAGTTTATGTATTAATTACTTTACAACAACGTAACGATGTAATGGGAGATCCAAAATTATTTAATTAAAATCGGAACGAATACCTCATAATATCCTATGAAATATACGGTTGGATCTAATTACTTTACAAATTATCAAATATTATATATATAATTATACTTCATTTTCTATACAATATGCGATAAATAAAAATTATCTGACCGATAATACCATATTTATTTTCTTAACATTAGAAATATTTATCAGTGTCATTTATCCATTTTTTAAATTTTAAAAGATCGCAAAATATTGAATGGTTTTCCTTTAAAGATCTTACAAGATTAAATTATAAATATTAAATATACTCTATATTTCCGCATTAGATTTTGTATCGGGTGTCAAATTTTCATAAATGATTTTTTGTATTTATATTTTCTACATGTTGGTTTGATTTGGAGTGTGGAAGCGTGTTTTATCAATTCAAATATGAGATTTAGTCATGTTTAAGAATTGGTTTTTCGGGGTTTTAACGACGAACAGATTTAGAAACGATTTCGTAATATCTGTTGCGTTGAACGTGTGATTGTCGGATGCAAGACTTGATAACGCAAGCCCTCTACGGGTATCCACGCCGAGATCGGATCTGCTTTCCAACCGTTGGTGCAGAATTCTCCGAGGAACGAAACTGTTTTCGTTTTTCGTATTATATCTTTAGGGTTTAGATTTTCCGATTGTTAAAACTAATACCGAAAACATGTTTTCATTTCTTATATACTTATTAAACGTTTTAATAATTACAACTTAAACCCTTAACTATTGGAATATTACATAATAGGCCTAATACTTTCAATCTCCCACTTGCCTTTACGTAATATCTCAAATAGTCGAAGTACATGTATCTCCATACACATACTTGCATGTACATCTGATGTACTACCCCAAAAGAAAATCAAGTACAATTATATTCTTCGGTGCTAACGGAAAAATATATTCCACACTGATTGTCTAACAATCACAAGCAGATACCGAGAAACTCGTATGCATGTGACCTCGTAGGTTCATCACTAAACCGTTAGCCAATTAATCTCCACTAATTAACTAATCGAGGTTGGCATCTAGCAACACTCCCCAACGATCGGATAGCGTGAAGTAACATCCTTACTCATTTGAGTAACAATATTACCCAAAACGAACCATGGTGAAAATGACGTTAGTATTTCCTTCCATCTTTACAGCTCCGGATGCATCATAGGCATGGTCATAACTGTCAACCTTACGGATCATCAGCTATGTTTCATGTCAATCACAACTTACTGATGAGTGAACCTAAGAAACATCTTTCTTCATTCATTCAATGTACTATGGCCAGAGATTAGTGACGACACAGAGCTCAAACTCTTACCGAGAGTTGACGGATCCCATCTTGATGAGTCACTAACTACGCAAATATATAATTATTTCTAATATCTATTCAACTAGTACTCTCAGATACTAGGTGTCCGGAATAAAGAATAATAGATAAGATGCTAGTTACTATGCTGATCTCAAGTCTAAGGAAAAACTAACTATCTAACTATCTAGAGAAATCTTAATGACAGTTCATTGGTTATTTAACCATTAAACATTTCTCCCTTTGGGTCAGTTCAGTGATCACATCATCATGTGTATCACCCATATATGTGATTCTGTAAAAGAGACCTACTGATTTCTATCACCATAGAAACTTATCACATACATATTGTTCTTTCCGGATCACTGTAGTCCGAGTAATGATCCTACGAACAAGAACAATTCAGAGTAAATCATACCAAAACTTGACTCTCTTTATTATGATATCTATCATAATATCAAGTTTTAGATTTAAGCTTGGACTATATCATACAACTATGAAAACTCATCAAATGAAAATAATGTCATATATTATTAAAAATGAAATCGATGTCTAAATTACAACTCGTTACATGTCTATAAACTAATGCCAACTAATCATCTCTTTCAATCTGATCCTCAGCTTATGCTTGTCAAACTCCTTTGACCCAAGCGCCTTCATGAACGGATCTGCTGCATTTTCCTTTCCATCCTTCTTCTGGATTTGCACGCCCCCACGCGTTATGATCTCTCGTATCAAGTGAAACTTTCGCAGAACATGTTTCGATTTCTGATTAGACCTTGGTTCCTTTGCCTGAGCTATAGCTCCGGTGTTATCACACAATAAAGGAACGACTTCCTTTATCGAAGGTATCACACCAAGTTCATCTATGAACTTTCTCATCCAAACCGCTTCTTTAGCTGCTTCGTAAGCCATATATTCTGCTGCTTGCGCCTCCATTCAGACAAAACACATAGCCTGAAATGGATCGACTGTCATCCTTGTCCGTCGAGAAACTCGCATCAGTGAATCCTTCTAACTCCAAGTTAGAACCACCATAAATGAGGAACTGGTCCTTAGTCCTTCTCAAGTACTTAAGGATGTTCTTAACAACATTCCAGTGTTCCTCACCAGGATCTGTCTGATATCTACTCACTAACACTTAGTGCACAGGCTACGTCAGGTCTAGTACACGTCATGGAGTACATGATGGCTCCCACTGCACTAGCGTAAGGAAGCCGACTCATGCGTTCTCTTTCTTCCGGGGTCTTAGGACAATCCTCCCTAGAAAGAAAAATTCCAATGCCTATCGGTAGATAACCCTTCTTGGAACTTTCCATATTGTATCGTCTCACTATATTGTCAATGTACTGGGATTGTGACAATCCAAGCAACCTCTTCGATCTATACCTATAGATCTTTATTCCTAGAATATAGGCTGATTCTCCTAGATCCTTCATGGAGAATTGATCAAACAACCATGACTTCGTCTCTTGCAACGCCGGAATGTTATTCCCCATGAGCAATATATCATCCATATAAAGCACAAGAAATACAACCGTGTTCCCACTAAACTTCTTGTACACACAAGGATCTTCATCGCATCTAACAAAGTTGAACTTTTCAATTGCCTTGTTAAATCGAATATTCCAGGTTCGAGAAGCTTGCTTGAGTCCATAAATGGACCTCTGAAGCCTGCATACCATATGACCTTGAGTTCGCGACGTGAAACCCTCAGGTTGAGTCATGAAAACCTCTTCCTAGAGCTCTCCGTTAAGGAAAGTTGTTTTCACGTCCATTTGCCAAATCTCATAGTCATGGAATGCTGCTATCGCAAGCAGAATCCGAATAGATTTGAGCATTGTCACAGGGGAGAACATTTCTTCATAGCCAATCCCTTCTCGTTGACTATACCCCTTGGCAACTAGACGAGCTTTATAGGTCTCTACTTTTCCGTCTGCTTCAATCTTCTTCTTGTAAACTCATTTACAACTGATCGGTCTGGAAGCCTGTGAAGAATCAAGCAAAGTCCATACTTTGTTGATCTTCATAGATTCCATCTCGGATTCTATGGTTTTCCACCATTTCTCAGAACCTGGGTCTTTTATAGCTTCTTGAAAAGTTAACGGATCGTCACCTCTGTGATCGATCACGTCCTCCTACACCATCAGATTGAGTCTCTCAGGTGCACGATGAGAACGTGTTGACCTTCTTAAGGAAACCTGTGCAGCAGGTTCAACCTCCACTGGGATACCTTGTTGGATTTGTTCCTGAACAGTTTCTTGAACTAGTTTTCTGAAATTGTTCTGGAACGGACACTATCACTTCAACATTTGAAGATGAAGCCCCGGAGCCTAACACCGTATCACCCAGCCAAGAACGCTCATTTGACATCTCATGTACATGAGCTTGTGTTGGTTCGTCGGGTTCTTGAATCTCGTCAAGAACTACTTCCCCACCATGAATTCCTTCCTTAAGGAATTCCCTTTCAAGAAAGGTTGTCGTTCTGGCCACAAACACTTTGTGCTCAGACGGGTGGTAGAAATAATATCCCATAATTTTCTTGGGATAACCTATGAACCTACACTTGTCAGACCTAGCATCTAGCTTATCTAGCTGAAGTCTCTTAATGAAGGTCGGACAACCCCAAACCTTGATGTGTCTCAGGTTTGGTTTTTGTCCCTTCCATATCTCATATGGAGTCTTAGAGACTGCATTAGTGGGAACCTTGCTTAGAATGTACGCGGCTGCTTCTAAAGTATAACCCCACAGGTTTATTGGAAGATCTGTGAACCCCACCATGGATCGAACCATATCTAATAAAGTTCGATTTCTCCTTTCGGACACACCATTATGCTGTGGTGTTCCAGGAGAAGTCCACTGAGACAAAATCCAATTTTGCCTTAGATAATCGACAAATTCATTGCTAGGATATTCACCGCCCTGGTCAGATCTCAACACCTTGATACTCTTTTCGGTTTGTTTCTCCACTTCACTGCGGAATCTCTTGAACATTTCGAAAGATTCAGATTTGTATCTCATCAAGAACACAAATCCATATCTCGACATATCATCAGTGAATATGATGAAATATGAATATTCGCCCCTAGCTTGAACTCTCATCGGTCCGCATACATCAGTATGTATGAGTCCTAGGAGTTATGTAGCTCTCTCTCTCTCTGGTTCCACTAAACGGAGATTTGGTCATCTTACTAGTGAGACATGACTCACAAGGTGCATAAGATTCATAATCAAAATGGCCTAAAAGACCATCTTTATGCAGCCTATTTATCCTCTTCTCACCGATGTGACCAAGTCTACAATGCCAAAGGTACGTATGTCTTTGACGATCATCTACCCGAAACATACATGTTAATTTGTTCTACATTAACATCAGGTAAGATATAAAGTCCTTGTTGTAAATAACCATTCACACATAAATCATCACCATGATAAATAGAACAAATGTTATTACTAAAGATTGTTCGAAATCCGCGTCTATCAAGCATAGAAATAGAAATGACATTCAAAACAAATTTAGGAACCTAGTAACAGTCTTCTAACAATAAAGTCTTACCTGTAGGCATTGATCCTACAACTAGAGTAGCAACACTTGCGCCGTTTCCAACCTTCAGATTGAATTCTCCCTTCCAGAACCTCCTACTGATCCTCAGTCCCTGCAACATATTACAGACGTTAAAACTGCCACCGGTATCCAATATCCATCTAGATGAATCAATAGTGGTTAAGGAAATCATGAAAACATTTTCCATGAATGTCTTACCTTGTTTCTTGCCCTAGAGAGACTGCAGGTATTTCTTGCAGTTCTTCTTCCAATGCCCCTTCTTCTTGCAGAAGAAACACTTGGTTTCTGATTGGTCGGCCTCGGTGGTGTCGCCCTTTGCCCTGGTCACACCAGTCTTAGGCGCGCTCTGCCTAGTCATGGGCCTCTTCTTGCCCTTCATCCTCTGATAAGAGGACTGCCCAACCATCAACACAAATCCCGATACCCTCTTCCCAATGGCCATCTGTTTCTCATTCTCTGTGAGCATGTTGTGCATCTCATGTAACCCGACGTCCAGCTTGTTCATGTTGTAGTTGAACACGAATGGGGAAAAAGACTCCGGAAGTGAATACAAGATCATCTCCTATTGTATCTCCTTGTAGAAGGTACACCTCAGCTTCTCAAGTTGTTCTATCTGACTGATCATCTGTAGAACATGGGTTCCCACAGGAGATCCCTCACTCAGAGCGGACTTGAACAAAGTCCCCGACAACTTGGACATTGTCGTCCGACTCTGCTCACCGAACATCTTCTTAAGATGCTCCATGATCTGCTTGGCATCCATATGCTCATGTTGCTTGTGGAGTTCGCCACTCATTGACGCCAAGACGAGGCACTTGACAGTGATGCACTTTTCTTCATACTTGGTGTATTTTTTGAAAGCCTCGTCATTTGGTGGGTCTAGCATTGGAGGAGCCGGTTTGTCGATCACATCGATGAGCTTCTAATGTGTCAGTACCAGGCACAAATTGCTTTGCCATTCATCGAAGTTCTCACCAACTAGCATGTTGGTCTCCAGGATTGGACGCAAATTGAACTGAGACATTCTCGGGAGATCTGAAAACGAAAGGAAAAATTTACAGCAGAGAGTTAGACATCGTATATATCATTAAGACATGGACTTCATCTAAATGATATATTCACTAATCAATGTTACAATAACATTAGAAATCTTATTTCCAATTAGCATCAATCTATAACTATATGCCTGAGCCATTTGGAAGTCTAGACGTTTTCCAAACATATAAAATAGATTCTTTATAAATTTTATCCCTATAAAATTAATAGTAAAATAACTTCGGCTCTATATCACATAGTCACCTGGTAGTCAGGTCGTTCCTATCGATATAGTTGAGTTCATCTTTCAGCTCATGGTCGGATAACAATTAAGTTTATGTCTCCCGGGTAGTCTAGGCGTTTACAAAAACTAATTGATCCCTCCCATTAGACATCTGATGTCATAGACGTACGAATCGAATTCTTGAACTACATGTCTCCTGGTAGTCAGGTCGCACCATGTAAACGAGAACATATTCAAACGTCTACGATGAAGAAAAAGCCTAATGATAAATAATTTATCGTTTAAGAACTCAATTATTAATTTGAAAATTAAAATTCTATTAATTTTAATTTTAACTTTTTTCGTACGTCTATGACATCAGATGTCAAGTGGGAGGGATCAATTAGTTTTTGTAAACGCTTGGACTACCCGGGAGACATAAATCAAAGTTCATCATAAACGATGCCCGAAGTGAAGACTGAACCATTGAAGTGTAGTGTGATTCATGCTATGGGGTCGACATAGACGGGGCCCATAGGTCGCTATCAGGATATGTTTGAAGGTGGACCATTAATGTTGCACTTGATCTTAGATTTTCATTCTTATTCGGAGCAAAGAATTTCGTCGCCAAAATCTTGTATTGACGGTCGTTTACACGCGATGGATTTCGTGTAAACACAAGGTCTCCCATTCTGAACTCCTGATTATCCAATAGGAGTACATCATCCGCATTCAGACCAAATTTGTTGTTTCGTGTCTACATTTTGTTGAAGAGAGAAAAAATCTGCAACGAAGAAACTGCTATTCGCTCTCGAGAGAAAAAATGGGTTAGGGTTTCAGAATTGTAAGCAACAGGTTAAAGACAGCAGCTTAGGGAAGGTTAAGTGCATTTGTAGCGAAAAAATAGGATTTTGAAAAATTGGAAGTAATTGCACTAGTCACATCAGCCCACAAACTATCCCATCACATTTAAAGATTTTTTAAATAAACTGCCAAGTTTCTCTGAAAAAGAAAAACACTCAAGTTCTGATAGTGCTCGTCAGATCAATGTGTAAACCCTAGTCATAAAACATGATAGAAAGAATCAAAGCAAAATCAGACCGTTAAGAATTAGTCAAGAACTGTAAACGGCTGATTATTTAAGTACACTTACTGAATATTGTTCTCCATTTAAAACAATCTGTTGTATTGCATTACTTCTTATCATTATTTTATTTTCTTCTTTTTCCTTTTTCTTTATTTTAATCACTCATTCACAGCTTCTAGGACGTTGTGTAGATATCCTTTTGTTCATA
>CM071869.1:28682531-28706598 GCA_036759665.1 Gynandropsis gynandra
CGAAAACAAATCTACCAATGTAATATGCAAGGAACAATCAAAGCTCACAGACACCAAGTGATTTTCTCAGAGAAACAAACCGATTTAAATCCAGGGGTTTTGTAAAAATGTCTGCAAGCTGACGTTCCATAGGCACATACTCCACTTTCATTTGTTTTTGTTCAACTTTCTCCCTCAGAAAATGATGTCTTATTTCAATGTGCTTTGTTATAGAATGTTGAACAAGATTATTCGATATGTCTATAATACTAGTATTATCACACCATGCAGTAAAGGTTTTGGATTTCATATCGTAGTCCATAAACATTTGATTCATCCATAAAAGCTTAGTGCAACAGCTTCCCAAGGCAATGTATTCAGCTTCAGCAGTAGACAGAGACGTGGAATTTTGCTTTGTACTATGCCATGATACTAAATTGTTTCCAAGAAAGAAACAACCTCCATATGTGCTTTTACGATCATCCGCATTTTCTCCCCAATCAGCATCACTGAACCCAGAAAGTTCACAATTAGTATCTTTTGAATATAAAGTGCCATACTCAGTTGTACCTTTGACATATTTAATGATTCATTTAACAGTCAGCAAGTGAGATTTCTTCGGTTTAGCTTGATATCTGGCACAAATCCCTACACTTAGACATAAATCAGGTCTACTTGCAGTGAGATAAAAAAGACTACCAATCATGCTTCTATATAATTTAACCTCAACATCTTCACCATCTGCATCTTTTGCCAACTTTGTTGTTGTTGACATGGGGGTATTTGCCGACTTACTGTGGTCTAGTTCGAAGATTTTCACCAGATTTCTAGCGTATTTACTCTGAGAAATAAATAGTCCATCGTCGAGTTGTTTCACTTGTAGACCAAGGAAGTAACTGAGTTCTCCAAACATACTCATTTCAAACTCCCTCTTCATAGTCTGCACAAACCAGTTCACTTTCTCCTGCGACTTAGAGCCAAACACAATATCGTCAACATATATCTGTACAACCAACAAAATTCCATCGGAATCACGAATAAACAAGGTTTTATCAACTCCCCCTCTTTTGTAGCCGTTCTGAATAAGAAAGCTTGTAAGTCTTTCATACCAAGCACGAGGTGCTTCTTTTAACCCATACAAGACTTTCTTTAGTTTGTAGACATGCTCTGGATAATGTGGATCCTCAAAACCTTTCGGCTGTTCCACATAAACTTCCTCTTGAAGTATCCAATTAAGAAACGCACTTTTCACGTCCATATGAAACAGTTTAAAGCCAAAGAAACAAGCAACACCAAGCAATAGACAAATCGATTCTAATCTAGCCACAGGAGCAAAAGTTTCATCAAAATCTACTCCTTCTACTTGTGTATATCCTTGTGCTACTAATTTTGCTTTATTTCGGACAATCTCACCTTGCTCGTTGGTTTTGTTCTTAAACACCCATTTCGTGCCAATCACATTCAAGTTCATTGGTCTAGGAACTTAAGTCCAAACATCATTTCGAACAAACTGTTCTAACTCCTCGTGCATGGCTTTTATCCAAGATTTATCATCTAACGCATCACGAACACACTTTGGTTCTATTTGTGAAGTAAAACAAGCAAATTTTACCATGTCATGATAATTTATTCGTGGTTTGTTACGTGTGTGTATTCCATCCTCAATGTTGCCAATAACATCTTCTATTGGGTGATTTTTATGTACCGTTATTTGCTCCATGTTGGTTTGAGAATTTTCATGTTCCGAGATATCTCCATCTGTTTAACATTCAACCGCTTGTTGATCAGTAGGTGCAGTTAAATGTTCATGAGTTGAATCTGTCTGTTCTTGTACAGATTCTGATGGACAAGGAAAAATAACACTGTCAGTTGAATGATCCTCATAAAAAACAATATTTACTGATTCAATAATTTTCCTTGTGCGTAAATTGAAAATTCGATAAGTAGTTGTGTTGTTTCCATAACCGAGAAAGATTCCCTCATCACTTTTAGCATCGAATTTACCAAGGCATTCTTTATCGTTCAGTACAAAGCAAGTGCACCCAAAAACATGAAAATAGCTTAAATTTGGACTCTTACCTTTCCACAGCTCATAGGATGTTTTAGACATACCTGGACGAAGGTACACACGATTAATAATATAACATGTTGTGTTTATGGCTTCTGCCCAAAACCTGATAGATATAGATTTGCCATGCAGCATTGCCCGAGCCATTTCTTGCAATGTCCTGTTCTTCCTTTCAACGACTCTGTTTTGCTGTGGTGTCTTGGGTGCTGAGAATTCGTGAATGATGCCATGCTTTTGACAGAATTTGTTAAATACATCATTCTCGAATTCTTTTCCATGATCGCTCCTAATTCTCTCAATACAACCTTTAGTATTTTTCAATTGAAGAAACAAGAAATGAAATAACTCAAACGTTTCAGATTTTTCTCTAAGAAATTTTACCCAAGTGTATCGAGAAAAATCATCCACAATAACAAAAATGTATCTTTTCCCTCCAAAACTCTCTGTTCTCATTGGACCCATCAAGTCCATATGCACCAGCTCCAGAATTTTTTCAGTCTTCACTTTGGGCATTCGTTTATGATGAACTTTGATTTGTTTGACTAGCTGACATGGTTTACACATTTTTGCTTTATCTAATTTTATCTTAGGCATACCTCTTACTGCTGCAGAATCAGATAATTTCACCAGGGATCTGTAGTTTACGTGTCCTAAATGCTGATGCCACAGTGATTGTACATCATCTGTTGCTTTGAAGCACACTTTCTCTTCAGTCCACACGTAGCAATTGTTTGAGGACCGTGAACCTGTAAGCACACACTTATTATCAGAATTCATCACTTGACATTTTTTGTTAGTGAATTTAACATGGTGATGACTATCACAAAGTTGACTGATGCTAATTAAATTAGACGTTAGACCCGCAACAAATTGAACATTTGTTAATGCTGGTTGTCCAGGTGACTTGATATCTCCTCTGCCAAGAATTTTTCCTTTGTTTCCATCCCCAAACACTACACTTCCTGCATTCTTAACTTCGACAAAGTTTGAGAGCAATTCTTTAGTACATGTCATGTGTCTGGAACATCCGTTATCAAAGTACTAGGTATTAGATTTTTCATTCTGAGCAGAAATGTATGCAGCATTGCAATATAAATCACTTTTCTTTACCCAAATTTGTTTTACATTTGGTGACTTATCTGCATCATACCTGTGTTTTTTATAGCACGTACGTTGTTTATGACCCCTGATTCCACAGAAGAAACAGACAACTGAGTTTCTCTTCCTATTCTTACCTTGATATTTTCTCCCATGATTATGTCCATTATGATGTGTAGTAGTTGTTCTTCTCTGGTTGTAGTGTTGGTAAGACTTCTGATATTATCTTCTAGGTCTGTACTCAATGGCATGATCATTCCTACTTCTTCCTATCTCAGAATTTTGTCTGTTCTGGCTTTTATTAGGAGTACCATGAATCAGCTGTCCTTCTTTCCATTTTAGACTTTCTTGCAAATCCCCTCCAAAAACAAATTTATTTTCCGACTTGTTCGAGTTCCCGATATAACCAATTCCATGGTTGTCGCCTTTCCTTTTTCCAATAGAGAGCAAGTGATGTAATTTTTCAGTACCATTTGACAGCATCTTTAGCTGTTTGTTTGTCTCTTCTAACTGTCTTTTAACGAAGTGCACTTCTTCTTCCTTAGCCGCTACTACTTGCTTCATATCTTGAATCTGAGCTTCCAGATTCTCATTCTCTTTGATTAGTTGAACATTCAATTTGCTCATCCTAAGCCACTCATTGTAGATCATCTCTACATCAACTTCTTCTTCCTCTTCCAGTTGATCTTTTTCACTTTCTTTATCATTTTCATCAATAATAACAATGAAAGCAACAAAGCTTGACTGTTCTTCTTCAGACTCATCTCCGGATTCAGAACTAGATTCACTAAACATGATTAGTGATTTTTCTTTTACCAGATTATTGTCAGCACATTCATACTTAGTATGTCCAAAACCCTTGCATTTGAAGCACTGCGTCTTTCTGAGGTTTTTCAACATACTTTCTCTTTTTGTGATGCTAGGACAATCTGATTTAAAAAGGCCAAATCCTTTGCATTCGTGACATTGAGATCCAGATTTATTCTCCTTTCTATATCCAACATCTTCAGTTGATGATTTTTTCATTCCTGACCTTCTCTTCATAAATTTTTCAAACTTTCTGGTCAGTAATATAATGTTTTCTTCAATACTGTCCAATATGGTGCTTTCTGAGGCAGCTTGTAATACTACTCCTTTGCTTCCATCTTTAGCAATATCCCATTGTTCAAGTAGGAGTTCAAGTTCGTACGCCGCCAAAATTCCAACTATTTCTTTGAAGCTAGTAGTATCTGTATTCAATGACATGTTCATAACAACCTTCTATGCATGAAACTTCTTGGGAAGACATCTCAGTAACTTTTTAACCAGTTTCTTATCATCTAGATTCTGTCCAAGTACACTTACTTCATTTGCGATGGCATTCATCCGACTCCTAAATTCTTTTACACTTTCATATTCCCCCATCTCCAACTTCTCAAATTGATGTTCCAATATATCTAAGTGTGTTCTTTTGACATTTGTTGCATCTTCATAGATAGTTTCCAATGTATCTCATGCATCCTTGGCAGACTCACATCCTTGAATTTTTTTAAATTCATTAATATCCACTGATGAAAAAATAGCTGTCAGGGCTTTTGCGTTGAAAGTTGAACTTCTTTTTCACTAGGTATCCATTGATCTGATGGCTTCTCCTTTTCTTTTCCATTTTCATCAATGACAGTCGGTGGTGTCCATCTGTTCTTAACTGCACTCCAGGCATCTTTGTCAATTCCTCGTATACTCGCTCTCATCTTAACTTTCTAGTATCCATAGTTAGACGCATCTAACATGACAGGTTTTCCAAACGAATACATATTTCTTGGTCCTTCCATTTTAGTTGTCTTCTCGGATCTCAAACCAGTTTTTAGATTTACTCTAAATTTTGGTTACATGCTCTGATACCAATTGAAAACTCGTAGAAGATAACTTGGTGAATCGATAATTCAAAGAGACCAAAAATATAAAACAATATTCGTTTATTTACTTGTCAATCTTTAAGTACATTTGCCAGTCTTTACAATGTACCCAAGATCTCCACGGATAATTCCCCCTGAGTTAGATGTAAATATAACCTCTACTGTTTTTCTCCGCACAGTACAATATCTATCTAAGAACACTTAAAACCTTAAAACTCTCTCTTTCTCTGTTTCGTGTACTACAGCGATATCACCCAGATTCGTTCACCTTATTTTTCTTTTCAGGTTAACTTATCTATCTTCCACTCGGCTCAGCAACCCTCCCGGTTATTCAGTCGCGCCGTCTTGCTGATTTTTCTTCAGCATTCAATCCGCCAGATCCAACTTGACTCCTCCTTCTTCTCCTTGATCTTCTCGTTGACTTCCTTTAGTCTCTCGTTATTTGAATTTGTGCTCCTTGAATATCTCAACTACCCGAAATAACAATTTTACTCTGCAATCCTATTTTCATTGCATTAACAAATACATTAATTATTTTTGAACGGGTAAAATTAGTTTTCATTTTTTAACTAAATTACGCGATATTTCTTCCAAATCTGTATCACGTTCAACAAAGATCGTTGTATTGATCTTTATTTTCTAATCACATCTCCATGTCTCTTAGAATTCTACGTAAATATGTATATATATATATATATGTATAATTTCATGTGATTAACCATCATAAATGTGTACTAATTTTTCAGCTATCTATGTTTCCAATGTTCGCTCTATTATGGGAGAAATTGGTTTTTTAAGATTTTTTATGGCCTTCTTCTATTTTCTTCTACACAGCTCTATTCTCTTAATCTCGTAGGAAAACAAATAAAACTCCATCATCCTCACTCTCATCCTTTTCCTCGATCGGAACCCTTTCCATTGATCAAGTAAACCCATCCTCTCTACATCAACTTCTTCTTAATCTTAATCGATTTTATTTTTTCAAAATATCTGGCAGATTATTGCATGATCCTTGAATTAACCACCACTCAACCTGAACTACTAGAGGAAGAGCATCAAGCGTCTTTGTCGCTGCACTTGTCTTATCAATGTCATGCTCACCACTACAAAAAAAATACGGGATTTTCAACAGGCGGATCCGTTGATTCGTCCGTTGATAGCTTTTTCCAACAAACACCAACGAATTCCCTAGATTGATCAATGAGCACCGTTTCGTTGCAATCCCTTACAATTGTCAATGGACGAGAAACATAGACAATCCATTGCGCCAATCCATTGAACCACCATTGGAAACCCAAAAAATCGACCAACGGATGTCCATTGCACAACGCAATGGATTTCTGTTGACAATGGCAACAAATGCCCGTTGAAATTGTAACTTTCGAGGTTGTCGTTGGAATATTTTAACGTGAATTTTCAACGGGCATCCATTGAGGATTCTAACAAATGTCTATTGAAAAAGTCACTATTTAATGATCGAAATCAAGGCTTCTACCATCAAGCTATCAACAACAAATACATTTAAAAAATCGTTGGAATATTTTCAAAAAAAATGTCGTCTTCTTCAAATAGAGATATATATAGATCCAGAAAGTAGATGTATAGAAGAAAAGATCTTGTAACCAAGGAAGTTACTCAAGAATTCTATTACACGGATTGAAGCAGTTCACGAGTTTTACGTCGCTGTAACCTTTGTGTCAAGAAAGCGGGACAACGTTATGTCCCTGCAAAAGATGCATAAACATGAAGTATCAAAGTCAAGAAATTTTTTGCAAACATCTTTACAAGGTGGGTTTCGTAGAGAATTACGTAATTTGGTTATTTCACAGCGAAAATTATGGCGTTAGAGAAATTGTGCAAGAAGCGTAAGAAATAGAAAGAAATGAAGAAGTTGTTTATGAAGCATTGGCGACCAATCCATTTTTGGAAATGGTGTCAGATGCTTTTCCTGGATTTTTTAAACAATTGTATGAAGATATGTTGAACATCGAGGCACACTAATTTTTTAACTTATTGGATTCAACAAAAAAACCTATATACAAAGGTTGTCGTGAAGGTCAGTCTCGTTTATCTTTTTCATCAAGATTAATGAGTATAAAACAGACCACAATGTTGCTAAAAATTTTATGGATTCATTTTGTAAAACCATGCATGAATATTTACCAGAAAATAATCAAGCTCCGGAGATATATTACGAAATGAAGAATGTTTAAAAGATTTAAGAATGTCACATGAGAAAATTGATGTTTATAGAAACATTTGCATGTTTTTTGGGAAATAATAAAGACTTATTGAAATGTAAATTTTACGGTGCAAGAAGATTTCATTTAAAGACACCATTTTTACGTAAATATGTACCATACAAAAACATATTTTATATGCTTGTAGCAAATAGGTTGAGAAGTTTATTTGAATCGAAAAAATCATTGCAGAAATGAGATGGCACGGATAACACTCGACGGGTGAAGGGATAATGCAACATATATCGGATAGTAAGGCTTGGAAAGATTTCAATGAAATATTTTCCGAGTTCGCGTATGAAACGAGAAACATTTATCTTTGCATGTGCAATGATGGTTTTAGTCCATATAGACAATATGGAAATCAATATTCTCAGTAACCGGTGATTTTTTCTCCTTATAATTTGTCTTTTTATATGTGTTTGAAAAGAGAAGTAATGTTTTGATGTTGTTGATTCTAGAACCAGAACATCCAAAGAAAAGTTTTGATATCTTTTTGTAGCCATTGATTCATGAATTATGATATTTGTGGAATCATAGAATTTTTTTTATGACGTGAGTACGAAACAAAATTTCACATTGAAAGTGGTTTTGTTATGGACAATTAGCATTTTTTCTAGCCTATGGAATGTTATCTGTATGGAGTACGCATGGGAGATTGACATATCAATATTGTATGAAGGATACAGATTTATGTCGACTAGTACATGGGAAGAAACCATGTTGGTTTGATTGTCATAGATGATTTCTTCCTCATGGACATGCTTTCAGAAAATATAAAAAAGAATTTCAAAAGAACGTGGTACAAAAAAAAAGGCACCGTGCATGCAAACCGAAACGCAAATCCTTTACGAACGATTAAACACAATGGAAGATTTACAAGAAATCGATAGAATGTGGTGGAGATCGTGGGAATCGAAAACCAAAAGGCCAAGGTGAATGCCATAACTAGTATAAACATAGTATCTTTTGAGAACTACCATATTGGAAATCACCGATATTACGTCATAATTTAGATGTTATGCATATCTAAAAGAAATTTTTTGATAACATCATCAATATGTTTGAATATGATAGGGAAAACTAAGGATAATATATAATCAAGAAACGATTTGAAGATAATATATCGAAGACCTGAGTCGGAGTTACGAGATGGAATGACACCTATCCTAATATGTTCAAGAAATTTAAAAAGGGATGACTTGGAATTAATGAAAAAATATCTCTGAAGTATTATGCTCATTGGAAAATGTTTTTCCACCTTCCTTCTTTGATATCATGGAACATTTTCCAGTACATTTACCAGATGAGGTAATACTCGGTGGGCCAGTTCAATTCAGATGGATGTATCCTTCGAAAGGTTTTTCTTTCATCTAAAGAAAAAAGCAAAAAACAAAGCAGCGGTTGAAGGATTTATTGTTAAACAATACTTGTTGGAAGAAACCACATATTTCAGCATATTTTATTTCGAGACATATATTCCGACGGAACAAAGAAGCTCAGGGTATTTTATTTCGAGTCGCAATTCTTTTAACCATGTAGGATGTCTCTCATCTGAAGAATATTGGCTCACACTAGAGGAGTATAATCACATCCACACATATATATTACTAAATTTTCAAGAGCTATTACCTTTTGAAAGATATAAAACAATGAAAATCGATCTTTTAAACACAAATATATATATATATATAAATATATGTCTTAACGCACTTTCATTACAAGATATTCGATGAAGAAGTAATGAGTACATATCCTCATCTAAATGCAGATGAACTCACGAAAATGAAAGTTCAACATTATAGCTCGTGGTTGAGAGATTACGTAAATAAATGTATATTCGTACGTTTTATATAAATAAAATGTTATGTTATAAAGTATACATTTATTTTTTATGTTATATAGGTCAAATATTCGGATGAGAGACATCCTACATGGTTGGCTAATGGTCTTGCACAAAATGTTATGTGTGGCCAATTTTGTTTACTCGTGGATACACATTCCACACGTACGAATACGAAAAATATAGAAGCATATTCAATTATGGTGTTTGCGTTAATAATGAAATAGAGGGTTATAATTTCTACAGCAGTTTGCACCAAATCCTATAGGTGGTATATCTTAGTCTCATTGGATTGAAGGTAATGCTTTTTAAATGTAAGTGGTTCGATCCAACCATAGGTCGTGGTACAAGAAAAAACCGATGGGGATGAATTGATATCAATCTGGCACGACAATATAGTAAGTATGATCAATTGATCACAATAGATCAAGGAGATCAAGTATGTTACGTGCAATATCCAACAACAATGAAACGTCGAAGAGAGAAGTGGTGGGCCATAGTAAAGATCAAGTCGCAAGGAGTTATGAGCACAAATGAAAATGAAAATTCGTTGTAAATCGATCACCCGAAGCCGATACGATTAATTAATCCAGATAAATGGGAGGAGATTCTCGCAAGAACTGATATAGATGGAGAATACATACGCGATTATGAAGACGTTGAACCAGAAGATGAAAACGACAATGAATTCAATGAATAATTGAAAGAAGACTTGTCAATCGAAGAATCTACCCAAGAAGAAATGTGAATTATGTAATTGTAATATATAAATTTTTCTAACTTGTTAAAATTATTTTTTAACTTAACGGACATCTGTTGCCAATGGCAACGGAAACTCGTTGAAACTTTAAATTATGATCGACACTTAGAAAATTTTCAAGGTTTATAACATGTCAACGGGTATCTGTTGGAAAATAGCAACAGATTTCTGTTGCGATGGTTCAGGTCGCCAACGGATGCCTATTGCGGCTGTTCAGGCCACCAATGGATACCTGTTGTGATTGTTCAGGCCGCCAACGGATGGCAGTTGCTGCTTTGCAATAGATGCCCATTAAACAATGTCATCGTGGCTAACCTACGCCTACAACATCGGTTTGGTTCTCAATGTGCATCCGTTGGAAAGTGCAACAGATGTGCATTGCAAGGGGAGACATACAATCGTTTTGGTGTTCATTATCTCGGGAACAAGCGTTCGCAACGGGCATCTGTTGGAAATTACAACGGATATCCGTTGAGAATCCAATAGTCGCGTTAATTTATTTCGTTCGTTGAGGTGACATATTTTCCAGTGGATATTGCCTGTTTTTTTGTAATGAACACGACTTGTCACTGTGACGACGACGTTGGTGGATGTGATAGTGGTTATAATGATAATGTTTATGCCACTTGGAAGATTTATCCTCCTCCTACACGGAAGAGAAATGTTAGTGGTTGGTTCAAAATCTAGATTTATATTTCCTAACACAATACGTACAATACATGGCTTCGTTGTTGTTCCATTGATCACCTATTCTATCGACACCCAACCTTTGCAAGCTGCGTACTTTTACCTCTCTTTCGTTCTTACTTCTCAAAGTCACATTAAACAACTATGTTTTATATCTCTATCTCTATGTGTTATTTTTTCTTGCAGGAACCTTCTCAGTCACTTTCTTTGAGGTAATACTTTGTCTGAACAATCATTCGGGAAGTGTTCTACAATGTCTAACCATATTTATAATCATATTTATAACCATGTCTATACTTTTACAATTATTGTTATAACTATAATAAAAATAATATTTTATTAATGAAATTAATGGATTTGAATAATAATATTAATAACAGATTATGTATATTTTTATATATCATTTTAGAAAAATTTTCATATCAATAAAATAGATAAAAATTGATTGAGTTTATTTTAAAAACCTAATTTATAAAAATAATAAAAAATTAGATTTTTTTATTTGCAATACAGTATATTGATCTAAATATCCGAAGTATCTAATAATAAGTATAAATAATGATCTAATATTCATAATGTTAAAATTGTAATAAAAAAAATATAATAGTATAATAAATTTCAACTAATACAATCCAATCCAAAATTGTTTTAAAAAAACAGGAAACTTTATTCAAAGTCATGTTGATGTGGCTTTCACAGATGTGGCTTCACCAAAATTGTCTACAAATCAAAATTTTAATATATAGATTTATAATTATAACTATTATTATCTTATGATAGTTTTTAGTGTTGTAGTTTTGTCATAAATAAATATAATATTGGGATGAGAAATAACATTTACTAATTAATCATTGTAAATTACAAAGAAGTCAATTAATAAATTAGAAAAGAATTTAATAACGTAATTACTATTACTAGGAATAATCCCGCGCGATGCGCGGGTAGATTTTTTTAAAAGAATAAAACATTTTAGTAAAGATTGTTTGGGTATATTTTTTGTAAAAGTAATATTGTGTTGTAATATTTAATCTTTTAACATAAATCATAATAAGAAAATATGTCCTATATATTTTACTTAAAGTTAAAGTATATATCTCTTGTTCTGCCCATCGTTTGCCCATCGTTTTGGGAATTTAAATATAGGACAAAACTATATTTTGTCGAATCCGAGGAATAAGAACATTTCGTAGAAATTTCATGATGTTTCACGGCTCAAAGCAATGTAACTTTGATCATTATGGAAACTGTTCTATGGAATAGCAACCGTTGCAGGATGTGAAGTCATATTCTGAAGAATATATGTTGGAGAATGTCGTTGCAAGATATGTAGTCTCAACGGATGTGAATAGATCGAACAGGATGTTCACAATGTCAAAAGGGGCAAATTGAGGACATGAATCTTCTTCAGTTATGTCTCTAAGGATAGGACTGATGAACTTGGCAGTATAACTGATGGAGCTCTTCAAACACAATAGGATTTCTTTCAATTCTTTATCCTCAACTTGTAACTTATCTATTGACTGTTCAGTTACAATGGAAAGGGCATATGTTAGAAAAGCCAAGGTGAAACTTATACTTCTTCCTTGAAAGTGGGAGGCAAAACCCATCTCTATAGAATCCATAACAAACTTGAGAAATGCAGTCAGTATCTTCACATTGTTCAGAATCATTCCTTGCTTTGATCCCACAGAAACTACATGAAACAAGATAATCATTCTCTCAATATCTTAATGGGAAATAAACATGTTCTTTATATCTTTCACTTACCGTCACCAACTTTCAAAGTTCTTGTATTCGATTATTGGTGCCTTCTGCTGCAGCTGTTTGTTACAGTATTCTTGATTTGGTTAGCCTCTGAACATACAATGCATGTTGTTCTGTTGCCACTGGCTTGAAGTAGCTTATCTGTACAACCTAAAATGTGATCCATAGTTTGGTCCAGAATGGTCTGCTACAAATGAAGTTTACGGATGATTAGAAAATTCACCTTCAGAAAGATAAGGTGGCGATACAACTCAGGATCTAGAGAAGGCAGATCGTTCAAATAGTTATACCTAAACCCACAAACATTAGAAAAAAACTAATTAGCTTACGACATGTTTGCAACAACATCATTTTGGAATCAAGAATACATTACTTCTGTTTTAATTTGTTGAGGAAAAATGTACCAAACGGAATATCGACCAGAATCCCTTCAAACATAGGAGACAAAGATGTAAAACCAAATAGATGACTATAAGGTTTTACAGAGGAGGTTCAGACACCTAAAACAGATTTACGTACTAAAATAATAAATTTGTTATTCTAAACTTTTCATGCAAGTACTATTCTCATACCTTTGCAAGAAGACTGTCCAGGAAATGGAAGAACTGGAGATGTTGTTCATGTATCATTCCCGATCCAGGATTAGGATAAAGCATGTGATCCGATGTCTCTTGTTAGCACCCACAAAAGAATTCAAAATAGGCAAAGTGAAAAATACTAAGAGACAATTATCAAGTAGATGCATAGTACTCTTTTGTTCAACTATAATGAGCAATTATCAAGTCGGTACAGAAAGATATAACCATGTAGGACACTGATATTCTCTTGCATCTTTGAAAGGAACAAATGTTATATATAACCCTTAAAACAACAGATTTGTACAACCTTAAACAAATGATATTGCACGTCAAAAGCTGCTCTCGCAATGTTTTCCATGAAGTCTTTGAAAATCCCACCACCATCGATACCAACCTTCTCAACTCCGAGTTCAATGACAAATGTCACTCGAATCTACACCCAATATTTATTATCATAAAAAGAATTCCAATCATAGAAATACATCTCTTTCAATATATACAAGCAATCATTCAGAAACGGGCAAAAAGTTACCGATCCTCGGAGATCATCCTCTGACAATGCACTCATTTGATTGTAAGCATCCTCCAAAATATGATCTCTTCGAATTCTGAATCGATTTCGAGAAAAAAATACCATGTGGTCCCTGGCTTTGCCTTGCTGCTGCTAATTGCGTCTGGAAACAATGACAAACCAAAACCAGAGTAACTAAATCAGTCCAAAAAGAACATACACATGCTACTCTTCCATCAGCACAAGTTTCCCTTAAGCAAAAAAATAAATAAATAAATAGCTCTCGAGTTTATAAGCCATCAGATATGTACAAATTACAACAGCTACTCACTGTGAATATTTTGCATATTGGAAATGAAGTAGTCCAGATAACAGCGAAGCCATTTTCTCTTCTTCGTCTTCGGACCAAGGAGCTGCTTCCAAGTACTCGAGATATGACAGTACCCCGGCATCAAACCCGATTGCAGCCGAAACCTGAGGAACACCAGACGAACTCCAAAATCATGCTTGATCATACATTGCAGTACGCCCGTCATCACCATATCCAATCAAGAAACTAAGTAGCAAGTGAGTTCTCATTGCATATTCACATTCAGCAATGGAAAATTCTTAAATCGTGTTCTTGGATTTAGCAAGAGAAATATGAGTTGCAAGTAACAATAAGGAATCCGACAGTTTATTACTTTTCTCAACGGCATAATTCAACAACCAAGTTCGAGTTGAATATTTCTATTTCTCACATTACCTTCAAAAATCTAAGAACCCTAGGCACGCCATGTCTCATCAGCTTCTTCCACAGATCCCTGCAATATATCAACAAAGGTGGACCGCACGGTTATGATTCTGATCCTCTGCATTTTTGACTCCAGTAAGACCTAAAAGTGTGTATTAGAAAAAAATTCTATAGTGAGATGTCCTTTGAAAAGAACAGTTTGGTTAACAGTATAAAAGGCGCACCATCAATTAGACCTGTTCAGGCAAACAATCTAGTTTCCATTACCCTTTCTACAGCTGCTTCAAGAGCAGTGGCGGAAGACGCGTCATTTGAATAAGCACCTGCATAAAGCTCTGAGCGGTAACCCCTATATTCTTGCCTATCTGAAGTCACATGCACATCTGGTACAACTTCATAAAGATCAACGTAAGGCACAACATGATCTTCCTAGCACTCTTGCGTTGCCTAAAACTGATCCGCATCAAAATCCCTAGAAGCATCGGCAGCAGGATTATCAAACGCATACTCACAGTTATCTGGACTACACCTTGTTACTGCAGTAGATGGATCTGCAGAAAGGACTGAAGTTCTGCCTGTTCTTGAAGCGAGATCAGTCCAAGATATACAATCTGCTTTCTAGCAGATTCATGAAGGATCTGAGGTTGATGAGGTTATTCTTCCCAACACCATTCACGATTAGCTCTGGAAACATCCAAAAATTCAAGAGAGACGACGTCAGAGCTAGAAGTTGTGGAAGTTAAGTCGACGGAAGATCTTGATAAAGCAATGAAGCGGGCCTTGGAGAAAAGCACGGATGAGAAGAGCGAGGTTAAAACCAAGTCACCAGAATCTCCATCCAAAGAAAGAGATGTCGATAACGTACACGTTCCTCTGAGCAATACACGTGAAGAAGAAAACGAAGCAACAACACTTGAATTGATGAAGTCATTGGAAGTTTCCACTGTTGAAGAAAGACTCCAACGGAGATCCATTCAAAATCAATTTCCTCTAAGATCATATCTATCTGCAAATAGCAACAAATAAAACAAACATATTCGAATTGCTTTAAAAAATTATCCAAGGAAACATATGCAATCACATCCATTCCGATGATAACCTCGAAGATACAACGAAAATTACGAACAAACCTCGATAATTCAATGACTTGTTAATAATATTCATTCAAAACTAAACTATCAAAGTGAAAAAGGCATAGACCTTTGTGCATAAACTTTACCTAGAAATGGAGCTTGACCACATTTGGACAGTCTGCATCGAAAAAGAGTCCGATCACCTTCAAAACATGACAAACATAATTACTCATCAAATTTCTATATTTTATTTAGGCATCAGCTTCGAGCATGTGTATGACATGACTCATCTGTGGCCTTTTCTGGGCGTTAGGGTCGACACAACGAAGAGCCACTAAGAGGGTACGTTTCAATGCCCTTGATGAAGGCTTCTCTGGCAGCCTTGGATCAAGAACTCCCTCTGCATTTCGGTTTGTGACCTTTTTTTGCAACCATTCCACCAGATTTACCTGCGCATTTTATTGCATAACAAATCCAACCAGATGTGAGAAAGATGAAAATGCCATATCGATTCCATTGGTGTACGCTAACCTTGCCTGGAGGTCGACTATAATCGACCGGATTCCTCCGAGATAAAATTTCCATAATAAGAATACCAAAATTGTATACATCGCTCCTCTCATTTAATATGTCGATGTTGGCATATTCAGGAGCCACATACCTAAATATGGAAAGATGAAAGCAATGAGCTCCAAGATATTACAAAGCATTGTAAACAGGAAACAAATTGAGTGAGGAGAATAAACAGTGCAAATGGGATATGGAATCAACAGTAACCCAAAGGTTCCAATTACACGGGTAGTCACATAGCTTCTTTCTGAACCCAAGAGCTTAGCGAGGCAAAAGTCCGAAACTTTTGGATTCCATAGCTTGTCAAGCAAAATATGGAAGCAAATCGCCACATCAGTTTCAAACACTGATCCAATAGGACGTTCGAATGATGTTTTCTTTCGATTGAATCCGAATAAGAGGTTTGTATGCATCTGGTTCATCCAGAAGCTCCTTACTCATCCATCCATTTCCTTATCCACAAACTCCTCCGTGTGAATAGTCCATAGAGGGTTATGTCCGCTCGGTAATTAGACCTCGCTCACGCTCGTGTGACCCTTCTTGATTCCGCTTCGTGTTGGTAGTTTTCGTTCCATAACATATTATCGCCAAGAGAAGTGGGTCCCGCAGGATTGTGATTCCATTACATGCCTCTTCTCTGTTCGACCAATTGCCTCCAAAGCATGATGAAGCTTTGGGGGTCTCCTCTCCACTCCGCCATTGCGAGATCTTCTCACACATGCTCCGCTTCTCCTCCCACAGCATCAGCCCACTCCCATCTTCCCCCTCTCTTCAGGTTTCGCTCTTTCCATTTATTCTCCCCGACTCATTCATTATTATTCTGAGGGGTTCTCTGGGGGTGTCTGTTGCAGCGTCGCCCCTATGAGACCCCAGCCTTCCAATCCAGATCGAACACGACGCAGACACAGAGCTTTGCCGCTTTTCTTCTCCTATGCAACCGCCCAATCCAGTATCTGTACGTCGTCGATGCTCAGTTTCGTGATCCCAAGTTCCCTGAAGCTTTAATCCATGGCGTATACGCATCGACGGATAGACAGATTTCTAATAGAAATTGGAGATTGCACAAATGCTTCGATTGCTAATCGATGACAGGAAAAATGAGAAGAAAAACTGATTATCTTCAATTTCGAGTCACGGAGTGCGACTATCTGGTGGATCGCGAAAATAGCCAAGAGCAGATTTTGAAGACTACCGGAGGAAATGGCGAAGCACGCGCCGAGTTGATGTCTTCTGCGGGATTTCGAAAACTGCACAATAGAGCTTCAATGGCACCATCGTTGGCCGTAAGAGAAGAAGAAACAAAAGGAAAAAGGAGAAGAAGATGGACGACGGAAGCATGACAAAACCCTAAACGGCAAGTTGCGGAGAGGAAACCAAGAGAATGTGGGAGAGAACCACGTTCATAGTGGGAGTGAAGAAGAGATCGTGGGGAGAAGTTGAAACGGGATCAATTTAGGTTTTTTTCCTTTTTGTAATAAACGGAGGTTGCTGATATGGCTCGCTGAGAGAGCAGAATGCCTGAGAGAGCAGTAAAATTACAGACTTTTAATATATAGATTTGTAATCCATTCATTCGAATTTATAAATTATTTACTAATATAGTAAAAGAATTTAAATTTAAATTTTGATTATTTTTTGTAAATTATTAAAATTATTAAATTTTTCTTTGAAAATAGTGACATTTTTGCCACCTAGATAATAAGGCGGCAACATCAAAATAATTCAACTTAAATTTTAATATATATAGTTTTCTTAACTCAACTTAACTTTGCCAAATGTAGAACATCATATGTGTTTAAGGTATATAATCTCCAATCTCAAGAAGAACCACAAGGCCAAAGTTATGAAGCATTTTGTGTGAAATATAGCTTCAAGTTGTAATGAGACGGATTTTTGATGATTTGATGAAGACTAGTCCATAACATTGGTGTTGGGCATTCTTTAGACGCGATTGTTGTTGCAGTGATTTGCACAACAATATGGCTGAATAATTTAATAGTAGTATTAACATTGCTAGAACTAGGCCAATGGTTGAAATGTTGGAGATTATTAGAAGACAAACCATGGTTAGGATTGATAAGAGGTCTACAATTTCTGAGAAACACATAGGTGTACATACTCCGAAGGTTATTCGATCACTAGAGAAAGCTAAGTTGAAGACAAGAGTGTGTGTTTCATATCCTAGCTTGTATAAAATATTTGAAGTTGATGATGTTGGAACTTCGTATGTAGTTAACATGCAGCAACGTACGTGTACATGCCGAAGATGGGATATGACTGAAATTTTGTGCCAACATGCATATTGTGTGATGATGGAAATGCGAAAAAAAGTTGAATGCTACATTAGTGACTACTATTTGTCGTCTACATGGATAGAGACCTATAAGAGAAACATTTCTCCTCTTTGTGGTGCCAAATTTTGGAAGAAATCGGGTAAAGATCTAACCATTCCTCCAACGGTTAGGAAGATGCCGCGAAGATCGAAAAAGATATCATAAAAAAGGATTCAAACGAGTCTCCAAAGAAAAGAACCAAGAATACTAGAGTTGGAATCAAACATCGTTGTGGTCGATGTAGTGCATATGGTCATAACATTAGATCATGCAAAAAATTTAATGAAGATAACGCATGTTCACCTTGAATGTGAGATTATTTCATTTTCTGAATCTCAAGATATTTAGGTAATCGCTTATAAAATTATATTGTTATTTGTACATCTATTTTGTATTTGTAATTGAGACAAATATCTAATTATGATTTTTTTGCAAGGTTGGCAGCAAGTATAAATATTGACGAAAAATCCAAGATTTGCGACAAGCTTAAGAGTTATAAATCTTGAAGTCTATGTATTGAATTACGTTTTGCAATTTATATTAATATTTCATTTTATATGTTGAATTTTATCTAAATGTTTAATTTATTACGTTTTGCAATTTTACATTAATGTTTAATTTTATGTATTCAATTATCTTTTGAAATTTATATTATATTTATATTTGGATGTTTTATATTTATATTTAAATAATTGATACAATTTAAATGTATGCAAATTAAAATCTTATAAACAAAATACTCTATAAAATGTTTAATTTATTACGTTTTGCAATTTTACATTAATGTTTAATTTTATGTATTCAATTATCTTTTGAAATTTATATTATATTTATATTTGGATGTTTTATATTTATATTTAAATAATTGATACAATTTAAATGTATGCAAATTAAAATCTTATAAACAAAACCAATATACTCTATAAATCAACCAAGTGTTTTAAATTGGTATGGTTATGATTTTTGTTTTGAACACTATTTTTTTAGGATTTAAAATTTATTTTTAGGATTTTAATAATATTTAACGGTTTTTTTAGGAAAAACAACATATTTCCTCCTTGAAAATCATGCTTTAGTCCTATTTCTTCCTCGATATTGACCCTCATCCTATTCCCCCTCGATTTTCAGTTTTAATCCTACTCAATTATAAAAAATTTTCCTAAACCCCCCTCCGTTATTTATCTGTTAGTTATTCGTTAATCGATCCGATTTTGACCCGATTTTGACCAATTTTAACCCGATTTTGATTTTAATTTTAACCCAAATATGACTCAATTTTGACCTAATTTTGATTCAATTTTGACTCAATTTAATCCTAATTTATACTTAATTTTGGCCAAAATTTTTACTTAGTTTTAACTCGAGTTTTAACAATAAATCAATTTAATTATTCAATTTAATGAACTTACTTGATTTAATTTATTTCGAATAAAATTAAGTACGGTTTTTTTTTTTACTTGAAACCAATTTTAACTCAAAATTGATCCCAATTTTAACCCAAAATCGGTCCAATTTTGATCAAAATTATGATCTTAATTTTGACTCGATTTAATCTGAATTTTTAATTGTTTTTGACCTGATAAAATTAATTACGATTTTTACTTAATCCGTAATTTTAACCCAAAATTGACCACAATTTTGACTCAATATTACTTAATTTTAACCCAATTTGTATTTAATTTTAACCTAAAATCGACCCCAATTTTGACTCAATTTTAACCCAAAACCGATCTAATTTTAAGTAAAAATTAAGTAATAAATCAAATTAAATTGAGTCAAAATTAAGATCATAATTCGGGTCAAAATTGGATCGATTTTGGTTAAAATTGAGTCAAAATAGGGGTCGATTTTGGGTTAAAATTGGTTTCAAGTAAAAAAATCGTACTTAATTTTATTCGAAATCAAGTAAGTCAATTAAATTGAATAATTAACTTGATTTATTGTCAAAATTCGAGTTAAAATTAAGTAAATTTTGGTCAAAATTAAGTACAAATTGGAATTAAGTAAAAATTCGGGTCACAATTAAGTAAAAATTCGGATTAAATCGAGTCAAAATTAAGATCATAATTTGGGTCAAAATTGGATCGGTTTTGGGTTAAAATTGAGTCAAAATTTGGGTCGATTTTGGGTTAAAATTAAGTAAAAATCTATCAAAATTGAATCGATTTTGGGTTAAAATTGAGTCAAAATTGGAGCCAATTTTGGATTAAAAGTAAGTGCAAATTGGGTTAAAAGTAAGTACAAATTGGGTTAAAATTAAGTAAAATTGAGTAAAATTTGGATCGATTTTGGGTTAAAATTACGAATTAAGTAAAAATCGTACTTAATTTTATCGGGTCAAAATTAAGTAAAAATTCGGATTAAATCGTGTCAAAATTGAGATCATAACTTGGGCCAAAATTGGATCGGTTGTGGACTAAAATTGAGTCAAAATTAGGGTCGATTTTGATTTATTGTTTAAATTCAAGTTAAAATTAAGTAAAAATTTTGGTCAAAATTAAGTACAAATTGAGATTAAATCGAGTCAAAATTAGGTCAAATTGAGTCATATTTGGGTTAAAATTGGATCAAATTTGGGTCCGTTAACGGAAAATAAATAATGGAGTGGTTTTTGGGCAGATTTTTTAAAATTGAGGGGGTAATAGGATAAAAATTGAAAATCGAGGGGGGATAAAATGAGGGTCAAAATCGATGAGGAATAGAACTAAAGTATGATTTTCAAGGAGCTAATATGTTGTTTTCCTCTTTTTTTTTTTAACATTGACTTATCGAAGGATATTTTAGACTGAATATAGATAATTCTGGAGAGGGAGAGAAAATAAGATGAGAACTAAAAATTGAAGTAGAAATATGATAATGGTCAAAATAAAAAAGGAATAAAATTAAAACAGTATTGGAATAAGCTGTTTTCCATACATTTATATATTTAAAATTTTAAACTGTTTAAAAATTTTCAGAGGCTAACCACGTTACATCCAAATATTTGAATATCATAACATAATTTGTTAGCGATTTGTTGGAAACGATTATATCAAAACATTTTTTATATTTTTACGGCTGTTTTAATATAATATCTTTAATTTAAGTCTATATTTAGTTTCCAATAATATAGCGTTTGGATGAGTTTCTCATTATTTATTCTATGATTTTTATTTCAGTTATAACCGTCAGATATTTTAATGTTTGGTTAATTCAAAACCCTCGTATATTTAGTTTGTAATTTTACCCGATTAAATCCTTTGAGACAAAAGAAAGTGGATGTTACAAATAACAATTAGATACAATTTATTTTGTCATGGGATTACATAGGACACGCATCATGAGATGTGATTAAACCAGTTCTATTGTTTATATCTACCAGACGCACAAATTATTATAACTTTAAAACAAAAAAATTATAGGAATTTTCTTTGGCCACTGGATCACAAACAAAAAAAAATACATTTTAGTTCCCAAAAATCTAATTATTTTTTATATTATAAAAAGTGTAAAATGAAATAAACATTTCATGTAAAAAGTGTAAAACAAACGCACGAGATTATCGAGAAAACTGATAACGATCTTGATCCAAATATAGTTAACACACTTGGAGATCCTCTAGAAATATTTAATTATTTAATTGATTTTGTATATTGACTTTGTCATATCCTTTTCTAGAAGTTTTGTTCCTATTATACTGAAATAAAATTGATGTTTTATAAAATCTTTCGAAATTTTGATTTTAATCAGTTTTTTTAGTGTCTGCTTATAATTTCTTATGTTATCTTTTGTAGAGATGATTCAATTTGCGGAAGTGTATTTTTATCAACCCGAATTTTAGATCTAGTCATGTTCGGATTATTTTTTACAGATTTCAAGGACGAACAAATACAGAAACAATTTCTGGGTACCTGTAGCGTTGAACGTGCAGTCGTCGGATGTGAGGCTTGATGGTACAAGCCCTCTATGCGTATCCACGCCGAGATCGGGATCTGCCTTCAACCTTTTGGTGCGGAATTCGGAAGAACGAAAACTGTTTTCGTTCTTCGGGTTTTCTGTTTGACGGCTGCGTTTCTAGGGTTTAGATTATTTGACTGATCGTCTGATAACGAAAACCTGTTTTCGTTATTTATATAATTATTAACACTTTTAATAATTACAGGTTGAACCCATAACTATTCAAATATTACATAATTGGCATAGGACTTTCAATCTCCCACTTGCCTTTACGTAACATTTCAAATAGTCGAATATATGTATCTCCATACACATACTTGCCTGTACATCTGATGTACTAACCCCAAAAGAAAATCAAGTACAATTATATTCTTCGGTGCTAGCGGATGAATATAACTGTATCTCACACTGATTGTCTAACAATCATAAGCAGATACCGAGACACTCGTATGCGTGTGACCTCGTAGGTTCATCACTAAGCTGGTAGTCAATTAGTCTCACTAATTAACTAATCGAGGTCGGCGTCTAGCAACACTCCTCAACGGCCATATAGTGTGAAGTAACATCCTTACTCTGTAGAACCATGGTAGAAGGATAATATTATTATTTCCCTCCGTCTTTACAGCTCCGGATAATCCTAGGACATGGTCTGACTGTCAAGTCCTAATAGATTATCAACTATGTTTCATGCCTAACATAACTGACCGGTGAATGCCCTGGCCAAGGTCTTTTAAGTCATTATGTTGCTGACAACATAGAGCTCAAACTCTTTATCCAGAGTTGACGGATTCCATCTTGATCAATCACTAACTGCACAAGCATCTAATCATTCCCAATGTCCTTTCAACTTATATCCCAAGGCATAAGGTGTCCAGTATCAAAGAATGGTAGATAACTTGTTAGTTACCATGTTGATCTCAGGTCTAAGGAAATTATAATATTCCAATCCTTCTAGAGAAATTCCTATTGACAGTTCAATGGTAATGTAACCATTAGGAATTCTCCCTTTGGGTCTGTTCAATGATCACATCTCTATGTGCATCATCCATACATGTGATTTAGTAAAAGAGATCTACTAATTTCTATCAAACAGAAACCATCACATCTATGTTGATCTATCCGGATTACTAACGCCCAATTAGTTATCCTATGATCAAGAACGATTTAGATTAAGTTTTACCAAAACTTGACTCTCTTTATCATGATCTCTATCATGATGACAAGTTTCTAAACTTAATCATGGACTCTATCATACTAGCTATGAAAACATATACACATATATATTTACAAATATCATCAAAATGATAAAATAATGCCATTTCATTTATTTATAAGTGTTCAAAATACAAGACATAAAATAACTCTTAAATAGTTACAACAGTTGTACTATTCCTAGAACTAATTCCAGCAAGCCATGTCTCTCAATCCAATCTTCAACTTGTGCTTGTCAAACTCATTTGAACCAAGCGCCTTTGTGAGCGGATCTGCTGCATTCTCTTTTCCTTCTACCTTCTGGATTTGAACGTCCCCACGCTCAACGATTCCCTTATTAGATGGTACTTCCGGCTTCAGTAACCGAATCAGCTACAGTAGCTTGTTTGGAACTTTTCCAACACACTGCACCCTCATTGAGGCAAAAGACATACCCCGATATCGATCTGCTATCATCCTTATCAGATATAAAGCTAGCATCCGTGAACCCTTCTAACTCCACGTTAGAATCTCCATAAACGATGAATTGGTCTCTAGTCCTTCTCAAGTACTTGAGAATTGTTTTCACCAATTTCCAATGTTCCTCACCGGGATCTGCCTAACGAAGACTACATCAGGCCACGTACATGTCATGGAATACATGATGGCTCCCACTGCGCTAGCATATGGAATCCTACTCATGCGTTCTCTCTCTTCTTGTGTCTGAGGACAATCCTCTTTGGAGAGAGTAATTCTAGTGTCTATCGGTAGATAGCCTCTCTTGGAATTTTCCATGTTATACCTCTTC
>CM071869.1:28712200-28742017 GCA_036759665.1 Gynandropsis gynandra
GCCCGGCGAGCTGGGGCATCGCCCGTCGCCCAGAAGCTCCATCTCCTCCGCCTGCGCGCTGGCGAAGGTTCGTGTGCGCGCGCGCGAATTTCCGGCTTTTCGATATGATTTTTCACACAAAAATCCGAAAACAAATCCTAAACATACGACCAGACGCTCTGATACCACTGTAGGGTTGATTCAATTTGCGGAAGCGTGTTTTTATCAACCCGAATTTTAGATCTAGTCATGTTCGGATTAGTTTTTACAGATTTCGAGGACGAACAAATACAGAAACAATTTCTGGGTACCCGTAGCGTTGAACGTGCAGTCGTCGGATGTGAGGTTTGATGGTACAATCTTTGAAAATTTATAATCTTTACGATTTATTTTTTGTTTTGTAAATGTTTTCACAATTCTAATTTTTAGAATAATATCTACATATCAAATTACCAAATCAGAAGATTTCCAAATAATTTATTCAATCGATTAAATGAGATTAGAATATTCTTATTTTTTAGACTACAAATTTTTTTTATTTTGATGATATCATTAAAATGAAGATGTCACATTAGATATCGTAATTTTATAAAATATATGTAATAATCATATGGTAGAAGTTCAGGTAAGAACGTTATTATACGGCGGTCTCCCCCATTATTTCTAGAATTTACTTTTTGCAATATTATTTCTAGATTTTTTGAATATTATCTCAATAATATATTTTCCGTACGGTAAAGCCTTATTTCGTCGCAATTTCACATGATCCTTAAATGTTTCCATACAATTATTTAAAAAAATATCAAATTGGTTTCCAAATTGACTAACGACGTGGTCCGGAAAAAAAAATACACACGATGTTCTAGTTCCTTTAGATTGGTTGGTGACCTTTTCGAAGACAAGTGTGGCATCATGACAAAAATAATAATTTTAATGATATAAGTAATTTTTGTTATTAAATAATAACGATAAATGTCTGAAAATATGTTAAGTATCCCTATTAGCCATCAAATCTTTTAATTACTTGAAATTATCAAACTATATAAAATTTATTATTTAATAAAAGTATAGCTTTTTTTAAATATTTCCTAGTGATCTTCATTAGCGGGTATATTAATATATGAATGTTAGTTATCTTGTTTGTCTTATATGATATAAAAAATAGTATATATTTAAAAATTAATATATTTTTAACAATGAAATTCGATTAATATATTATTTAACAATTAAAAGTATTATAATAAATATTTAAGGCCAGTTTTTCCAAATAATTTATAATTTAGAATTAAATTTAAAATTAAGTCTTCGCCTAATACCGTGTTCGCGTCAGACACGAGTTAATGTTGTGTCTCGCATTCTTTTATTTTAAATTAATTACTAAAGAAAGAAAGAAACATACAAGTGAACATGTAAATGTGTATTCTATCCCACTTGATTCCTCCACGCGCTTCTCTTCTCCACTCACGCCTACTCTGGCGCGTGGTCTTCACTCTCTTCTCCGTGTGCTTTTTCTTCAGCCCACAACAAGGTTGTGTACAATGATTTTTTGCATTGAAAAGTTGATTTTTGTGGACAAATTTTTGAATGTTTTGTCTGAAAAAAACTTGTGAGTTCAGATAACGAAATATCATAAAAATAGAAAACAATAACGAAATATTAATTTTTTCTAGGATAACAATAACGAAATATTATTTAAAATAGAAAAATAATCCATTTTTAAAATGTTTTAGTTAATAATTTGATCGGTGAATTATATAGATTACAAAAAAAATTCGTATAATATGTGAGCACATTTTTTTAACATAAAAATTTATCAAAATCATCCAACCATTATATAGTATTCACCCATGGATGGCTTATACATTATCCTTGTTAGAACCAAAGGAATTTGGATGTTATAGGATACACAGATTATAAAGAATATTAAAATATATTGAATTGAAAAACAACAATTTAAAGATACCATAAATTAGAGATGATCGAGATCTGCGGTTGCAGTGTCTTAAGACAGAAATTTGCTCTCTATTCCGTCTTGAGAATTCAACGATCGCAAGAGGATTATCTCTTGTTGAATGTATTCTATTGTTCTCAGAAAGTTTTACGAGATTGAAACGAATTTTTGATGTTGATTCCGAATGATCATATGGTCATACATATGGATTTCTTGTTGGGGTGCAAACAATAGACGCGACCCTACGAATACAATCCTACGGATGTGTACGGAGCATGTGGAGCGTTCGGGAGCGTGCATCGAATGGACGCAGTGGTTCGACAAACGGACACAGTGGTTCGTGCATATACACGTACCAATTATCCATTATATTGATCATTTGAAAATATTAATTGCATGAAATACTTATATAATGTTTATTTAATACTTCAAGTTCCAATGTGAGATTTTTTTAATAAGAACATGTGCAATGTATATGTGTCCCACACACATGTGCCACGTGTGCAAACAATCCTAATTCTTTTTGTTATTTGAATCTTTCAAAATTAAATTTTATTTTGGATGTTTTTAGATCTCATAGTATAATTTACGTGGAAATTCCTTCTTTCATTAAACAATTATAAGAACCTACAACTATAGAATTCATAAGCTATCATTTAACATGATTCTGAACAACACCTATATTATTGAGTTAATTATAAAAAGTTTAGGGATTAACTTAATCTAAATTAAAATTTATCACATTTTTCTAATATCTAATTTATAATATGAATCGAGTAAAATATTTTTGAAATAAAGAGATGTCACATGACGAGATAAGTCTTAAAAGATTCTGATAATCGTAACAGTTACCAAACCAGACCGTAATATTCAACACAATAACCAAAAATAAAATTTCAAACCTATATATAAAAAGTAACAAAATCATTGGCTTCTCATGATGCCAAATCACCATTGTTTTGTTATTTTATTATTTTTTTCTACAAAAATTAATAATATTTATTTTGTATATTTAATGACATTTTTAAAACTTCTTTCTTCAATTAATATGCAATATTCTAAAAAATAAAAAGACTTTAATATATTTCAATAAATTAATTTATAAAATCAATTTTAAATATAAATAAAATTAAATGGTTCAAAGTTTACAAAAGTTTGAATACAAATTAAATTACAATTAACTATTTCAAAATTTAAATTACAATTAAATAAAACATTTACGTATTTATTTGAATAAAAATATATAGTATATTTACATGAATGTTTAGTTATAAAAATATGGAAACAATGTTAGAAACTAATGAAAAAGACATAAATATAATATAAACAAATAATCATATAAATTTGTTATATAAATTTATATAAGTTTTTTATTCACTTTACAAAATATTTCAAAATTTAAATTCTATGTATAATTATATAACATATTTATATATTTATATGAATAATAAATAAATAAATATAGCATATGTTTACATGAAAATTTGTTATAAAAAATAACAAATATTAGAAACTAATGAAATGAGAAAAATAAATAAAGTATAGACAAATAATCATAAATTTTTTTATATAAATCTATATAAAGTTTTTTATTCATGAACTATACAAAATATTTTAATATTGCAAAATTTAAATTTAATGTAAGTATATAAGAAATTTACTTACTAATATGGATAAAAGAATATAGTATATTTACATGAAAATTTGGTTATAAAAAGTTGAAAAACAATATTAGAAAGTAATGAAATAAATTAAATAAATAAAATATAGACATAATCATATAAATTTGTTATGTAAATCCGTGCAAGGTTTTTCTTCTTGAAAGTTATGAAATATTTTAATATTTCAAAATTTGATTTTATATGTAATTATATTAAAAAAATTATATATTTATATGAATAAAAGTATATACTATACTTACATGGGGTTTGGGTTATAAAATAATTGAAAACTATTAGAAACTAATGAAATGAAATAAATAAATAAAATATTGATAAATAATCATATCAATATGTTATATAAAACTATATAAACTACAAAATATTGTAATATTTCAAATTTTGTAGCAAAATCCTTGGCAATTTGAAAAGGAGGAGCATAGGAAATTATTCGCAACAATTACCAAGGAACAACTAAATATTTTTACCGCAATTATGGAATCAGTTGAACACAAGCTGGGAATCTTTTTTTTTTTGTATGGTCCAGGAGGAACGAAAAATATATATCTGTATAAGACTATTATTTCGAAGCTCAGATCGGACGGAAGAGTTCTAATACCGATTGCATCGTCGAACGTAGCAGCCTTGCTTCTCTCTGGGGGTCAAACAACTCATTCTCGCTTCAAAATCCCTCTTAGTGTGAATGGAGGATCAATGTGTGATATCAAATAAGGAAGTATGCTAGAAAATTTACTGAAAAACAACAGATTTAATTATATAGGATGAAGCGCCAATAGCACATCGATCGACACACGTTTGAAGCGTTGGATCGAACGTTGAAGGACATTATGGCTCCGATTGCTGTGGAAGGAGACAGAAAAATATTTGGTGGGAAAACAATTCTTCTTGGCGGTGATTTCAGACAAATTTTACCTGTTACTCGAGGAGGGCGAACAGACACGGTTTTAGCATCTTTTAAAATTGGCATTTTCTAATTTCCAGATATTTTTTATAGCTACGTTATATATGTTTCCATGTCTCAAGTCTCTTTGATATCAACATCTTTCAAAATTTATATGGAAAATAGATCGTACACATTATTGGTGTTCGTTCAGTTGTCTTTAAAGTTAATTACTATACGGATAGAATAATTTTCATTTCATGCTTTTAATACATTATCTGTCAACTATAAATTTATTTACAACTCATTGGTTTTAAAACAGGTTTTTTCAACCAAAACCAATTTAAGCACCAACCAATGTTTATTTTGTCTTAAAACAATCGCAACAATATTGTCATATGATATTCATTCTTTCTGTTAGTTTTTTATTAATTTCAGAATTTTGCCAACTCTCTCATGGTTTAGAACCGATTCATACGAGTCTTATTTTTAGTTATATGACATTGTTCTCAATATTTTTTTATTTATTTATATTAAAAAGATCGCGTAACTATTATTTCAAACATGTTCTGATTACAATCTCAACTACATAAAATATCATAACTTAATTTTGATTTTGATCGGTCCCGTGCATCGCGCAGGTTAGTTTCCTAATAAAATATAAAAAATGATCGTAAGGAACGATACCTGAGGCGCGTGGGATTTACATCTCCTGAGATTCTTTTATCACTATTTATATACATATATACACATACATATGTGTGTTATATATAAGGTTCTGGCGGACCTCTCCCACCTCCAATCATATCTCTTGTTTCATAGTTCTTATCCATTTCTCTCTGAAATCAATTTTTGTTCGAACTCAAAGCAGAGCTCAAAATCGAATTCTTGTCTTCTGTCTGAATTTTGCTTCATTGGAGATTGTGAAGAAAACAATGACTGGATTCTCTGTGTCTCTGTTCGTCTCCAACATCTCGAATGCTGCGTCGTATCTGTCTCCACTCCTCGAGAGCATCCCTTTGAAAGCGATTCCATCGCAGGTCGAGAAGGTTGTCACTTTGGTCTCTCGGACCGGTAGGGAATTGCAGCGTTATGACAGCAAAGGGTTTCGCCAAGTTGTCGGGTACGTCTGATGCATGGCTCATGTTTCGTGAACCCTAATTTCTGCAATCTGTCTTCCGCTGTAGTTTAGGTTTAGGGTTTCTATTGAATCGGATTTGCTCTCTCTTCGATCCAATACGGAAACAGATATTGATTTCGATGTTGTCTGGTATCCCCTCTTATGGTTGTTCTCTGGAATCTCATAAATTTGTTGTCTGGTTTTTACGAATTCTGCAGATGCATACCGTACAGATACAAGAAACAGAACGTTGATGGGAATGATATTGAAGAAATCGAAGTTCTTGTTATCAGTGCACAAAAGGGGAAAGGGATGTTGTTCCCTAAGGTATTGACTTGACCTGAAAACAGCATCTATTTAGACTTTGTATTGCATTTCGCTCGGATTTGCTGAACTGTTGAATTGTCTTGTGGCAACAGGGAGGTTGGGAGATTGATGAGTCAATGGAAGAGGCGGCTTTAAGGGAGACGATTGAAGAAGCGGGTGTGACCGGACAACTCGAAGTTAGTATTTCATTCACTTCTTTTAGAGTTCGATCGAGTCTTGGTTTCGAGACATGAGATTTCATGGGTGGTTCACTTCATAGTGATACAGAAATCTGGATTTGTCATTAATAACCAACTGTTGTAGGTTTCTGGTGTGTTTTCAAAGGCACCTGAATTAGACTTATCATGTAACTTACACGAGTGTATGTGTGAACTTGGTTTTGGTTTGGAGTGTATAACTTACACGAAGCTAACAACTATTGCAGGAGAAACTAGGGAAATGGCAGTACAAAAGCAAAAGACACGGCATGATTCACCATGGATACATGTTTCCTTTGCTAGTTAGTCAGCAACTTGAAAGTTGGCCCGAGGCAGACATCAGACAACGCCAGTGGGTGAAGTTGTCGGAAGCAAGAGAAGTATGTCAGAATTGGTGGATGAGAGAAGCCCTAGAAGAATTCATCAACAGGAAATGCCATCCCGAGCGCCAAATACAAGGCAACGAAAGTCATACTCAGCAGAACTGCTGAACTCAGCACGAGGAGAGAGGATTCGGTTGCTACTTGTCGTGAGGAATGGCGGAAGAAGGATGTATGGCTTGGTGGAACAGAGCGTAATTTGAAGTAGCTGCAGTAAATCCGAAGCTCCCTGCGAGAGAGAAGCGTCAAAGGCTTTTAGGCTGTATAGTATTGAGGAAAGAGGTCAACTTTTACTACTTAAGTCTTTTGAGGTCTGATTCATTCTTTTGATTGTTTCATTCTTTGATTTGAGATTATTAGGTTAGGTAGCTTCTTTCTTAATAACCGATCTCCAATTATTGTATATTAATCTTTTCAATAAATTTATAGATTTCGTTTTCATTCGAATAATATTTATTTTGTTTTGTTATAGTCAACTTTTCATGACATTAATATGACAGAAAATCCAACGTCCAACTTGGGGAGCTCTTCAAAATATAAAATGCCTTTCCTTTTCTTAGTCAGTTAAATATATCATCCAATGCTGACCAAATAAATTCATATGACCTATAACGTTTTCAGCTTAGTCCTCGATTTTTCAGAAACACTTTCTATGTTAAATTTAATGAACAATTCAAAATTACATGATTTCTTTAAAGTTTAAATTAACGACATTCGATTACTTAATTATCTCGAAATTTTGAGCCAAAAAGTTCACTAATTTTATCCAAATCGTCCAATTAATCAAACCTTATAAAATATTGTCTATTATATTTATGTGATTGCCATTACTGTTACATTAAGTTTTTTTCACAAAATTTTAAAATTATATTACCTTGATGTAACAAGATCAATACATAATGAAAAATTTCAGAATCTATTGTTTTTTTAATATCTAAATACAAACATAAAGATTAAATAATAGAAAGTAACAACAAACTTTTTTTGAAAATCAAAATTAGATGAATATAATTTTACGGGGTTTTTTTTATTGAAATAACAGAAAAAATATATTATTCAAAATATCAAAAATTTCATACAAGTAATATTTAGTTGAGATTATGAAGGAAACAACATACAAAACTTAATTGTATTTATAAACCATTATATAGTTACACGGATAATTTATTAAATCTATCGACAATTTGCTTGATATTCACTTTAATAGCAAAAAAATGTGCTTAAACCTCATCCATATAATTACTAACATAAAAATTATTATTTTCCCATTTGAAGCAACGGTTTCAACATTCATGAACACTAAAAAATCGAGCAATTCTATCTTCAACGTTGACGGTTATGATGATTTTACTGTATCTGATGGCACTGTCGTTCTCTGGCGTGACGACGAGTCTGACGGAGACGAAGGGGACTCGGACAGGGAAGAGCTGCGGTTCAAGGACCTGCGAGAAAAGAGAGACGAGCAAGGATCATATTGCAAGAAGAATCGGCTCGGGCAAAAGAGAAAATTGGGCAAAAAATAAGGTGCTCGGCCGAAGTGAAGCAAAACGGGCCACAGACTAGGCCAGAAACAAAACCAAGAATTATGTCTTGTAACGGGTAGTTTTTACAGATTAAGAACATTAGACATCCTAATTTTAGTCAACCAAGGATGTTTATCTAAATTAAGTAATCTGCAGAACCTAATTAGTGTATCGTCTAATCATAGCTAAAATACACATTTTCATGTTTTTCTTATATGTATGAAGAAGAGCAATGAAAGAAGTAGTTCTCTTGAAAACAAAAAAATCCTTCTTCCTATTCAAAACATTACAACCATAAATTCTATTCTGATCCTAAAACACAATTCTAGTTTCTTTAATTTTTTCAGTTTGCAAAATGTATTATTAGAAACAGAATAGCTTACGGGTTTCATGAAATCAAGCAACACCAAAAATTGGTATCAGAGCTTCAAGATTAAGGGGCAAAGAAGTTGCACAACAAGCACAAACTGAGGCACAAAAGGGCACAAGCAAGATCAGAGCATAAACTCGACCAAGAAGAAAACAGGCCAGACCAAAACACACGAGGTAACAACCTAAAATTCTAGGAACCTAGCCTTAAATTCTGTCTAAAACACAAAAATGCAGAACACAACTTCCATACTAGTTTTTGAGGGAAAGAACTACAACTTGTGGGTTATTAAAATGAAGGCTACACTAAGGTCAAAACAACTATAGAAAGTTGTGACAGAAGGGTTGCTAGAAATGCCTGAGATAGGCGCAGACAGACATAAGAACATAAAAAGAAATTAATGGTCGAGTGGGAGGAGTTGGAAGCCAAAGACCAGACATCATTGCACTTGCTATACAGTGTTGTCTCGGAAGAAATATTTAGTGCACATTTGTCAACATGTGACACTTCTAAAGCAGCCTGGGAACTGCTTAAAGAAAGGTTTCAGGGAGATCCAAAAACAACCATGATTAAGCTCTAAGGATATTAGCAACCTACACTTTAAAACAGGTGAGAGAGAGTCTATCAAAGATTTTGCAAACAAAGTGACTGAATTAGGAAATGAGATGAGGGAATATGGAGATGAGATAAAGGAGAATGCTTTAGTCTCAAAAATTCCGTCACTTCAGGAGAGATTCGATCCCTATGTTGGAGTAATAGAGCAAAACAAAGATCTAGCTACTCTAACAGTGGGGGAACTGGTTATTACATTGCAAACACAAGAGTCAAGGCTGGAAGATAGACATGAAAGCCTAGAGGGAGGGTTTCAAGCCAAGTTCAAAGGACTCAAGTTTGGACAGAAACCTGAAACTAGCATGAAGAGCTACGGAAAATCTAAGTTCAAATCTAAAGGGAGAAAATGGTATGGAATTTGTAAGAAAGACAACCACATGAAAAGCCAATGCTACTTCAGAAACAAACAACAAGAAAAACCAGAACACTCAAAGCAGTTCAGGACAAAGAAGAAATGCTACACATGTGGAAAACCATGACATTTTTCCGGAGAGTGCAAAATGAATAAACACTCAACAAATCAGGCTCAAGTAAGCAAAGAGGATGAAAAGTACAATTCCCTATTCACAGTAGCCCATGTGATGCAAAAAATAGATGAAGATGTGTAGTTAATTGATAGTGGAGCTACTAATCACATGACTAAGGAAGAAGATTATTTTAAAATTCTGGATAGAAATTTTAAAGCCTCGATAAGAGTAGGAAATGAGGCAGTTCTCACCACGACAGGCAAAGGAAACATTGAGGTTAACAAAGATAAAGGAAAGAAAATCATTAAGGATGTGTTTCTTGTTCCTGGATTGGACAAAAATCTACTAAGTGTTCCTCAAATGATGAGAAATGGATATGAGGTGATTTTCACATAATCAAAATGCATAATCAGAGACAAAGAGGGGAGTTTAGTGGTTGAAGGCCTATGGTTAAGAAAGCCTTCCCACTAAAATGGTCTAAAACTATAGAACATGCACACACAGAAATCGAAAAAGACAACTTGTCGGAATTATGGCACAAGAGGTTAGGAGATACAGGTCTACATAATCTGAAACAGATGCAAGCACATGAATTGGTTAAAGGTTTACCAAGGAGACCTGTGAGGCTTGTATTAAAGGAAAAAGACTAGGGAAGAGTTCCCTAAGGTTTCAGAATATAAAGCAAAAGAAATTCTGGGGTTAAACCATACAGACTTGTGTGGACCGATGCAAACAACATCAATGGACAGAAGTGTGTATTTGTTAACATTTACAGATGGCCACTCTCATATGATTTAGGTCTATTTTTTGAGGTTGAAGTCTGATATACTAAGTGTGTTTAGAAAGTTTCTGGTTTTAGTGGAAAACCACACTGGAAAAGGAATTAAAAAATTAAGATGAGACAAGGGAGCAGAATTCAACTTAAATGAGTTTTCACTACTGCTGGAACAAAAGGGAACACAAAGAGGATTGACTGTGGCGTATTCACCACAACAAAACGAGGTAGCAGAGAGAATAAATAGAACCTTATTGGAAATAGCTAGAAGCATGATGAAGGCAAAAGGTATGCCAAATAAATTCTTGGCAGAAGTTGCTTTTACAGCAGCCTATATTCAAAATAGGTTGCCCACCAAAGCACTAAAGGGGAAAACTCCATTGAAAGCTTGGAGTGGACACAAACCATCAATCAGTCACCTAAGAGTATTTGGTTGTTAATTCCAGCTCACAAAAGAAGGAAGTTGAATGACAAATCAGAAACTGCAGTGTTTGTTGGGTACAACAGTGTAAGTAAAGGCTATAGAGTGTTCAATGTAAACACTGGAACAATTGAAATTGCAAGAGATGTAAAATTTGAAGAGAATAAAGGCTGGAACTGGGAGACAAAGGCTGAAGTCAGAGATCAAGTTGTGTTTGTAAACCCTCACCCAACAACAATTCAAACACAACAACAACAACAGACCACAATGACAAAAAATAAGGGAGAAAACACACCAGCACAGGCCAGCTCTAGAAGGAGCACTGGAAACACAAAAAATCAGATCACCTCTGTACCATTTAACCTGAGTGGAACTCAGACCAGAATCATTGATTTAGAGGGAGAAGCAGTGGAAGTTCGTCTAGAATTGTACACAGAATGAGGCCAATAGCTGAGATATATGATGTACTAGAAGGATCTAATCAGGCTCATGAGGAAGAAATATTTGAGGGCTGTTATTTAACAGTGGAAGAACCTACATTTTTTTGAGGAAGCAGTAATGGATCAAGGCATGAAGGATACTATGGATGCATAAATTGAAATGATAAATAAAAACCAGACTTGGGTTTTTGTAGACAGGCCAGAAAACAAAAGATAATTGGAGTTAAATGGATTTACAAAGTGAAAACAAATGAGAAAGGAGCAGTGCATAAACTATAAGCTAGATTTGTGGCTCGAGTTTTTTCACAGACTTATGGACTAGACTATGGAGAGACTTTTGCTCTTGTATCTAGACATGATACAATCAGAACGTTGATTGCAGTTCCAGTACAAATGAGATGGAGCTTACATCAGATGGATGCAAAATCGATGTTTCTAAATGGGGAGATTACATAACAAGTTTTTGTGGAACAACCACCAGGATATTTGATTGAGGGTGCTGAACAGAAGGTTTTAAAACTTAAAAAGGCTTTAAATGGATTAAAGCAAGCACCAAGAGCTTGATACAACAAAGATTGATAAGTTTTTTTTTATCACAAAAGGGTGTTCAAGAAGTTATTGTGATGCTGCCATGTATGTTAAGAAGACAGAAGAGAGTGTTTTAAGTATTTTCCTTTATGTGGATGATATAATCATCACAGGGAGTGATGATAAATTGATTGCATAATTTAAGGACATGCTTAACAGTGTTTTTGAGATGAGTGACTTGGGAAAATTGAAGTATTTCCTGGGTTTTGAAGTTAATTATGTGGAAGAGGGTATTTTCTTATGCCAAACCAAGTATGCTAAGGATTTACTGAAAAGATTTGGTATGTTAACTCAAAATCCAGCAAACACACCACTCACAACACACAAAACAGAGAACAAAGGAGAAGAAGTGGAGGAGCAACATACTTACAGGAGTATTGTTGGGGGTTTGCTATACCTGGGAGCCACTAGACCTGATATTTCCTTCGTTGTCTCTTACCTGTTAAGAGAAAATGCAAAACCGACAGAAGGGAGCATGACATAAGCAAGCAGAGTCCTAAGATATGTGTGTGGAACTACAGATTTTGGTTTAATGTTCAAGCAAATTCAAGAGCCAAAACTGGTCGGATATTCAGATGCAGACTTGGTAGGTTGTGTTAAGGATTCGAAGAGCACATCAGGTTATTGTTTCATAATTAGAAGTGCAATTTTCAGTTGGAGAACACACAAGCAAACAACAATCGCATAATCAACAACCAAAGCTGAATATATTGCCTTATGTACTGCCACAATCACTCGGTTTGGCGCAGAAGATTACTAGAGGAGCTAGGGTTCAACATGAAAAAGGGGATTCCTATCTACTGTGATAACACTTCGGCGATTGTGATTGGTAAAAATCCAGTGAACCACAAGAAGGCAAAGCACATTCGAATAAAAATTCATGTGGTTCGGGAAGCAGTAAATGAAGGAGAAATCATACTGAGGTTCATACCTGGAGATCGGCAGCTGGTCGACATTTTCAACCAAACCCTTGAACAAGGGTCGGTTCGAGATGCTGCGCGAGATGCTCAGCGTCACTCCAAAGAACGAAAAGAGGAAGATTGATGGCATTGTCATTCTCTGACATGACGGCGAGCCTGACAGAGACGAAGGGGACTCGGACGGGGGAGAGCTGCGGATCGAGGACCTGCAAGAGAAGAGAGGCGAGCAAGGGTCAGATGTTAAGAAGAATGGGCTCGGGCCAAAGAGAAAATTGGGTAAAAAATAAGGTGTTGGGCTGAAGTGAAGCAAAACAGGCCACAGACTGGGCCAGAAACAAAACCAAGAATTACGTCTTCTAACGGATAGTTTTTACAGATTAAGAACATTAGACATCCTAATTTCAGTCAAACAAGGATATTTATCTAAATTAAGTAATCTGCAGAACCTAATTAATATGTTGTCTAATCATAGCTAAAACGCACATTTTCATATTTTTCCTATATGTATGAAGAAGAGCAATGAAAGAAGTAGTTCTCTTGGAAACAAAAAAAAAATCCTTCTTCCTATTCAAAACATTACAACCATAAATTCTATTCTGATTCTAAAGCACAATTCTAGTTTCTTTATTTTTTCAGTTTGCACAATGTATTACTAGAAACAGAATAGCATAAAGGTTTCATGAAAATAAAACATAGTTCATGAAACCAAGCAACACCAAGAGTATCTGGGGAAAAGCTCAAACGCCTCACATGGCAGCAGGCGTTCGATCCTTCCTCGGGGAAGAAGACTGAGAAATTGATCAATATAGTCTTCGCTACTAGCCGTAACAGAGATTCTACTGTCTCTGGCTGACATCTTCTCCAAGGGCAGCAAGGGTTTGATCCTTCCTTGTCCATGAACAATGAGAATACGACCGATTCAAAATGCGAGAATAAAATGATGGGAACAGACATGATACACAAAAACATCACAGAATTTTGGGTCACGACAGAAGATGGGAGAAGCTTGCCATTGCCTGATGAAGATCTTGATATCTCGTTCTCATCAATGAACACAGAGACATTGATTGGTTCTGCCCCGGAGGTCTACGATAACAGATGGAGACGTTCATCTGTCGATGACTTTGGTCTCATCGTGGGAGATCTAAAAAACTTGCCATGGCCTGAAGAGTTGGATTAGACATTGGGCATGGATCCATGGATTCTTCAGATTTTATTATACAACACGGTAAGTTTAATATATATGAAGCTATTGAACTGATTTTACATGTTAATTATGTTTAGTAGAGTGACTAAGCTTGGTAATGGGTTTGTTCTCGTGGTCATTGCTTAACAGTATAATAATGTAAATGACAATATTGAATCAATTCTACGTCATGTGACTTGGATTGATGATGTGTTTGTTGGCATAATGCAAGAAGAGATGACTCACTCGAACAAGAATTACCCTAATGATTTTATCTCGACTTTTTTCTCTCCCTTAAAGCAAGGGCAAAGCATGAATGACACCATAAATACCTTTGTTGCCTAGTGCGGGACAGGCGCTACAATGTCCGCCAAATGTAATATCTTTTCTTTGCCTAATATGCCTTTGAACACAACAACTTCAAAACGTTCTTAGTAAAGAGTAATCATCAGTAGTTAATATCTCAGAACAAAAGTTTGAAACAAAATTAGATCATTTTGTTAGATCTTTTGTTTGAGATATCATACGTATGTTCATCATTCTGGGTACTGATTCATCGATAAGTCTGTTTATTTTAGGTGGACCAAAAGCTGCATGTGTAGGTTGTGCTGCAATAGCAACCTTCTCTGTACTAATAGAGAAGTTCTTCAACAGACATATAACAAATGTCCGGATAGCAGCAAAACCCACTGGCTACTGATATTCTTTTTCTAATGCACGAGCGAATTCACTGAATATTGTAGAGAATTCCATTGATGGAAATCTATTCAATTGTTGTCATTATATGTAGTTCATGTTTCATTCTTTCTGAGACATAACAATAATGTCGCAAACATACAAAATTATTGGACCAACCCATCGTTATATAGTCTAAATCACCTCACTTCAACACCCTAAATAAAGACATCGAATATACTATTTTGGGATATTAGTGAACTCGTGTTTCTAAATACAGACATTACATTGGACATGATTGGAACAGAGTAACAACTAGTTAGTCACATTAAAAAAACTGTTCTTTTGAATGTGGAGAAAGTCCTGAGATTCAGAAAAATGGACTAAAACAAGTGATATAACATCACATTGGAGTAACAAGTAAAATCACTCGAAATACAATGAGAGCATCTTTGCTATTGATCACTACATTTTATACACAATTTATGTGTCATATTATGATCGATTTTGATGACCATTGCGACGTTTACGTGTGATTATGTATTAGTTTTACTTGTTTCTTTTGTTGTTGTGTTTGTAGGATATAATAAGTGAGAATTGAGGTAACACGGGATGAGAAACGACGAATAAGCGAATGATAAACAAGACAATTTTCCCCAATTCCTTCCACAATTTCTCCAATGGCCAACATAAGATCACTCTCATAAATATCTCCTTAATGTCTAAAACGACCCCATCTAGAATGGACATCAAAAGTATGGGCACCAAGCATGAGAACCAAGTATGGATATCAAAGTATAGGCACAAAAAATTGACACCATAGTATGGACACAAAGTATGGGTAGTGGAACACTAAGTCATTTTAATAATGTATTTTATTTCTTTCTAGGTGTGGAGACTATCATATATAAGAAGCTTCAAACCTCATTTGTAAGACATAAATTTTTTGAGTGAAATACATTTGAGAGTTTCGAAATTAATAATTCTTAACCATTAGAGAGAGCTACAACTCTCGGATAAACGTAAAGGAACTCAAAGATGAGTTCTGAATCTCGACTCCCGGGTTATTCGCTCTCTTTTCTTTGTTTCCCCTCATGTTTGCTATCTTTTACCTGATGTTTATTATAGACTTCATGTGTGAGTAGTTGGATTGTTCTAGGATATGATATTAGCCCTAGGGGATCCTTGAATCCACAAAAATGCTATTAACAAGAAGTGCAATGCTCCATTTTCTATTTTAGTTCTTTATTTGTGTTCTTCATACGGTATGGTTACCTTGATCAAGTAGATGTATGTGTTAGGGTATTGAGAGATAGACTGAAAGGTGAATCTCAATCTCGGATAAATTGGTTTAGAACAATGGGAATTGGGTCAAGAAAGTAGAGCAATTCCGATTGAGGGTTAAAACGAATGAATCATAGAGCTTAAGGTATAAATTGCTAGATCAGCCATGAAAGTAGGGGGTTTGCTTGTTTATGCACGTCTTCTTTACCTTGAAATAGGGTTTTAGACATATTAGGATCGTTCGCCCTTAAAGTGTTGTGGAGTATGCATGATTTTTAGTAGTTAAAGTGTGATTCTTGGGTTACCTAGTGGTGAAACCGGTTCTCTAGAGCGTTTGTCTAATTGCTTGAACTCTCGTTTTTAATAGCTTAATTTCTCGTATCTCTCTAACTATCATTATCATATGCTTAATCGTACTAGACTATTTAGGTTTGATTTGTGTTGCGTAGTTCGTGTGGAATCAATACCTATATTATACTACACACGTGTCGTACACTTGCGGAGTTGGTTTAGATTTTTAACTTGAACTCATCAGCTATAAGCATACTCATGCTCTTTGATTCTTCTGTTGTTCTAATGTTACCACTGGAGAAGTCACTTCCCTTTCCGATAAGCATATTTTGTATGACATGACCCCTAATAGTATAACATGTTGATTTTTCAGATGAGCTTACTCGTTTGCTTTTTTATCTAATTGGTTCTACACTCCTCTCCCAATTCCCAGCTACATTAGTGAAAGAACCAGGCGAATTTGAACCTATACAGGACGTCTCAAGGATCCCAACTTTTACTTTTGGTCTTTCCTCCATAGACATGTTCATTGTTGTGAAGTTCATTTTATCATTCGATAGCTATGACAATTACTACTAATACAAAATGATAAATTAGTATCAATGTCAATCAATGCTCAGGATATGGTTTTCATTCTCTTATCTGAGGTCGAAGATAGCTCTACATGAGTGGTAAGTTTGGCATCTAATGGATGTCTTTCAAAATTTAACTCTATTTTCAATGACATCAAACCAGAAGTTATGCACGTCAAACCAGAAGTTATGCATGTGTATTGCTTGTACGATTTTATGTAAAGAATTTGGAGATACAAAAGCTACTCTACTCATAACATTTATCAATTTTTAGCAACATTATATCACACTTTCTACCATAACATAGTGCTACACGTTATGCATACATCGTCTCACCCACGTTATGGTACAATATTGTGGCACAATTTATAAAATGTATGGCACAACATTGTGTCACTTGATTTGCGGCACAACCTTGTGGTACAACGTGTTGCACAACATGGGCTCATTATATGTCACAACGTGCTTCTACTGGTCACAACGTTTTTGTAACACGATAGATATTGAGCATGCTGAAACTGATCTAACTGTTAATGATTGGATGGAGAAGATAAGTAGAGGTGCTCCTGTTTTCTCACGACACCGCTACGATATTGATATCACTGTGATGGACCACAATCAAGAAAATCAAGAATATTCCTACCATTTCCACGTCTATTATCTCCTCCCACCATCCAATACGCTCCCACATTCTCTCCCACCATCAAGGATACCCCACAATCTCCCCACCATCAAAAGTGCCCCCATGATCTGAAGATTGTCTCCTTAAAATTATGCACGCAAGGGAGATGCAATCTATCAATGGGCATCTTAATATTTTTGTAGAACATCTAAAAAATTTTGAAGGACTTATCAATTGTTTTGAAGGATGTTTTAAGAATATTGATTCAAATATTTCGAAGACTCCAAAAAGTTGGAGGGTACTACAACCATATAATTAAAATGTGTGGCACAATGTTGTTCTACTCATCACAACATGTGGTACAACCTTGTTTCACTCATTACGACACGTTCAACAACGTACCAACATGTTGTACCACACATTGTGTTACAATGTGTGGCCAAATGTGCTTTTACTTGGTATCTGATACATCATAATTTGTAAACCTAATATCATTTTACTATCTATATCATCTTGAAGAGGGCCTTACGATACTGAGGAAACGATAGTCCAAAATACCCCTTATGGACTAGAGAACTTTCATCACAATCTAAAGAAGAAACCGTGGATATGTTTTGTTATTTTATTTGTATAAAGGAACTGATTGTTGGACATTGCACATAAAATTCATTGTACATGAGTTGTCCGAGAGAAACTATATCTTTGAACTTAGAATCAAACTTACATGTGATATATCTCGTCAGGGAAAGGTTTCCTAATTTTTTTCGAACTCCATTTTTGAGTTTTGTGATTGATGTTGTAAATCTCAAGTAATAAATTACCTAGACCAACATTTCTGCAAGAATACGGATAGTATAGTATCAGGGTCGAACACTGGGAAATCGATGCAGCTATAGAGTTATTTAACTAATGAATAGGATGGATAATAAATCAATCGGTGGATGCGAAGTAATGACTAAACTAATTACCGAGATAAATTTAATAAGATAAAACACCACAGTTTCAAGAAATGCTAGGACATGTAATGGACGTTTCTGTGAATCGTGAAATCTGATTATCTTGATCAATGAGGAACTCAAACTCAATTATCGGAATTAACTCTCTCGATGCCTAAATCTACTACCTAGAAAATCAATGTATTCATCTCCCGATGCAGCAAATCGAACATCTAGATGCATTAAGGTCAGTGGGAAACTCAACCTCAATAGGGAATTCAACCTCAATTATCACAGTTCCTAAATAGATTAATCGACCAATTAGATTCTCATTGATCTAATTCATTATAGGGTTATTTCCAAGACTCAAATATGACTTCTCAGCCTAGACAAGCCTCTACACTCATTCAGTGATCAACAATGATGAAAGCATTAAGGAAAACCCATCAAACTAATCGAGAGAACAAATCTGACATCAAGCATTAAGATCCAAACAAATCCATTACAATAATGCAATGAAGTGCTATTGAAGATCATGGTTATAGATATTATTACAAATTCAGGGAATTCTAGCACTATCCTAGGGAATAACTCTTCTGATGCCTAAACCCACTATTTAGTATGCGTACTACCAATCTCTCAATTGTGCAATAAACATACTAAACGCATTAAGACCACTATCCTAATCCTTGCATTCAATCGACCGACCGGTCAAGGTTCTAAATCGATTAAAACCCCATATCATGGCTAGGTCCCAAAGTCTAATTTAGCACCTGATACAATCTAACTTTTAAGATCATTCATTCAAGTGATCAGCAAGAATAAAAGCATTAGAAGCAACCAATTAATCTAAAAATGATCAAATATTATAGCCAATCATTAAGCACCAGCCTTCACTACATATCGGAACTCGTGGTAACGGATCTACTCGTACATGGGTTCAGAAAACAAAACACGAATGAAATCTATTTTCCCTATTTTAACACCTTAGCCTTCGATATTCTCCCCATCTCTAGCCTTCTCGGCCTTCTGCTTTGTCCATCTGTGTGTGAGATGATCCAAGCTCCTCGGTCCACAACTGAACTCTCATTTTTCCTCTTCATGCTAGTTTCTTCTTCCTCTCCAACAACTTGCAAGGTTTCCTTTTCTCTCCACTTTCCCTTTTCGTTCGACTTCCTCTTTTCTTTTCTCCATGCGTTTTAATTTTCTGTTCAGCAACCGGCGATTTCCATTTTGTGCAAGCGGCTATAGTTTTCTCTTCTCCATCCGTGCATTTTCATTTCTCTTCTCCAACCGTGCATTTCCATTTTGTGGTTTGATATGGTTAATCTCAAGTAATAATTTACCTAGACTAACACTTCCACAAGAATACGGATCGTATAGTACCAGGGTCGAACACAAGGAATTGATGCAACTCTAAAGCTAGTAAACTAATGAATAAGACGTGTGAAATCGATAAGTGATGGGAATGCGAATGCGACTAAACTAAACTACTTAATGGAATAACTCAATGACTAAACACCATAGGTATCGAGAGATGCACTATGATGCAACGAAGTTCTAATAAGATCATGGTCTTAGATATTATCACGAATTCAGGGAATTCAAGCTCTAATATAGGAACTGACTGGCGTAGACTTGTCCACTACCTAGCGTACGTACTACCAATATCCCAATTGTGTAGTCTCACCCACTAGACGCATTAAGACTGCTATCCTAATCCCTAGATTCAATCGATCGACCTGGCGTAGATTCTAAACCGATTAAATCCTAAATCATGGCTAAGTTCCAAAGTCTAATCCCCTGGCATAGATTCATTATACTTCTATAATCATTCATTCGAGTGGCGTACAAGAACGAAATCATTAAAAACAACCAATCAATCTGAAAACAATCAAATACCAAAATCATTCATTCAGGTGGTGCTCAAGAACAAAAGCATTAAGAATCACCAAGCATTAAGAACAAGACTTCATTACAAATCTGCAAAACTCTCTAACCCATGGCTGTGGATCTACTCGGACATGAACTCAGAAAACGAAACACAAAAGATAACAATATTCAACATGGATAAAGAATAAGATCCCTCCCTATTATATTACTGACGTCTTCAATAGCTCCTCCATGCTTCAGCTTCCTCGTTTCGTCCTTCTCTCTCTTTCTGTGTGTCTCTGAATGTCTCCTATGGTGTCTGGTTCGTCCCCTAGCCCTAGATGGCTTATTTTCCCTTTAGTAGCCCGTTCAAACTTTCAAAAAAGTTAGTTTCGGATTAGGCGGCCCGCGCGGGCACAAGTTCAGCCCGGTCGTGCAGCATGTCAGCCCGGTCGTGAGCGGGCTAGGTCAGCCGGCCGTGTGGTCTATCAGCCCGATTTGGGCTGAGTTTCGGCGATTTTTTGCACAAGTTTAGCCCGAGCGGGTCCAATGCTTAGCCCGATCGTGTAGCCTTCAATTGATGTTTCCACTCTTTTCGCTCGATGCTTGAGTGTTCGATTTGGATCCGTGGCCTTGCACATGTTGTATCTTGTCATTCAATCACGTTTTCGGGGTTGAATTGCCGTAATCACTCGTGTTTCGCTTCATGTCTTCGTTTCCTATACAAGACACAAAATGGTAGATGAAGTCCTCGAATAAATTCGATAAATCGGTAAAATCTAAGAAATCTAATCAAAACTAAATCTAAGAATCATGTAAATACTACGATAGACTACATGTTAACATGGTTTTAGGAATCTTGGACGCTGACCGTGCACAACTAAACCTAGAGTGGTTTTGCTTAGTTTTGCGGCATTTGCTCGTGTTTGTATCCCGATATCTTCATTTCCTGCAAAACACGAGAAGACAATAGAAGAAGGCTAAATTATGCTTAATAAATCGGTAAAGTCCAAAATCATAATAAAAATAACTATAGAAAGAGATGAAAATACTAGGATAAACTAGACGTTATTAGTGACGAACTCTATTTTCTGATATTTTAAGTTTATATTTGTAATATAATATAAAACTGGATATCAACAATGGATATGGTTTGGAATAAACATTATTATATGGATTCAGAACATTGGAGATACATGAAACCAGAAAAACAACTGAAAGTAGTTTTCATAAAAGAAGATAGACTTATTCTACTAAAGCCAAAATAAAACATTTTATCTTCTTTAATGAGTGCACCATCTAAAGATACTTAAACATTATTTTCATGTAATGCAGGTCTATTTCAAGTTAATTCCTTAGTCCATATATCTGCAATCTTGAAAAATTCATAAAATAAAATAGTATACCTCACATGTTGTAAACACTTAATTATATTCTATAAAATCATGTTATACCTTGGTTGAGCCGTAATAATTAGTTGACCTAATATGTTGTTCCATATTTTTATCAAATTATATTTTAGAATATGATTGTTGTAAAACTTGATCATCAACCATAAGTTAGGACACAAAATGTATAATATGAGTTTAAGTATTAGTTAATTGTTTTACCACACAATATATGGTTTGTTGTTATAAACAATTATATTGTGTCAATTTGAGTAAACTATATGTGTATTATGATGAAACAAATCATGATAAACACGAATATAACAAGCTCAATCTAAAAGTTCGAAGCTCAACTAGTGTACAACCCAATTTTATCAATATTCAGTTTATTTTATTCAAATATTTGGTTATATAAAATAATGCTAACACATCATACCATCATAGTGACACCTTTTGGGATCTAAGTTGTACATATTTGTCTTTTTACTGTTATTAGATCTATGCTTTATTTGATTTTTCTTGTTTCCTTTTTTTTGGTATCTATATTTTTCTTTTTTTTTTGGATCTATGTTTTGTTTGAGAGTTGTGAAAGTTTAAAATTTCAACTGTAAAATTATAGAGCTGACAAAAAAAACTTTGTATATTTTCTATTGTGGAACTGATCTAGTGGCAGAACGTTGTACACAACATGTTGTCATAAAGTTTGGCACAATTTTGTGCACAACGTGATGGCACAACGTAGGCGAACAAATTTGTGCATAACGTGATGGAACAATGCAGGTGATACAATGTTGTCCACAACATTGTGACCATACGGGTGGCATAACGTTGTGCACACTGTGGTGGCACGAAGTTAAACTAAAATAGAAACAATACTTTTACAAATTGCTACGTTCAAATAAGTTTGAAAAAGTAAAACAATTTTTATACATAAACAATACTTAAAACACTAACAATACTTAAATATTCTTCTATGTTTAATCATCGACGAGCTCTTCTACGTCATTTTTGTTGTGGCGCTTTTGTAGAAGGTATCTTAGTTACATGAATTTTCTTCATGCTCTTGTTCCTTTTTTAGGAAATATGATTAGATCCCAATCAGACTTGAGCTAAGAATATATTTGAAAAGAAAAAAAAGTGTTTGAATGTGTTTGTGGTGTATTATAGATCAACAATCTCCTATGGTGTATTCGAGATCACCGATATTTTAGTGGTGTATTATCGATCACCAATCTCCAAAGGTCTATGCAATATATTTTCTTTCATATCATTAACATGGACGTCCATAGGCTTTATATAGCCACATATATAAGGACTCAAGACTACAATTAGTTACAAGAACTCATGACTAATTCAAGAACTTGGATTCTTGCTTGGTCGTTCCCTTCTTATCAATCTTTCATCTTGCCAACTTGTTGTTCTTCTTGAATCTTGTTTCTTGACTTTATGTGTTGGATTATTGTCCTTGGACGAGCCAAGGGAATATAGATCTCATCTTGTGTTGATTTCTTGCTCTTGGACAAGCTCAAGGAAATGGGATCTTATCAGTTCTTCCCCTTTAACGTTCACCTTGTCCACAAGGTGTAAATCTTGATATCTCATTGTGAGGCCGTCCATTGTCTTCTAAGTGTCATCTTTTCCGAAATTCCCTTCCAATATATCGGCAATTCTTTCTCTTTCTCGCTTACTAGATGTAGCAGCGAATGCAGAACAGTAAGCTTTTGGGATTGTAATGAGCATGATGGAGGCCATGGTGGTAAAAAAATTCAAGCACAAAGACAAAGAAATGGTACTGATACCACTCGGTATCTTCTTTCTTGCATGAGTCTCTGTGTAGGTGAAATCGATCACCAAAGTCAAAGTTTTTCTCTTCTCTTTGGCTATGGAGGTTGAATAATACCTTGACAGAGGTGGTTCTTGCTCAATGAGTGATGGCGATGGTATTGTTTCCATTGACATATAAGGATTTTCGTTCTCTTTCACCGTTTCACTACTTTAATATGCCATCACTTTGTTCACTTCATCAGATTATTTCAAGAATTCCACGTCAAAGGCGTCATCATCTTCCATAAACTTTTTCTCAAATTCTTCCCTGACATATTTTTTATGGAAACCATATTAACAACTCCATCTTCGAGACCATATTTTCTTGAAAGTGCATCCATAACCTTGTTGTTACTTTCAGGATTGTATTTAATCTCAATATCCAATCCAAGAAGTTTAGTTGTCCCCCTTTATTGATCTTTAGTGATATACCTTTGTTCTAGCAAGTGTTTGAGACTTTTTTTTATCGGTCTTTATTATAAATTTACGCCCCATCAAGTAGTTTCTCCAACGTTCCATGACCAACATGATTGCCAACAATTTTTTCTCGTATAATGATTTTGCTTTGCCTTTGGTGGAAAATCCTTGACTCATAAAGGCTAGTGGTTTTCCATTTTGAGAAAGAAAAACCCCTACTCCTTGACTAGAGGCATTGGTCTCAATGTTGAAGTTTTGCGAGAAGTTAGGCAAAGCTAGAATAGGAACATAGGACATTACCCATTTCAACATTTCAAAAGCCTTAGTAGCCTCCTCATTCCATTTGAAACCATTTGTCTCCAGTAACTTTGTCAATGGTTTAGCAATCTTTACATAGTCTTTCACAAACTTTCTATACTAGCCAGCGAGACCAAAAACCCCCAGTAGAGGGGTCTTCCAATTCCTCATAGCTTTAATCTTAGAAGGGTCGATAGCCACTCCTTCGGCTGATATGATGTGGCCGAGGTAGGCTACTTGTTTTCCAAATTTACACTTCTTTTGGTTTACAAAGATATGGTGATTTCTAAGAATCTTTAAAACTAAGTGGAGGTGTTCCACATGATCATCCACCCCTTTGTTATATATTAGGATGTCATCAAAGAAGACTAGAACAAACTCACTCAAGTGATATCTAAAAATATCATTCATTACTGATTGAAAAGTTTATGGAGCGTTAGTTAATCCAAAAGTCATTACCAAAAAACTCATAGTCTCCTTCATGAGTTTTGAAAGCAGTCTTGTGAACATCTTCTTCCTTAACTCTTATTTGATGGTAATCTACTCTTAAATCCAATTCAAAGAAGATTACAGGAATAAGATACCTGTCTGGTATGATGAGCTTGTTTAATGCTCTGTAATCAACATAAAATCTCCAGCCACCATCTTTCTTTTGAACCAATAACACCGAGTTTGAATAAGGATCGATGCTTGACCTTATGATTTTAGCCATCAACATCTCCTTTACCAGCTTCTCCACTTCATTTTTCTGAGCAAATGAGTATATGTATGGTCTCAAGTTCATTGGAGAAGATCCATTAATTAAGTTGATTGAATATTCTCTTGATCTTTTGGGCGACAATCCAATTTTTTCTTCAAAGACATCTTGAAATTGCCGAAGAACTTCCAATATTCTTGGTTCCAAGAATATTGTTGCATCAATATTGGGTCCTTCAAACAAAGAGGTAAGTTTAAAGAAGGAATGCCAAAGATTCTTATTGGATTGTTTGGCTAGAGCATTGAGAGTCACTTGTCTTTTAAATAGAATTGGATCTCCTCTTAGCTCTATCTTTTGTCTCCCCTTATTGAAACTCAACCTATGTAAATTCCAATGGATGCTGGTTTTTCTCAAGGAAGAAAGCCACTTGTAACCCAAAATCACATCATTAGTTCCCAAATCAAAAAACAAGAAGTCATCCTTAATTTTGTAGCCTTTGATGGTGATACTTAGATCTGGAAACTTACCGAAACCGGATATGATTATTCCATCACCTATGGATACTCCAAATCCTTGGGTCTCCATAACTGGAAGTTGCAATATTTCTACCACCTTCTCTACAATGAAGTTATTGGTAGCTCTTGAATCTATCTTGACTATTACCTCGTGGGCTCCAATACATCCTTTCATCTTGAGTGTGCTTGAGGCCGTTAACCCAACCATGGAATTGAGAGAAAGTTCAACGAATTCCTTATCCTCTTTCTCATCCATTACCTCATTCTCTTCTTCTGTTTTTTCATCATCAGAACTACTTATTTCTTCTTCATTTTCTTCTGCCAAGAATTTGAGTTCTTTTTACTTTCACTTGTTTCCGAGATACCATCTCTCTGAACTTTTGAAACACAGTCATTTCCCTCGTCTTGCTGCTATCTCAGAGGCTGAGATCTCGGGTAAACATGCGGTGAGTCCTTTCACAAGCTTTTGTACATTACTGAGGAATTGTCTAGTGTTTGTTGTGGGTCCATTAGCTCTATATCTATGAGCTTTGGGACGAGATTCATTAGCCTCATAAGCGTCAATCATGATTGCAAGATCAATGATTTCATCTAAGCCAAGAGGTTTGTATCTCAATCTTGATCTAGAATACTCGATTTGAATCCATTCAAGAAAGCATCTTGTAACACACTGTCTTCCAATTGAGGTGTCGCTAATGTCAATTCTTCAAACTTTTCGCGGTATTCCTCTACTGATCCTATTTTCCTCATCCTCATTATTTTTCTAGAATTGAACCATCAATTGTGCATCTAAATATTTTACATATTTTGTTCTTAAGATCAGCCCATTGTCCTAACACAATATAGTCTTGAATCCATCTTGACCAAGTGAGAGCCTTCTCCTCCATGTGAGACAAGACTATGTCCGCCTTCTCCCATTCTTGAGTGTCATTTAACCCAAATATCGGATTAGTAGATTTAACTCCATTTGTAGTATCAATGTTGCATCGCTCCCCAGGAAAATACATTTTCCCTTTTTTTCTAGTTCAACACTATTTGACATAGGTAGCAACTTGAAGGTACTTAGTCTTGAATTCATCATATAGCTCGTGAAATCGAGTCAGCGAATAATCCTTAGTACATTGTCTAAACGTTTTGACTATGGATTCCTTATCCGTTCTCTTACCATGGTAAACTTTTGATTTCACATTTTACCATAAATTCTAAACACAAAACCCATGTTTACATTCTTGTATATATTAAAAAAATATAAAAAACCAACAATATATTTATTGGAAACTGCTGGTTTTGGGTTAGAAATTATCGCGCCCAATGCAAATATAACGTTGTATTTGTATTGGCTATTGCATCATTGGTTTGACATGACATTTGATGATGCAATTGACATAAATTTGAGTTATCCTTTCTAACGCAATTCTATCACCATTGCGTAACTTGTTGTTACGCAAAAGGCATTGAATTTTCGTGAGCAAAGTTGTGAGAAAACTAATGAAAGTTTGCATTAGAGTTGGTAATGCCATTATGATGTGTTATTTAGGTGTGATCTAATCATATAAAGTTTTAATATTTATATCTAGAATAGACATCCCGCAAGGATACAGTTCGTGTAGTACCGGGCTTGAACACAAGGAGTGAAGAGGATTGATACTAATGAATATACAAAATCTATAGTCATGAAAAATAAGAAGTATATATATATATATATAATGTGATCAAGTAAACTAAATTACAGTTACAATTATTTAAAATGAGATGTTACTTCCAAACTCGAGAATTGTTCTCACATATATGAGCTCACTAAAGGTTCTGGGAAGTTTCTGATGGATAATTCAATCATCTTAAATGGATCTACCTAATCTCAAACCTAGATCATATTCTAGCATATCTAACATCAATGTCTCGATGTAAATACTTACATACCAAACATGCTATCAATAAATTTACCTACTCTCACAGCCTAGGTTCCTACCCAACATCTAAGTCATTGCAGCATAACCTACATGTCAAATGTATTATTGCTTGATATCATCATTCCTAAATCGATCAATTCTGCATCTCGATATGATTTTTCATGCCTATCTAATGCATACAATCTAGATTAATCCAATGTCTCCATCTTTATTAAAAAAATTTGACAATCAAATCTTAGGATCCGTTCAAGAAATGAAAGAATAAAACATGCAATAAACCGTATAAGTAAAGAACAATTACGATCATTATGTGCAATAAGTTTGCTTAACTGTAGCCTAAAGCACAGACTAAACCTATGGATCTTCATTTTATCATGGACTTACAATGATGATTAGTCGATCTCATAATCAATAGTCGCCATAACCCACCTTCTGCACGATTTTGGGGTCTCTCCTCTCGATTTTTTGTCTACTTCCATACCCTTCCCATATCTCCCATCTCTCTCTCTCTCATATGTACCCATCTTTATTTTATGTCTAGAGTCACTCCACTCTATAGAAAAGCTTTCCATCACTTAAACATTTCAAACTTTTAATTATTCAGTGAACCTATTAAACCGCTCGTTTGAGTTGGCATATGCTCGTGTCGAGAGGTATGTTGTTCCACGCTTTTCGCATGAAAATTAGATCCAATTTTGACATAGTCAGGTAGATTGCTTGATCAAGTCTCAATATGCTCAGGTCAAATGTACCTACGAGTGAAAAAAAAACTTCCTCATTTTGTTTACCGCTAGATCAAGTTTGTTTCTACTAGGGTCGAACAAATCTTCTAGAAGTCTTTTGGTGTATTGTACAAATCAAGTGATTAACCGATCTGCCTAAGAGATTCCTCTAGAAATTTTGAGCATCTAAGTTGGACATGCTTGACCGAGCGATTTTGGTGCTCGGGACAAGTGTTTCCTCCATTTCTACATTTGATGCTCGTTTGTGTTGAATATTGACCATGTTTCTCTATAATGTGCTTCTTAGCCCCTATTACCCGCAAGATCATAAATTGACCCTAAAATAACCATAAAAGGAACTAAAACAATCAATATGTAGTAGAAACATTCAAATTTCCCTACGCATGGCTCTTTGATTATCCTCGAACAAACATAATCAATGAATAGCTCTGTAAAGGGAACACAAGGTGAATCGAGATCATCAAGGATTTGAAGAATTCTTATGTTCACTTAGACTACATTAATTGTGAATGAAATCGAACTAGCTTCATATAGATCCTTCTATTTATAGAAAGATTCTAAGTCGAGAGATTTTCACTAACATTAGAAATATTTAGAGGAAAAATTAGAAATCCTACTAATGTGTTGTCTAGATGTGATCTAAGCATATCAAGTTTTAAACTTTATGCCTAGGTTAGACAATCTACAAGGATACGAATCATGTAGTACCAGGGTCGAATACAAGGACTAAGAGAAATTTAAACTATTGATTCCATATAAACTACGATCATGAATACCAAAAGGTGTATGAGTGTAACAAATAAAGTAAATTAAAATTTAAAATATATACAGGCGAGACAATGCTTCTAGGTTTGAGAATTTTCTTGCATAAATTCATTAAAGGTTATGGAAAGTGTACTTTAATTCTTTTGGAGAATTCAACCATGTTAAAGCGGATTTACCTACTCTCGCAGTACAAATCCAAATCTAAGTCAATGACGTCCATGACCTACACATTGAATGCAATATAGCCTGATATCTGAATTCCTATAGACCGACTAACCCACTCGCAAGTATGATCAATCATGTCTATCTAATTGCATACGATCTAATATAACCCAACGTCTCCGTTTGTAGCTATACCATCTGACAATCAATTCTAGTGGTTATGCAAGAATTGAAAGAATTAGAAAATGCATTAGACACTACTAGAAAATTCAAGATTAGGGACGAAATTTGGGGACCGACATTTCCGTCCCTAAATTTAGGAATGGATTATACACGGATTAGGGACGGAAAATGAAATCCGTCCTGACTCCGTCCCCAAATTTGGGTACAGAAGAGTCGTGCCTAATCCGTCCCTAAATGCAGACCAATTAGGGACGAAATAGTAAGTCGTCCCTAAATTGGAGACGGCAGGCAAGTCATCCGTCTCCAAATTTGGAGACGGGCAGGTCATCCGTCTCCAAATTTGGAGACGGATTTGGGACCGTCCCTAAATTTAGGACTTTAAAAACTGTTTTAGGGACGGTTTCGAGACGATTTTTCGGAAAATTAATCTCTTAGTCCCTAATCCGTCCCTAATTCATGTATAAATAATCTATTTAACCCCTCAACCATTGATCCATTTTTCATAAGCAACTGTCATATTTTTCACCGCATATCTTCTATAGTGTTTGCGATATAATGGCATCTTCATCAAGATCGAACATTTTCGATTCTAGACAATGGATGTACAGAAGAATTGATCTAGAATCTCAAAGTGTATCGAAAGAGTTTATAGAAGGCGTCACACAGTTTATGACAATGGCGACGAATCAACAAGTTTACAAAGAAACGGGTACGTTGGTTTGTCCATGCGTCAAATGCAAGAATGAAAAATTTGTTAATGAGAGAACTGTTTGGAAGCATCTTTATTTAAGAGGATTTACCCCGAATTATTTCATGTGGTTATGTCATGGAGAAAAATTTGCACCACGAC
>CM071869.1:28744844-28789012 GCA_036759665.1 Gynandropsis gynandra
GCTGGAATTTTAAGGTAGGAGCATGAAATTTAGCTGTTTATTTATGTGTTGATGTTAGAAGTTTCGAAATTTAGAAATGTACGTTGAAATTAAGAATGTCGTAATATTTTAATTTCACATTTCAGTATGTCGCGCCGCGTTGGAAGAGGCGGTAAAACGAGAAACCGCCCTCAGTCCGAGGAAAGTGGCAACCTTTCATCTCATTCCCGACTTTCCAATTCAGGGTTTGATGACTACATGAATCCAAATTTCTTCCGAAACACTGGATCGACACAATCGGGGCAATATATGCTGTATTATCCGCAAATACAACCACCACCAGATCAAGTACTGCATCACGATCCGGATATATACGAGGAACCAACAGCGGAAGAAATTTTAGCAATGGATGAAGAGCGACGCAAGCTTCCTCTTCTAAACCCTGATCAAAAAAGCGGCAGACTATGGTACGTATACTCAATTTCAAATATCAATTATAAATAGTTAACTAAATGTTAATTTATCTGTCATTGTGATTTGTAGGTTTGGCTTTAATCAACTTAATCGTCACATAACAGCTACGATAACAGCTGATTATGATCGGCTGTGTTACAATTGGACACATACCGATCCAGATATTGAGCAACGATGGCGGATATCATTTGTGGTATGTATTGGAATCCCGCCCTTACCGGACTAGTAAAGTCCGAATTTGAAAGAAATACGGCTTTGCGTCTCAAGTCTATCGTAGGTAAATGTCACGCAAACCGATATATAAAAGGAAGACCCAAATGGATGGCGGAAGATATTTGGGATCAGATGTGCACATATTGGGATTCCCCAGAATTTAAGGCAAAGAGCAAGCGAGCAAGTAAATCTCGGCGTTCGGATAGAGCAGGATACGAGATAAGCGTAAACATGGCAGGATCTCGTTCTTTTGCGGAAGTATACGAAGATCCGGTAAGCTTTACTCTTCTGATAGAGCAGGATACGGGATAAGCGTACACACGGCAGGATCTCGTTCTTTTGCGGAAGTATACGAAGATCTGGTAAGCTTTATTCAATTTTTATGCGTTTATATAAAATTAACATTTCATTAAATTATGTCTTTTTTATTTTTTTCAGGCGAAAGAGAAGGGATCCGAACCATCGTATCTAGAATTGTTGGAACGTACGCACGTTAAGAAGTCAGATGGTTCGTGGGTGGATCCTAAGGTGAAAAGCATTTACGATGAAATTGAAAACATGGCAGCGGAGCGAGTATCGCAAATTCCCCCGAGAGAAGACGGCTCACAAACTACTCTTAGTCAGGAAGAGTAGAACAAGTTGTATCTCGAGGTAATAATGACATTCTACTATGATCTAATTTCACTATTTATAAATGTTATTAATTCTCGATATTTATTTTACAGCAAGTTACGCCATACAAATGTCGTATTTTCGGACTTGGAGCAATGGCCTAAAAACATTCAACTTCATCCAAAGGTAAAGAAAAAGTATCGGATTATGAGCTCCGACATCAAATATCCGAAAAGTTCCAAGAATCCGACAAACGGGTTGAACAAGCACTAAAGGAGGCTGAACTATCAAGAAAGCATGTTGAACTATCAGATAGGCGTATGGATAAGCCTGTTTAGGAACGGATTAGGGACTGATTTTTCAGTCCCTAAAACCTGATTTTCTTGTAGTGAGACTATAGAAGCAAAGAACACAAATCCAATCGTTTAGTATGATTAGTTCAAATACATTAAACTATAGCCTAAAGCACACATCACATTCATGGATCTACATATTAGGAAAGAACTACAACAATAAATAGGAAAAGAGAAAGGCTTAGAGAAGCTCAACTTGTCTCTCGATCAGTCACCATTGTGACATCTTCTTCGAGCCATCTCCACCGTTAGTTCGATCCCTCAATGGAGTCTGATAGATTTTTCACTATTTTGCACGACCCAAGAGTCTTTTTATGACTCTCCTCTCGCTCTTCTCAATACCTAGAGTTGTCCCCAATTTATAGAAAAAATTCCTCTCACTTAAACAATGCAAAAATTGCAAGTTTTTAGGACTTTTGGTAACTACTCGACCGAGTGGCACTTTGCTCGGAATAAGCAGTTGTTTGTTATACACTTTTCCTGTACAAATAAGAGTTAATTGTGGCAACTTCTCTAGGTTTCTCAACCGAGCAAAAGACCGCTAGGGTCGAGTGTTTCCGCGAGAACATTTGGAGCACTTAATTTCAAAGAGCTCGACCAAGCGTATTATTGCTCTTGCCTCTCAGCGTTTTGCTCTCTCTTGCTTCGTGCGTCTCCTACTGTGTGAATTGTGTTCTGTCCGAAACTGACTTATTCCCTTTGTCTTTCTTTCCTCTTCTACTTATTTTCGTTTTCTTTGGCTGGCTTTCTTTTCTCCTTTGTTCCCTTTTCTGACCAGCCGCTCGTTTCCATTTTCCTCTAGCGGCCTTGTTTCCATATTGTTTGTTGCAGTTGATGGTTTACATTTTTGTTGTAGGCGGCTGTTGTTTCTATTTTGCTTGCTCATCGTGCTTCCTTTTCTTGCTCCAGCCAAGTTTTCATTTAGGTGGGTCGTGCTCTTCCAAGTATTGTTCCAGCAACCGAAGATTTCTATTTTAGGTGAGCCGCCATATTTTCATTTTGCTCCAGCAGCAAGCAAGTTTCCATTTCTTTTTAGCCGTGTGTCCATTTGTGTTCCAGCCGGCTAGTTTCTATTTTTTCTTCTTCGGTTTATGATTCTTGGATGTTGTCCGTTTATAATTGATAGGAGAATGGTTTTGCTTAGTTTTGTGACATTTGCTCGTGTTAGTATCTAGTATCTTCATTTCATTCAAATACACGAGAAAACACTAGAAGAGGACTAAATAATGCTTAATGCTCGATAATGTCTAAATGAATGAAGAAACTAACTAAAAAAGATGGAAGAAAATACTATAACAAAATAGACGTTATCAGTCATCAGCCATTAAAATTGGGGGTGGTCAATCCGAGTTCCTCGGGTTTCGATCCGGGTTCGGATTCTTCGGGTTTACGAAAATTGAACCCGAATTGAACCCGAATGCTTTTCGGTTTGGGTTCTTCGGGTTTCGATTCGGGTTCGGGTTATTCGGGTTCTAAAGTAGTGAACCCAAAATAACCCAATTCGGGTATCCATGGGTTATTCGGGTTATTTGGGTTATTTGGGTTCGGGTTATTCGGGTTAATTGGGTTATTCGGGTTATTTGGGTTATTTGGGTTCGGGTTATTCGGGTTATTTGGGTTGCTTGGGTTCGAGTTATTCGGGTTATTTGGGTTATTCGGGTTCGGATTATTCGGGTTATTCGAGTTTTTTGGGTTTTGTAAGGGTTTTTTGGGTTCTCTAAAAAACAAGTAACATACAAAAAATTTTTTAAAAAAATACATATCTATGTTAGATAATATAACTCATAAAAATTAACTTCGCAAATACTAAAAAAAATGAATTTTAAAAACCTAAAATATTAGTCGTCTGGTTCTTAGAAAATAACATAAAATATTAGTCCTAAAATTTAATTTGGGTTCCTCGGGTTTAACTTGAACCCGGATCGTACCGACCCGAACCCGAATGGGTTCTAAAATCTGAACCAATATGGGTTTTTAGGGTAACCCGTTTTGTAAACGATCCGGGTTTTTCGAGTCGATCCGGGTCGGTCCGATCCGATCCGGGTAACCCGGATTGGCCACCCCTAATTAAAATCCAAACAAATCCAATACAATAATGCAACGAAATGCTATTCAAGATCATGGTGATAGATATTATCTCGAATTCAAAGAATTCAAGCTCTTTCCTAGGAAATGACTCTCCCGATGCCTAAACCCACTATCTAGAATGCATACTACCAATCTCCCAATTGCACAATACACATACTAAATGCATTAAGACCGCTATCCTAATTATTGAGTTCAATCGACCGACTGACCAAGGTTCTAAATTGATTGAGACCCCAAATCATGGCTAGGTTCCAAAATCTAATCCACATCTCGATGCAATCAGACTTTTATAATCATTCATTCAAGTGGCATACAAAAAAAGCATTAAGAACAACCAATCAATCTGAAAACGATCAAATACTATAACTAAGCCATTAAGCACCAGCCTTCATTACATATCGGCAAAACACTAATCAGTGGCTACGGAACTACTCGCTAGACATAAAACAAAATAAAACATATCTTCCATTCTCTTCTTCAACTCCTAATCGTCCTCCTCCAGCCTCCTTAGCCTTCGACCTCCTAGCTCTTTTTTTATCTTCAATCGTGCAGCCTTTGGTTTCCTTTTTCATGCTCCAGCTGATTTTCATTTTGTTGCTCCAACCGATTTCCATTTTGTTGCTCCAGCCGATTTCCATTCTTATGTAGCAGCCTTTGGTTTCCTTTTTCTTGCTCCAGCTGATTTCCATTTTGTTGCTCCAACCGATTTCCATTTGTTGCTCCAGCCGATTTCCATTCTTGTGTAGCAGCTTTATGTTTCTAATTCTTGTTCCAACGGTTTGTATTTCCAATTTGTTCCAGCAGTTTGTGTTTCCAATTTGTTCCAGTGGTTTATGTTTCCAATTTGTTCCAGCGGCTTGTGTTTCCAATTTGTTCCAGCGGCTTGTGTTTTCATTTCTTGTAGCAGGCTTCTATTTCGATTTCTTGTAAGCAGTCGTGTATTTCCATTTTTGTGTGGCAACCGTGTGTTTCCATTACTGTAGAGCGAAAGAATCTTGGATACTGACAGTGCTAGCTGAACCGAGGTTGGTTTTGCTTAGTTTTGCGGCATTTACTTGTGTTTGTATTCTGATATCTTCATTTCCTGCAAAACACGAAAAAACACTAGAAAAAAACTAAATAAAGCTTAATACTCGGTAAAATCCAAATAAATGATAAAACTAACTATAGAAAGATATGAAAATAATAGAATAAATTAGACGTTATCACATATATACATAAACATAGATATACAAAATACACATATGCATTTACATACACATATATATAGAAAGATACATATGTAGATTATATATATTCGGATATACACATATACACTTGCCTATACACATATTTACAAAAACATATACATATATACACATTTTTTATGTACATAAATACATATATACATACACACATATGCAAATAATCATGTATAAACTTATATATATATGTCTATTTATAATTTTACATATCCATATACTTTATATATGATTATAAACAAATACATATACATACACGCCTACATATATACTTGTACACATATATACATATATATACATGCATATACATACATATATATATCTATATATCTATATACATGCATATACATATATCTCTATATATAAATCTATACATATATACAAATATATACACTTGCTTACACATATAAACGTATATACAAGCATATTTTAACAACTCAAATATGCGATCTAGTCCGTTTTAATGGAGTTTTTGGTTTGTTCCATCAAGAATATTATATTTATTGAATCTTTGTACCTTAATGCTAATTTCAGTCCTTTAAATTGAGTTGAAGAAGAAAAATATTTTGTTTAAATTTTTAAATATTTTATGTTAAAATTTTTAATAAACATTTCAAATAAAAAAGTTTGGATTGATCTGCCCTTATTTCCGGAAAATTTTTTTGTCATAGTCCTAACGATTTTTTCTTCGTTAACTCTGGATGGATTTTAATTATCGATAATCAATTATGTATGGATGAAATTCGTTTGGAATATATATTTTTCAAATGGATTAGGATGGATTTTATTGGAAGTCAGTTTTTCTGTTGTTTATTGAGTCTTTGGTTCAATCTTGTTTCTGTTGGTTTAGTTGGTTAGTGGGTCTTAGTGGTCTCCTATTTTGATGGTAAACAGTTTGAGTCAGTTTTTCTTTGTAATTCACTACAAAAAGCATTCGAAGTTCATCAATACAGAAAGGGGATTTCAGTGCATACATGTTGTTCACATTTGGTATCAGAGCAAACAAATTTGAGCAAACCTAATCCCAGAAAAGAGAAATGAGCGAAGACAAAACACTCACCAAGATTCCCCATTTCGATGGTCACTATGACCATTGGAGCGAGCTGATGGAGAATCTGTTGAGAGCCAAGAACTTATGGAGTTTTAGCCGATGGGGTTACACCAAGTTAGATGCAGGGGTAGAAGCAACTGCCGTGCAGCGAAAGGAACTGGAGGAACTCAAGACGAAGGATTATCAGGTGAAGCACTATCTGTTTCAGGCAATCGATCGCACAGTGTTTGAGCAGATTCTGGATCGGAGCACGTCCAAAATTATCTGGGATTCAATGAAGTAGAAGTTTGGAGGCAACGAGAGAGTGAAGCGTTCCCTCCTTCAGACACTGAGAAGAGATTTTGAGGTTTTATCAATGAAAATTGGTGAAACAATTGATGATTACTTCAAGCGAGTAATGATGGTCTCCAACCAGATGAGGAGCAACGGTGAAGAGATGTCGGATTCAAAGATCGTGGAAAAGGTACAGCGAACATTGACAGACAAATTCACTTATGTGGTCGTGTCAATAGAGGAGTCCAGAGACACAAGAAGCATGTCCGTGGATGAGCTTCAAAGCTCATTGTCTGTCCATGAAAAGAAATTCAAGAAGACACTGATAGAAGAAGAAATGCAGGCGTTGAATGTCAATGTTCGAGGAAGAGGCAGAGGCAGAGGAAGAGGAGGAAGAGGCCGTAGTTTCAACAAAGCTACTGTTGAATGCTACAATTGTCACAAACTGGGTCATTTCCAAAATGAATGCCCAGAATGGAACAATGACGTGTATTATGCAGAACTAGATGAGAAAGATGAAGTCTTACTGATGGCTTATGTGGAGCTTCATGGAGCACAACGAAGTGATGTCTGGTTCGTAGATTCGGGGTGCTCAAACCATATGTGTGGAGATAAGGGGAATTTCTGGGAGTTGAACACGAACTTCACTCACCACGTGAAACTTGGAAACAACCACAAGCTAAGTGTTGCAGGAAAAGGTGTGGTGAAATTTGTGCTCAAAGGAGTGACGTTTGCTGTAACTGATGTGTACTATGTTCCTGAGTTAAGAAACAATCTCTTGAGTGTTGGACAGCTACAAGAGAAAGGGTTGGATGTTCTATTTAAGGGAGGAGAACACAAGACATGTAGTATCTTTCATGCAACAAGAGGAAAAATAGCAGAATCCGTCATGAGCGCAAACAGAATGTTTGTGCTAATTGCTGGAACAGGTGGGAATGAAGGAGAACAGAACTGTCTGCAAGTTGATGTCTCCAACAAAACAGAATTGTGGCATCATCGTTATGGTCACCTAGGCTACAAGGGATTGCTTACACTGCATAAGAAGGAGATGGTCATGGGCTTACCAGAAATTCAACAAATCAAAGCAACATGTGAAGCCTGTGTGAAAGGAAAACAACATCGAGTACCCTTTCCTAAGCAGAGCTTGTGGAGAGCATCTGAGAAGCTGGAACTCATTCACTCAGACTTGTGCGGTCCAATCACTCCCTCATCGAACAGCCATAAGAGGTATCTGATCAGTTTCATTGATGATTTCTCTAGAAAAACCTGGATCTATTTTGCCTCAGAGAAATCAGAAGCCTTTCATCTTTTCAAGCTGTTCAAAGCGTTTGTTGAAAAACAAACTGGAAAACCTATCAAGTGTCTAAGAACGGATAGAGGTGGAGAGTATAATTGTGGCGAATTCATGGAGTACTGCGACAAGGAGGGTATCAAGAGGCAGCTGACTACTGCATACACTCCCCAGCAGAATGGAGTAGCCGAGAGAAAGAATCGAACCATCATGAACATGGTAAGGACAGTTCTTCAAGAGAAAGAGATACCAAGATCATTCTGGCCTGAAGCTGTACAATGGGCAAACCATGTTCTTAACAGGTCACCAACCATAGCTGTGAAGGATAAAACATCGGAAGAAGCATAGAGTGACAAGAAACCATCTGTAGAGCACTTCAGAATATTTGGTTGTGTGGGACACGTTCACGTCTCAGACCAGAAGCGAACAAAACTTGATGACAAAAGTGTGAACTGCATTTTTCTAGGCTACAGCAGTGAGTCTAAGGCATTTAGGATGTATGATCCAGTGGAAAAGAAAATTCACATCAGTCGAGATGTGATATTTGAGGAAGGAGAGAAGTGGTCTTGGAAGGAAAAACAAAGTGATGAACAAGGTATCGAGCTTGAATGGGAAAGTGATCAGAATGGAGAGAAGATGTATGATGAAGAAAGTAATGCAGAAACCGATGAACATGGTGATCAAGCTCTTGCAGCTCAGCCTCACGTTCAAACTCAAACAGCTCAGCCTCACGTTGAAAGCAGCAGAGCTCGACGACCACCAATATGGGCCGCTGATTACACCTTTGGGGAAGAATTATCAGATGCAGAAGAAGAGATTAACATGACAAAGATCGATGGTCTGAATGTTGATCATCTTGCTTTCAGGGTCATTGCAGATCCCACAAGTTTTACAGAAGCAACCAAACATCAAAAGTGGAGAGAGGCGATGGATGAAGAAATGAGTTCTATTGAGAGAAATCAAACGTGGTCTCTCACTTCATTGCCCGATGGAGCCAAAGCCATTGGAGTTAAGTGGATTTACAAGACCAAGTTTAATGAGCTGGGAGAAGTGGATAAATTCAAAGCATGACTAGTTGTGAAAGGGAATGCACAAGAGTATGGAGTAGATTACACAGAGGTCTTTGCTCCAGTGGCTCGCATGGACACGGTGAGAATGATTCTTGCTGTAGCTGCACACAGAGGATGGGGAGTCTATCAATTAGACATGAAATCTGCCTTCTTACATGGAAAGCTAGAGGAGGATGTATACGTGGAACAACCTCAGGGTTATATATTTGCAGAAAAGAAAGAAATGGTCTACAAGCTGCACAAAGCTCTCTATGGACTAAAACAAGCACCAAGAGCTTGGTTTAGTCGCATAGAAGCCTATTTCATCAATGAAGGGTTCACAAGCAGTCCAAATGAACAAACACTATTCATTAAGAAAGTTGGAGGTAACATTCTGATTGTGAGCGTTTATGTTGATGATTTACTGTTTACGGGAAATAATGATGGATTGTTAGAAGAGTTCAAGTGTTCCATGAAACGAGAGTTCGATATGACTGATTTGGGGAAAATGAGGTACTTTCTTGGCATCGAAGTGATACAGAAATCCGAAGAAGGAATCTTCGTATGTCAAAGAAAGTATGCTTCCGAGGTGATTGATAGGTTTGGAATGCAACATCACAACCCTGTCTGTAATCCGATTGTTCCAGGTCAGAAGATTGGTCGAGATGAAGCTGGTGAAAAGGTTGATGCAACACTGTACAAGCAAATGGTGGGGAGTTTGATGTATCTCACTGCTACACGACCTGATCTAATGTTTGTGGTATGTCTTATCAGACGTTTTATGGCATCTCCCACTCAGTTACATCTCGCGGCAGCAAAGAGGGTTCTACGATATCTCAAAGGAACGATGGAGTGTGGAATTTGGTACAAACGTGGATCAACAAGTGACTTGGTGGCTTATACAGACAGCGACTATGCAGGCGATCTTGATGACAGCAAGAGCACATCAGGTTATGTATTCATGATGAGTGGAGGAATTGTGGCATGGTCTTCTCGCAAGCAGCCTATAGTAACACTTTCCACCACGGAAGCAGAATATGTTGCAGCAGTAGCTTGTGCGTGTCAAGCCATCTGGATGAGGAGGATACTAAAGGAGATTGGTCATGAACAAACTGAAGAAATGGTGGTATTCTGTGACAACACCTCAACGATCAAATTGTCTAAGAATGCGGTCATGCACGGAAGGTCCAAGCACATAAGGGTACGTTATCATTTTCTGAGAGACTTAACTAAACAAGGAATCATCAAACTTGTTCACTGCAACACCGAGGTGCAACTCGCAGACATAATGACTAAACCATTGAAGTTGGCTTCATTTCAAAAAGCCAGAGCAGCGTTTGGGATGATCACACTAAGTGAACTTAATTTCTGACATAGTTAAGTTCAAGGGAGGGTTTATTGGAAGTCAGTTTTTCTGTTGTTTATTGAGTCTTTGGTTCAATCTTGTTTCTGTTGGTTTAGTTGGTTAGTGGGTCTTAGTGGTCTCCTATTTTGATGGTAAACAGTTTGAGTCAGTTTGAGTCAGTTTTTCTTTGTAATTCACTACAAAAAGCATTCGAAGTTCATCAATACAGAAAGGGGATTTCAGTGCATACCTGTTGTTTACAAATTTGTCATTCTTATTGAAAATTTTCATATATTTTTTAATTTGTTTCAAAGTTAAAAAAAATACATAAAACATATTATATATATACATTCATTAGTAAATTTGTCTATTACTCTGTATTAATACATGAACTAATATATTATTTTTAGAATAATATATTAACTAATATGTTATTTTTAGAATAATATATAAATTAATATATTATTTTTTAAATATATATATATAATTTTGAATTTTAGTGAATTTAATGACGTTTGTATTCATAAATCACTTTGAAATAAATTTAAAAATAATATATTATTATACAAGTTGCATCTTAGTTATCTTAAGTGATAAATAAATTTATAAATAAATATTTTATCAATATGAGATAAATTCAAAAATTGTAATGATATATTTGAATTGATGAATTTGTTATAAGATGATGATTTCCAATTGTAAAAGTAAGAAATTCTAGGAATTTTTAAAAGATTTAACAGATAAGGGTAGAGATGTGATATATATATTAACAAGTAAAATTTACATTAAAGATTTTGGTTTAGGATAAATACTCGAGAGAATTAGGTTGGCGAATTGATATTATCAAATTGGGCTTTTTCTTGGTTAATCCAATTGCTTCTACCAGTCGCGCTTAACATGATTGATAATAAGATATAACCCGGTTAGGGTCCAAACTCGTTCAATGGATCCGTTTCAACTCCGACAACTGCCTGAAAAGAGAGATTTCATGGATTCGAAGAGAAGGACAAAGGTTCGATACGAAAAAGCTTCTCAGAATGTTATAGCATCTCAAAGTTCGTGTTTCAGAAGCTCAATTTCGAAAACGTTGACGTTGTTGTTGTGATCGCAGACATTGGAGAAGAAGGCGGCGATTCGGGAAGTTATAAACAGAGCTTCGTCCCTCATCGATCCTCTTTCTCCGCTTGTATCCTTCCGCCATTACAACAGAAACGGTAATTTCTCTTTTCTTGGTCTCTTAGATTCCTGAAATTTCAAATCAACGTTAAAATGGAGTTTGATTGGTCTTCGACGATAACTAGGGTTTTTTGGGAAAAAGTTCAAAGTTCACTTTTTTTTTGGAATCCTTTATGATTGAGATCAGCTTTGGTTGTATAAGGAATTAATGAACCGAGAAGGTGCAGTTATCTACGACCGTTGTATTAGAATCTTGCTTAGGGTCTGTTGTTTTGATCAGTTAAGTGGAATTCTTAGAAGGTTTCAGATTCCATGTGAATTGTTATTGCTTACCAATATAGTAGTGTATTGTTCTAGCTGCTCCCGTTAATAATGTTATCTTTGATCATGCTGGTTAAATGTTTTGTTGTTTTGTTGGAACTTCTACGGTTCGTATCAAGTAAGTGTTGTATGATTGTGCATTCAGATCGGGTCTTCTACATTTTGTAGGTTTATCAGTGTATTTGGAATCTGGACGTGGGGATAGACTTTCCTCGCCTGTGAAGCAATATATCCGAAAGCTCTTGAGGGTAAAAGGAAAACTGTCTGTTTTTAAATCCGAGGGTTCATGCTTTTGTCTCTGTTTTATGAGTCATGTCTGATTTTTCTCTGGTTGTTCTGACTTGTACAGGTTAACATGCAAGGGTTCTACCGGTCTGATTGGCCAATACAGGAGAAAGTGAAGGGTCGAGAAATGGTTTCGCGTGACGCACGTTATATATTTGTGCGTGAACTGTGCAATTGTAGCATCAATGAGCTGTATACAGGAAGGTGCGCGGAAGCGTACAATCCGTTGGTTGGATTTGTGCATTACCGGTTTACTTTAGAAGAAGAGATACCTGTTCTTTACGTGTATGAGATACAACTAGAATCCCGTGTGCAAGGAAAGGGAGTGGGAGAGTTCTTAATGCAGTTGGTTGAACTCATTGCTTCCAAGGTTTTACCATAACTCTCCTTCTCGATGATAATATAGAAGCACATTTGTACTCAGTGTAGGGTTCTTCCATATTTCTGGTATATGGACTGTCCATATGCGTTGCCTTTCCTTTCGGTTTCATTGTTTAATGATTATTGATCTACCTAAATTTTTCTTGTTAGAATCGGATGGATGCAACGGTGCTAACTGTTCTAAAATCTAATGAGTTAGCTATGTCTTTCTACATGAGCAAGCTAAGGTAAGAAGTAACATTTTAAGCGATCATCTTATTTAATAGTCAAAAGTGCAAATTGCTTGGAAGTTTTATTTTGCCAGATATCTTAACTTTTCGCTGCAGCCGTAGTTTTTCATTAATGAGATTTTTAGCGACGTCTGATCTTCCTGACAACTGAGATCTTGTTGTCTTTTATGCAGATACAAAATTTCAAGCATTTCACCATCAAAAGTTAATCCACCAGTACAATTAGTGTCTTAAAATGAATAAGCTATTTACCGATTTTTCATCAAATGGTACCAAAAACACTCCTTTTTACAAATTTCTTGCAGAATGGAGCTTGTCAGAGCTATGAAATACTGTGCAAAACATTTAGTTCTGAAGCTAGAACTTTGTTGGAGGTTTGGCTCTTTCTCTTCATACAAGACAATCAGTTTCAGAACTAATTCTTCATTCTGTTATTTTCTACTGGTTTTTTTGCTCCTTCCTTTCGTATTGATATTGCTTGGTTATTCTTCTTCCCACAAAGGATGATGATGAAGATGACGACAATGACAAAGTACCCAATGGCTGAAAATCCAACACAAAACGCATCTTAAATTTTCCAGTAAGTTTCATCCTTTTAAAAGTTAGTTTTCCACACATGATGGCATGATTGATGAGCAATCAAGATCGTGTAAGGTTTACCATGCGTAGTTATTCCATAGCTGTTTCCTTAAGCTGCAATTTACCGTCTTCTGAGTTGTCTGAAGCAAATGCGGGTAATAGTGAGCAGAGAGCACAAGGAAGATCTAATATTTGTGAGATATAATTATAGAGTCGAATTTGATTCGACGTTATTACATAAAATTTTATTCATTTTCTAAATGTGTTTTCTTAACGTGATATTGAAATAAAAACGACAAAAATATTAGTGGATTTTTATACTGATAAGTTGGGATGTTAAAAAATGCATGAATAGTTCAAATAAAAAAAATATGTTATGATGATTTGAATTGAGTTGGGATTTGATAATAGGGAGGTAGACAAAATTAAGAAAATATCATGTGCAATGGTCTGTCATTACCTGACAATTCAGTTTCTGTTACATTTTCTCGTTTGATTTTGTCCTATTAAATTTTTCAAATTTAGTCATAATTTTGTCTTTTAAATTTTTAGTTTCATCTGATTTTTTTTCCTGTAAAAAATGTGTGAAACGTTGCGAAATGGAGAGAATGGGATGAAATTGAAAAATCCAAGAGAAATTAGTAAGTGTTAAATTTGAAAGAACAAGATCATAATCGAATTAAATAAAATTATCGCAATGTAATAGACCATTATTTCGAAATTTCAAGATGAGATATGTTATATATATATAGATAGATAGATAGATATATGAAAGATGAGTCGTTTTCTGTGGTGCTTGAAATCATTCGGACAAAATGGTGTTGTGAGTAGAATGACCAATGTGCAACACATTTTTTTCCTTAACAAATTGTCGTTAATTATGTCTATCATTTCTGATTTTACCTCATAAATCTCTCTTAAATACCCATCGGCTATTCATTCCCATCACCCTATTTATCCATTTCATATCTTTTAGAAAATATGACATAATATATACACTTATTTTAAAATATAAAAATTCTATAAAAAAACATTTTATATTTATACATTAACTATAATGATAGTTTTATAATGACACATAAATAATCAAAATATATTTCAAATCGATTTACAAGTTGTAACATCATTAATTAGACGAAATATTTTTAATATTGTCTGTTGACGTGTTTATTTACTGTTGTGCATCATTTCTAATTGACAAAAAATATGTTAAAAAGAAGGTAAATCTCCCAATATCACAACTCACAACACACAATTAACCCATATATATATATATATATCAATGTTTAAAAACCGTTAAGACATTATTATCTAACCTCTAGAATGCTTTGAAAACGTCCAATTGATGTTTGGCAAATTACAGAATATACATAGAAAATAAAGAATAATTTATACATATATAAAATAAAATTACTTAATTTTACATAATTATATTTCTCTATATTGTTCAAAATAATTAATAATTTTATAATATAATTCAAAAAAATTATAAAAAAATGCAAAAAGCGTATGTCTTATTCAAATATTAATAATTATCATAAGATTAATATTCATTAATCATAATTATCGTAAGATTATTTAAAGAACTTTAAAAAATAATGATATGTTACTAAAAAGTATATTGTGTCTAAATAAATGTTTAGAAACATTCATCATTCATATCATTTAAATAGATATTTACTTTGTAGGACGAAGGTCTAATTATCTAATGAATGCTAAATCCGTATAGAACATATATATATATATATATATATGCTACTCTGTTATGAATGGTTGGAAAGAAAATGTAATTTTAATTGTTTTTTTAAAATAAAATATAATGAAGTGAGTGATAGTATACCGATGTGGTGAACTGTTATGATAATGTCATGATAAATTGTCCCATAACGGTTAGGACATGAATTTTGGGATTTGTATATATGGTGTTGGACAATCCTAAACTTTTGAATTAGCTTTTGGGATTAGTTAGGCTCAGTCCATATTTGATATGGTATCAGAGCCCGGTTCAGTCCATATTTGAATATACCGATGTTGGGGCCTCGATTGCGATGTCCACGTTCCAGGATCGAGTCTAGGCGTGAGGGGGAGTGTTATGATAGGTTGTCTCACATCGGCTAGGACATGAACCTTGAGACTTGTATATACGGTGTTGGACAACCCTAAAATCTTGAACTAGCTTTTGGGATTAGTTAGACTCAACCTATATTTGACATGAATATAATAGCAATTCACCACATTAACGTTGCTATGTTAATTTAGAAATAATTATGACAATTTATATATTAATATTATTATATAAATAATATGATAATTAATGTATAATAATTTTTTTTAAATTTGTTCATAAGATTGTATCTACCTTAAATGTATATATACGAACATCTATATCTTGTAGTGTATAATATATATATATATATATATATCTAATATATATATATATTTATAAGTGGTTAGAAAGAAAATGTAGTTCTTAATTATTTTTACAATTTAAAAAACTAAAATATAATGACATAATATATGACAGTACATTGATGTGTTGAACACATAATCGCCATTCGATTCGATGGCATTAACATTCGTATATTAATTTAGAAATAATTATGACAATTTATATAATAATATTATTATAAAAATAATACGATAGTTAAAAAATAATTTATTTTTGTGTTGGAATTTTTAAACAAATTAATTCATGTATTATTATAAGATTTTATCTACCTTTTAATTAAATCATAATTTTGTCAATATGGTGTTATATATATATATATGTATGTATATATAATATGATACATAACATAGTTGAACAATAGGTTTCGTGAACATAGTTCAGATTATGACAAATCTTTATTAGGTAATCTTTTTCGCTGGACATGTACCCAAGATACCCCGGCAATGTGGCCTAACTGTAACTGATGAGAAAATTGAAGGCCTCAAAATTATCAACTTTACATGGCCAAAATTCACACATATATCTATATATATATATTTGGTGATTAAATAAAATATGAAATATATTAAAAGAAAATAGAAAAATAAAGAAAACAATAAAAGAAGGATGATTTGCCCGAATCAAAATTGTGGCTATCGTAGTTTCTGTGAATAATATCATTGTCACATCCCCGACACCATGTGACTTGCCCATAATCCCAACCGTGTATCAAAGTACATTTTATTTCATATTTACAAATAATAATAATTTATATTTTATTTATAAATATAAAATAAACATTTGAATTTACAATTACAACTCTATGTTATCTCTTTCTTGTGACAAAATATTCTCTATTTTTTTATTCGAAAAATGCTATATTTGGTTCATGTATTCTTTGTAGTTATTAATACAGGGGATTACTTGCCATTGCAAGTGGAAAAGCCTAATTCATTGGGTATTTAGAAAATGTTAGTTTTTTTTAATCTAAAATTATAAAACGTAAACTTTTATTTTTTACATTTATCATATAATTAATATTTATGTTTGTATAATTTGACGCTTACATAAATTTAGGCATGGTTGTATGCTAAGATAATAACCTATCTTGTCATAATCGTTACATAATTGCTAAGGGAAAACCAACTCAATAACATTTGCTGGTTTCAAGAATTCGTTTTCCCAAAATAAAACTTTTTTGTTTATGACAAAAAAAATATTACAATTCTTTAACTCTTGATTAAGTACATCTCTATTGAATTTACAAAACATCAAGTGAACATTTCCTTTTCTTCACTCGCGTTACGTTGAATCTAGAAATATATTTTCACATCACTTTTGCAAATTGAATATTCAGGCAAAAGATATATAAATATATTATTTATTTTAGTCAAACGTTTACCAATGGAGAAATGAAAATTTCATATTATTTTTTACCGGTTCATAAAAATGTATTTAGCCGTTAGTTAAAAACATTTAACGTTGAAATTTTGTTTAACTAAATAAATTGTATTTTATTCGTTTTTTTATTTATAAAACATACAGAAAATAGGTAAGCGATGTATAAAGTAGAAGATATTAATGAGAAAAATCGAAAGCCAAAAACCAAATTGAATAACAGTAAAGTAAAAACCAAACGAGATTCTTTTTTTGCTTCTAGTATAATTACTAATTATAGTTGAAAAAACAACAAAACATAAAAAGATCGGATCACGTGGCAGATATTCTTCCACGCAACTTCCAACGTTTCTTAGCCTTTTGATCCGATCGCCGAATCTGGATTGGCAAAATTCATTCTTATATTATACACGTTTCCTCCCATTTTTTTAAGCAATTTCAAAATTTTATTTTAATTATAATCTAATGTATTTATATTTTCTTTAATTAAAAAGAATAAAAACAAAATAATTGAGTTATTAAATCAATAATTAAGGGTATAATAGAAATTTTCATATTATTTCATAATACTCGTGAACAATTTTTAAATATGTTTTTAAACCAGGGTATATATTAATTATACTCTAAAACATAAATTAAAATGAATAATATTGGGTGAGTCGTGATCAATGATTAGGTGACGTGGCAAAATTCAAACCGTTCGTTTAGTTCGGATGTGATATAACGTAATATACACCGTCAAATTGAGATTATTTTTAATTGGATAGTTAATTTTAGAGGTTCATAAAGAAATGTAAAAATCTCTAGAACATTACGGTAAATTCTAGAGAATTGTAAATTCTTTAAAAATATATAGAAAAATGTGAAATCTTTTAGAATATTCTAGAATGTCTGTAATTTTATGGAAGAATATGGAAGGATGAAAAAGATAGTTGAGGAGTGTAGAGATTCCTAGAATGTCTAGAGCATTCTAGAGAATCAATCTCCACCATCCATTTGAAGTTGGAGTAATATAAATAGGGGTAGTGACATTCATTTCTAATCATCTAAAAAAAATCAAGAGAGAAGTCACTTAGAGTGAGGAAACTTAAGAGAGCTTATGTATGAGAGAAGAGAAGAAGTTTGGGAAGGCTTCATCCTCGAGCTTGAGTGAGCCATCGAGTGTGAGTCAATTTTATAATCTTACATTATTCTATATAGTAGAAGAATCTTCACTTCGAAAAATTTTTCTATTGTGCTCTCATTTTTACTTTCAATCCTAAGTGTCTATCTTAACTTCACGAAGCGGGAAAACCATGATTTTCCAAGAGTGGTATCAGATTACGGTTCTATATAGTCGTAATTAAGCTTGTGTAGTTCAAGATGGAGGATTATGTCATTCATGATGAAGAAATGTTCAAACTCACAGGCAACAATACTCATATTGGAAACCGATGATGAAGGACCACTTGTATTGTAAGGATTTGTATGAGCCTATCGTCTACAAAGACAAATTAGAAGGCAATAGTGGCGCTCAGTGGGAGTTACTGAATCAAAAGGCTGTTGCTATGATCCGTAAGTATTGACAAAACTCTCTTCCAACATGTTTCTACTTATACAAATGCTTATGAATTATGGACGAAGCTTGAGTCCATGATTCAAACGAAAACATCTCGTAATACGGCAAATTTAGTTCCGGTTGGTGAAATTGGAGTATAAAGATGGCCATAGTATGATTGAACACTTGAATAATTATAAAGAGCTCGTAAATCAACTAACAAAATTGATATGAAGATTGATGATGAGCTGCAAGCCCTTCTACTCCTTAGTTCCTTACCGAAAAGTTGGGACACATTCGCACTTAGTAACTCAGCTCCAGAAAAAAATTAACGATGGATACCGTCAGTAATAGTCTTCTTGATGAAGAAGTAAGAAGAATGGAATGAGATGAGTTTGTCCATCCCGAAGCTAATGTTGTTGAGAATTGAGATAAGAATGAAATTCGTGGACATAGGAAAAGCCGAGATCAAGAAGGCGGGTAATATCAAACAAGACCAAATCAGCCAAACGAAGAAGCAAAAGAGAAGACTACTATTGCTCTATGTTTGAAAGAATATCTTCTGTATTTCGTTAGAGAAGCTAATATCTTGAACATCACTCTCGACGATAGTTCTTAAATTGTCGATTTCGGTGCTTCCTTCCATGTTACTCCACATGAAAGTTTTTTTTCTCATCCTACCAAAGCAAATACTTTGGTATAGTGCAAATGGGAAATCAAGATATGAGTAAAATCATCGGGATAAGCGACATCGTCTTGTAAACAAACGCTAGAAGCAGGCTTATTTTGAAAGATGTGAGACATGTCCCCACCATGCGTCTCAAGCTTATCTCTGCTAGAAAGCTAGATGATGTTGGCTTTATGAATTACTTTGGTGGAGGAACATTGAAGCTCACCAAAGAAAGTCTAGTCATGGCTTGAGGTAAGAAGGAAGGATCATTGAACGTGACACAAGCAAAACTAAACAAGCAAGAGGTAAACATCACCACTGGTGATATGGAGTTATGGCATAAACGGTTTGGACACATTAGTGAGAAAGGTTTTCACATGCTTACTAAAAAACATCTCCTCCATGATGCGAGAGGTAAACTACTTAATCTTTGTGCTCATTGTCTAGCTGAAAAACAACACACAGTTGCTTTTCAAAGAGCTTCCTCACCCACGGGAGAAAAAAATATTCTAGACCTCATACACAGTGATGTGTATTCGATATCTGCGAAATCTATAGGCGGGGTATCGTATTATGTCACCTTCATTGATGACCATTCAAGGAATGTGTGGTTATATCTTCTAAAATTGAAGGATCAAGTACTTGATGCATTCAAGGAATTCCATGCTCTAGTGGAGCATGAGACTGGAAAGAAGATCAAGAGTATACGATCAGATAACAGAGGTGAGTATAGAGGTCCCTTTGAAGCCTATTGCAAGAAATATGGCATTAGACTAGAGAAAACTCCACCCAAGACACCACAATTAAATGGAATAGCTGAGAGAATGAATCGAACAATTGAAGAAAGAATTTGTCGCATGCTCTCTCATGCTAAATTACCTAAATCATTTTGGGGAGAAGCCATAATGGTCGTGGTTGACATTGTAAACCTCACACCATCAGTCCCTCTCGATGGGGCCATTCTGAAGGAAGTTTGGACGGGAAAATAGCTTCATATGATCATCACAAGGTGTTTAGGTGTAGAGCATTTGTTCACATCCCTAAAGATAAGCGATCAAAGATTGATGCAAAGACGAAGGAATGCATCTACCTTCATTCTCTTAAGGACGAGTTTGGGTATCGACTCTGGGATCCAATCAACAAGAAGGTTATCCGAAGTAGAGATGTTGTATTCTTCGAAGACCAAACAATTGAAGATAATAAAAAATTAGAGAGGCCAAGATTGAGAAGTAGTACGAACATGGAATCTACTCTAGCCCAATATAAAGAAAATAACACACAAGAAAGCAGTGATGTTGAAGATCATGAACCTTACTTTGGAGCAAAACAACCAAGAAACTTATGATAGATCAGTTCATGAAGAACCTCAATCTAAATCTCAAATTGTATAAGAGCGATCGAGGGATAAAAGATCGTCCACTCGATACAACATAGAGGAGTATGTCATTCTCACTGATAAGGGGGAGCCTCAAACCTATAAAGGAGCAATGAGTAATTGACACAAAGAAGAGTGAAGAATAGCCATGCAAGAGGAAATGAAATCCTTGCATGAGAAAAACACATATGAACTAATGGAGCTACCAAAAGGGAGAAAAGCTTTGAAGAATACGTAGTAGGTGTATCGAATCAAGACTGAAGATAATAGCTGAAAGCCTCACTACAAAGCTCGATTGATCGTTAAAGGATCCAGTCAAGAAAAATGTATCGACTTTGAAGAGATATATCTCCCGTGGTAAAGATGACATCAATCCGAATTGTTCTTGGTCTAGTAGTCATGCAAGATTTGGAGATTCAACAGCTCGATGTCAAGACAACATTTCTTCATGGCGACCTAGAAGAGGAGATCTACATGGAGAAACTTGAGGGATTTTAAATTATAGGCAAAGAAAATTTAGTATGCCACCTTAGGAAGAGTTTATATGGACTTAATCAAGCATTGAGACAATGGTATAACAAGTTCGAATCATTTATGGTGGAAAATGATTTCAGAAAGACATGTAGTGATCATTGTGTCTTCATAAAGAGGTACGAAAAAGGAGATTTTCTCATACTCCTACTATATGTTGATGCCATGTTGATTGTAGGACAAGATCACACAAAGATAACCGCTTTAAAAAAGATCTAAGCAAGAGTTTTTCCGTGAAAGATTTAGGACCGACTAAACAAATCCTTGGGATGAGAATCACACGTGATAGATCAAAGCGATTGCAATGGCTATCCCAAAAGAGGTACATTGAGAAAGTGCTAGAAAGGTTTAACATGCAAACTTCAAAGCCGGGTAACACTCCACTTGTTGGACACTTCAAGTTGAGTTCGAAGCAAAGTCCAACAAGTGAAAAAGACATGGAAAATATGAAGAAGACACCATATTCATCTGCAGTAAGTAGTCTCATGTATCCAATGATATGCACAAGACCAGATATCGTCTATGCAGTGGGTGTTGTTAGTCGTTTCTTGGCTAATCCAGGAAATGAACCATTGGGCTGCAGTTAAATGAATCCTCTGATACCTACGTGAAATTTCCACGAGATATTTATGCTTTGGAAAAGGAAAACCTATGTTAGAAGGATACACAAATGCAGATTTTATCGGTGACTTTGAATCAAGAAAATCAACATCAGGATATCTGACTACTTTTACAGGGGAGCTATTTCATGGCAGTAAAAGCTAAAAAAGTGTGTTGCATTATCCTCAATGGAGACAGAGTATATCGAAACTACTGAAGCTTGCAAGGAAATGTTATGGATAAAGAACTTGTTGCTTGAGTTGGGAATAGATCAAGAAAGGTACGCCTTAAATTGTGTGTAACAATCAAAGTGAAATTTACCTAGCAAAGAACTCGATATTTCATTCCCGTACAAAGAAAATTGATATAAGGTATCATTGGATCCGAGAAGTTCTAAAGAAAAAGAGAATACATCTTGACAAAGTTCACACAGATGAGAACTGGTCTGACATGATGAACAAGGTGATACCAACGAAGACGTTTGAAGATTTTTGTCAAGTTGCCGGTGAGGAGATTTGTTGGGATCCATCCTTAATTGGACAATTATTTTCTAGAGATTTCTAAAGAAATGTAGAAGTCTCTAGAACGTTGCGAAGGGTTCTAGAGAATTGTAAAACTCTCTAAAAGTGTGTAGAAAAATATGGAATCCTCTAGAATGTTCTAGATATGTGTGCACATTATAGAAGAGTATGGAAGGATGAAGAAGGTGGTGGAAGAGTGTAGCAATTCCTAGAGTGTGTGGAGCATTCTAGAGAATCAATATCCACCATTGAATGCAAGAAATCTTCATCATCCATTTGGAGGTGGAATAGTATAAATAGGGGTAGTGACATCCATTTGTTATCATCCCAAAAACTAAAAGCTCAAGAGAGAAACCACTTAGAGAGAGGAAACTTAAGAGAATCTCTTTGTGAGAAAAAAAGAAGAAGCTTGTGAAGACTTCATCCTCAAACTTGAGTGAGTCACCGAATGTAAGTCAATTTTGTAATTGTACTATTATTGTATATGGTATAAGAGTCTTTATTTCGAGAATTGTACTCTTTTACTCTCATTTTTCTTTCAATACTAAATGTCTATCTTAACTTCTCGAAGTGGGAAAGTCGTGATTTCCGAACTATATATATATATATATATATATTAATTTATTAAAAATATTTCTCTGATTTAACTAAAAATTTCATTAATAATTAAATATATAAATGAGGTAGTTTTATTAGTTTATATATATATATATGTATATATATAAAACGATCGCTATTTTATTTATTTAATTTTTTATAAATAATAATTTATATATGTTAGATTGATAATTAATATTTTTGGTCGGCTCTTTGATTAAAATCTTTAATTACGAGATATAATTTTAGAAAAATTTAATTATAAAATTTATTCGCATAAAAAATTCATCCAACATATATTTTTCACTTTAATATAATGACATCACGAAATTATATTAAAATACTTTTTTATTATACAATTAATCTAGTATTTATATATATTTGTTTTATTTTCTATGAATTAATTTATAGTAAAACTGTTAAAGATTCGAAAATTGAAAGATTTTTTAGTCAAGATTTGATCAATTAAAGGTTTAGAAATACTTTTGAAATATTTTATGATTATTGTAAAAGGAACACTCTCCGAAAACACTGAATAAAGAATTGATTTTGGATAAACAGAAGTATATTTTGAATTCAAATAAAATATCTGAGTTCTTATAGATTAAGTTCAATTGGGTGTCAACTACGGGTGCCCAATTCGAATTTTGGTTCAAGTTTTTCAGATTTTGATTTCTCAAATTTTGAAAAATTAGATCCAAATTGAACCCGAATGTTTTTGGTCTAGATTCGGTTCGGGTTGTATGAGTTCAGGAGAATGAGATCCGAATTATATTTGGATAAATTGAGTTCTTCAAATTAGGGATGCCCAATCCGGGTTGATCCGGATCGACCCGAAAAACTCGGATCATCATGTAAACATGTTACTCTAAAAATTCATATGGATTCAAATTTTAGAGCTCGTTGGGGTTTGGGTCGGTCTGATCCAGATTCGGGTTAAACTCGAGGAACCTTGACAACTCGAATTGAAATTTGGTTATTTTGTTATGTTTTGTTTTTGTTCTGCCGCTACACCTACACAAACTCTCTCTCCATTCTCTTTTCCCTCATCTCGCCGCTACCGAGTCTCTCCATTCTCTTATCCCTCATCCCGTTCCCTCATCCTCATCCCACCGCCCGAGCCTCTCCATTCTCTTCTCCCTCATCCCCCTGCCCGAGCCTCTCCATTCTCTTCTCCCTCATCCCGTCGCTCGACAAGATTTCAACATCCATTCCATCCTCTTTTTCTCTCCCTCATCCGCCCGAGCCTACATTCTCTTCTCCTCTGCACTACCCGTATCCTTTCTGGCTCACTGCTTATTTCGGGTTTTTTGGGTTATTCATGGATACCCGAATTTAATTTGGGTTATTTCGGGTTCGACCCGAAAAACTCGAACCCGAATCGAAACCCAAGAACCCAGACCGAAAAACATTCGAGTTCAATTCGAGTCCAATTTTCGTAAAGTCGGATTGACCACCCCTACGTCAAATAGTTCGGGTTATTCGATTTCTTTTGATAATTCGAGTTATTTGGGTTTTAGATTATTAAGGTATTATACTTAATTCAGGTTATTGGGTGTAGGGTTATTCAGGTATTTCGTTTAAATGTAAAACAAAAATATAAAGAAAATTTATTTGGATTTTTAGGTTATTTTTAATTATTTAAATGGTGTTATTCGGATTTTTCGGGGTTTAATCGAACCCGAACCCAAACGAATTTTGAAATTTGAAGCCAGATAGATTCTTAGGATCATCCATATTCCAAACGACTCAGGTTGTTTGAATTGATATGGATAACCCAAATTGGACACCTTTAATGTCAATATAAGAAGATGGTAACTCTAAGAAAGATGCAATACATGCGAAGAAAATATTTAATCTTTTAAAGTGAAGAATAACACAAAAATGTATGTGAGATCAATAAAGAGAGTGATTCTTTGAGTATTTGGATTCTTGTGGGGTGAATTATAAAATAAACATCAAGCGATAATAACATTGGTGTTTGGTACATAGCATATTCCCTTGTATTTTGCTAATTTTTATGATTGATACTAACTATAATAATATTGGTTTATGGTTTTTGACATTTCTCAATATCATATTCATGATAGGGTTCTCCCTGATGATGTATTTTATTGTCGAGAGTTCTAAAATGCCTCTTCCATCACAAACATTAGTTTTAATTGACGATTCATAAAAAAATGAAGATAAATCTAACCAAATCGATAAATCTAAAACTTGAGGAAGATATACTTATTCGATTATTTTATGTTGATGAACATTTACAATATAACAATTTAATCGAATTACTCAGTAGTTTTTTCACCACGGATCACTAATGGATGTTCAATATCTTTTGATAAGATATAGCTATCAAAATGAAATTGATCCAAGTAAATATCCTAATGTTTTGATGTTGAGCATATATTGGTTTGACATTTGCTTGCTGACATTGTAATTTAGGTGTATATATACATAGTGTTTGACTTGATATCTTTTTATGTGTAGGTATTATTTTGTAGATTTTTCACCATAAAAGACTAATCAAGACTCAACGTTATTTGATAAGGATATTTATCGGAAGAAAAGCGAGCAAATATTGTGCAATGTTTTGATATCTCACATTATTATAAGTTTCTTTATACTTGATTCCATGGATGCATTTTTTATTTCTAAAGTTTATGGAGTTTATTATTGATTATTTTTTTCATTTAAAAATATTGGTCATATTTTACAATATCAATGTTAAATTGGTTTCAGATTCGAGCCGTCGCAATACTTAGATACTTAGATACTCAAAATTTAGGTTCTTACATATTAAAGATACATATACGGATATAAAATATGATATCTATTAAATCCAGACTTAAAATTTTCAGATATCTAATCCATGTTCAACCCCTACCAACCCATATTGAGGAACATACTTCAATATACATATGGTTAGATGTGAACTAAAACCAAACAATATTTGTTTGTAAATAAATTTATTTTAACCATTAAATAAGAATATTTTCAAATTTTGATCAATTTATCAATTATTTTATGATTTCTTTCCAAAAATAATTTTATTTTTATAGTGTTGTAGACCTATTTTTCTATTTTAGGTTAAAAATTATGTGTTTTTTAAAACTTAAAATTTTGGATATTTTCATAATTTTATTAATATTATACTCGCTTAATTAGTTTTAGTACATGATCTAAAAATACCGAAATTATTTTTTCCACAAATACCCATGAATTTGAGGTATTATAAAAAAATATAAATCTAATTTTGTTGTCCAGAAAATCATCAAATTTATTTTTTTTAAAACGCGTTAACTTGAAAGTTTTTTCTTATATATGCTTAATGAAGCTACAGAGAGGGAAGGGGGCTTTGGCCATCACCATTGTTGTTCAGTTTAGAAGCCTTCTCAGATGAATTTTGTAGACAATCTTTAAATGTTAAAAAATTTGGAATTGTCTTTGGTTCACAAGATATTGGTTGTCTTTGAAGGGAGCTCTTCAAAAAACTTTTCTATTGACGATGGATAGACGTGAGGATAGAGGTGGAGATCTTCTTGAATGATCTAAGGACTCTTTTCCAAGACTCGTCCAGCGAATGTGGAAGGATGAGAAGTTGTCGGGTTTAAGGTGGAGTGAAGGACATGATCATCTCGTTTTCATACGTATTTCTTGCACGATTTAGGAGACGTTTTTGATACATATGTGATGTTCTACGTATGATTCCGTATCCGTTTTACTTGCTTTCGTGCTTTTCATGTTCTTACAAGTTTTTATGCGTATTTGAACCATTTTGGAGCTAAAGGAACATGCACGGAGCTAAGGAGCAACTTCGGGGATCATCACGGGACAAACGGGACGAGATTGAGCATGGAAAAGCCTCACCCGGTCGGGCACAACCCTTGCACGATCGGGCAAAACCTACGGCCAATTGTGTGGACCATTTAGCACGACTCGGGCAAGCATGCCCGACCATTTTGCCTTGTGCCCGAGCGGGCACACATGCCATGCCCGATCGGGCATCATTCCAGCCACACACTCCGCAGAACCTGCCCTAGCCGCACCCGAGCAGGCACACTCACTACCCGAGCGGGTCGCGACCTGAACCTGCTCAAAACTTAAGTTAAATTAACTTAAAACATAAGGGAACTCGTGCGGAAATTTAGGCAACAATTGGACCGAATTAGGAGGCTTAAAAGGAGGCAAAAAGACGTCATTACAGGAAGCTTACGGAGGAGAACAATTCAGCGAAAGATAGAGCAGATTCTTGCGAGGAGATAAGCGAGGAGCATTGGAGATCAAGCACCACCACTTCGGTTTTGTTTGGTTCTTATGTTCCTTAGACTTTCTACTATGTTTATGTTTCTTTACAGACGCATGAGCGAGTAGTTTGTTTGTTCTAGGAGAAGGGATTAGCCCTTGGCTATCCCGAGACCGCTTTTGATCTATTTTGAATGCATCTTCCCGTTTTAGTTCATCTATTCTTTATCTGAGTGCTTTAATTTACTTGTGTTTACAAAAGCCACGTAGATACATGTGTTAGAGATTAGGAGAAGGACCGAAAGGAGAATTCTAGTCCTAGAAAGTCAGGTTTAGAACAACCGAGGTTAGGCCACGAAAGTAGGGTAGCAACGGTTGAGGGTGAACGGGCGAATCACAGAGTTTATGGGTTTAGTTCATGGTGTCAGCCACGAAAGTAGGGGGCAGCTTGTCTAGATCACGTGTCTATGCCTTGAGAGAGGGTAGATATCATGTTAGGATCGTCCGTCTTAGATAGCTTTAATTGGGATTGCATGATAGATAGGTTGATCGTTGGTTTCGGTAGTCTTGTGGTGAAACCGGTTTCCTAGGACGTTTGTCTCATCGTTTGAACCCAAAGTAGCTTATTTACTTTCAGCATTTCATTCTTCATCACCATTCTTTCGTTAGCAAGTTTGATTCGTAGTTCGGGTTTAGGTAGTGTTGCGTAGTCTCTGTGGGATCGACACCTAAAATACTACACACGTGCCGTGCACTTGCGGGTAGTTTAGGTTATTTTATTTAACTCTGATAACACATCAGGACACCACTAGAAGTGCATAAACCTCTTGATACAATCGAAATGACTGATCATCTCGTTTTCATACGTATTTCTTACACGATTTTAGAGATATTTACGATATAGATGTGATGTTTACGTATTATTTTATATCCGTTTTACTCTTTTTCGTGCTTTCATGTTCTTATATGTTTTAATGCGTATTCGGTTCATTTTCCATCGCGATCATGCGCGATCATGCACGCCGCACCAGAGCGGATCACACACCCAGCCCGTGCGGGTCGCGTCCGTCACCTGCAACTCCAGATAAGTTAATTTGTCTTAAAACGAATAGGATTTTGTTGGGGACTTATATAATAAGGAAAACGACTTTAGAGAAGAGGAATAAGTGATATGTCGCTGGAGAAAGTAATGGAAACGTTGCCCAACTTATTCAAGAATGGAAAACTCATGAAAAGGCAAAATCGGTGGCTGCTGCAACAAAAGGAAAAGAACGAACGGCCAGAAGGAAAAAAGAGGAGAAAATGAAAGAAAGAAGAAGGAAAAGGAAGAACATGAGCTAGGGGTCAAGGAGAGCTTCAGTGAGAGAGTTAGTTTGGAGTTCTTGATCGAGGAGAGAGAGTAGAGAGAAGGAGGAGATTCTTGAAGGAGACGTGCAAGGAGCATTGGAGATCAACCCAAGACTTTGGTTTCGTTTGGTTTTCATGTTCCTTAGACTTTCTACTTCAATTATGTTTGTTTATGGACGCATGAGCGAGTAGTTTGTTTTGTTCTAGGAGAAGGGATTAGCCCATGGCTATCCCGGAACCACTTTGATTTATCTTTGAATGCATCTTCCCATTTTCGTTTATCTATTATTTATCCGAGAGCTTGAATGACTTGTATTTACAAAGGCCAAGTAGATGCATGCGTTAGGGATTAGGAGAAGGACCGAAAGGAGAATTCTAGTCCTAGAAGATCAGGTTTAGAACAACCGAGCTTAGGCCACGAAAGTAGGGTAGCAGCGGTTGAGGGTAAAACGGATGAATCACAGATCTTATGGGTTTAGTTCAAGGTGTCAGCCACGAAAGTAGGGGATAACTTGACTAGATCACGTGCCTTGAGAGAAGGTAGATATCATATTAGGATTGTCTGCCTTAGATAACTTAACTGGGATTGCATGATAGATAGGTTGATTGTTGGTTTCGGTAGTCTTGTGGTGAAACTGGATTCCTGGAACGTTTGTCTCATTGTTAAGAACTAGTTTATTTATTTGTTTTAGTATTTTCATTCTCAAATCCCATATTTCGTTCGTTTGCAAGTTTGATACGTAGTTTGAGTTTAGATTGTATTGCGTAGTCCCTGTCGGATCGACACCTGAAATACTACACGCGTACCGTGCACTTGCGGGTAGTTTAGGTTATTTGTTTAACTTTGATAACGCATCAAGTTTTTGGCGCCGTTTCTGGGGACTATTGTCAACACGTCTTAGATTCGAGCCTAGAGTCTTTCTTGTTTTGTTTTTGTTTTTGTTTCATTTTCTTTCGTTCTTTCCACCTAAATCGTTTTTCTTTGTCCTTCGTAGAGCCGTCAGATCAACGAGATATGGATAATAAGAACGGCCACGAATAACTTCAGTTACCTCTAGGTAATTTGGGGCACATGCAGCAACAGCAACTCGCGCCTCAACCGCGAGAACCACAGGTTCTTCCACCACGTGCCCTCAGAGATTACGTGGTGTCGAACATGAACAACATGCAAACAGCCATAAAGATGTCTGTTGTTGCTAGAGAACAGTTTGAGATTAAGCCGACGATGATCAACATGCTTTATCAGAAGTAATTCATGGGTGGAAATCACGAGGATCCCCATTAGCACCTCAGAGACTTCCTAGAGCTTTCCGGTACGTTCAAGATACACGGAGTCTCGGAGGATGTGATCTTACTGCGTCTCTTCCCCTTCTCGATTGGGGGACGAGCAAAAACATGGCTGCAATCGCTTCCCGCTAAATCTATCACTACTTGGGATCAGCTCTGCACATTGTTCTTATCACGTTTTTTTCCTCCGAGCAAGATGATTCAGATGAGAGGGGGAAATCACAACGTTTAGATGCAGAGATGGAGAAACTTTGTTTGAAGCGTGGGGCAGATTTAAGGATCTTCTACAGATGTGTCCACACCATGGTCTCGAGTAGTGGTACGTTATCCAAGCCTTTTACAACGGAATTTCAGATGAACATCGAACGATGTGGGATAACGCTGCTAGAGGATCATTCATGGTAGGGGTGGGCAAAAAACCCGTGTTACCCGTCTCGTCCCGAAACCCGTCCCGAACCCGCAAAAAATTACTCGTACCCGCGGGTGCGGGTTCGAGTTCAGGTAATATTTCTTCATTACCCGTGGGTTCGGATTCGGGACGGGTATTTTAATTTCATAAACGGGTACCCGTGGGTACCCGAAAATATTTACAAAAACACCGCTAATATTTTCATAAATTACCTAAATACCCTAACATTTTCATAAATTATAAAAATAATCATTAGGTTAAACACTTTTTCTCTCTCCTCTCCCTGCAGCCGCCCAACTTTCCCCTCTCCCTTCTCTCTCATCCATCTCCTCTTTCACCCTCTCCAAACCACACCAATTTCTCCTCTCCCTCTCCTCTCTCTCGCTTATCGCCGCTAGCTGCTCGCCTATCGCCGCTCGCCTCTCGCCGCTCGCCGCTCGCCTCTCCCTGCGTGCTGCTCGTCTCTCGCCGCTCCCTACGCGCTGCTCGCCGCTCCCCTCTCCGCGTTCCCTGCGCACTACTCACCTCTCGCCGCTCCCTGCTCGTTGTTTCGAGGAGGCATACGAGCTGATCGATAACCTTGCCATGAACCGCACCATGTGGTCAACACCAAGAGGTATGCCTAACAGCACTCGTCGCCTATACGAGCCGAATCAGAGCAGAGCGACGAGCAACGCAGTAAACACCATGTACTGTGTGAATTGCGGAGATATAGAACATGTGGCTTATCAATGCACGCTGCAAAAGAATGTGGAATACATGAATTATACCCAGCAGCAAGGCAACACGCAATTCGGGAATACCTACAACCCGAATTGGAGAAATCACCCAAACTTGTCATACCGAATGACTCAACCAATGAAGTATACGGGATTTCAGCAATCACAGCAGCCATACCAGCAAAATAATCAACAATTCCAACAAGCTCAACAAGTTCAGCAAGCTCCTCAACCTCCTCAAGCCTCTTCGTCAAACCTTGAAGGAGTGTTGCTCTAATTTATCAAGGAGCAAAGGCAGCAACATTCAACTCAAACCAAATTCAATGAGGATTTGGGGACAGTGATCAACGAGCTCAAAACTCAGATGGAATCCTTGAACAACCATGTTAAGAGCTTAGAGAACTCTGTAGCACAACGAGCTGCCTCATCCTCTCGGAATCCCGGACAGCTTCTAGAGAAGAGAAGAGGAATAAGTGATATTTCGCTGGAGAAAGTAATGGAAACGTTGCCCAACTTATTCAAGAATGGAAAACTCATGAAAAGGCAAAATCGGTGGCTGCTGCAACAAAAGGAAAAGAACGTTCGGCGAGAAGGGAAAAAGTGGAGAAAAGGAAAGAAAGAAGAAGGAAGAGGAATAATAGGAGCTAGGGGTCAAGGAGAGCTTCAATGAGAGAGTTAGTTTGGAGTTCTTGATCAAGGAGAGAGAGTAGAGAGAAGGAGGAGATTCTTGTGAAGGAGACGTGCAAGGAGCATTGGAGATCAACCCAAAAGACTTCGGTTTCGTTTGGTTTTCATGTTCCTTAGACTTTCTACTTCAATTATGTTTGTTTACGGACGCATGAGCGAGTAGTTTGTTTTGTTCTAGGAGAAGAGATTAGCCCATGGCTATCCCGGAACCACTTTGATTTATCTTTAAATGCATCTTCTCGTTTTCGTTTATCTATTCTTTATCTGAGAGCTTGAATAACTTGTATTTACGAAGGCCAAGTAGATGCATATGTTAGGGATTAGAAGAAGGATCGAAAGGAGAATTCTAGTTCTAGAAGATCAGGTTTAGAACAATCGAGGTTAGGACACGGATGAATCACAGATCTTATGGGTTTAGTTCAAGGTGTCAGCCACGAAAGTAGGGGATAACTTGACTAGATCACGTGTCTATGCCTTGAGAGAGGGTAGATATCATATTAGGATTGTCTGCCTTATATAACTTAACTGGAATTGCAAGATAGGTTGATTGTTGGTTTCGGGTAGTCTTGTGGTGAAACTGGATTCCTGGAATGTTTGTCTCATTGTTAAGAACTAGTTTGTTTATTTGTTTTATTATTTTCATTCTCAAATCCCATATTTCGTTCGTTTGCAAGTTTGATTCGTAGTTTGAGTTTAGGTTGTATTGCGTAGTCCTGTGGGGTCGACACCTGAAGTACTACACACGTGTCGTGCACTTGCGAGTATTTAGGTTATTTGTTTAACTTTGATAACGCTGACTTCAATTATTCCCAGAACAAATTGAAGACACTAGTTTCTCGGGAACGGTGTTGAAGAGGAGAGAAGCTCTCAAACTCAAGTTGTAATCTCTATTCAGGTTGTTTTACAAATGAGGGCCAGAGTTCCTTTTATAGGCAAATCCTCCAGACCTTGAAAGAAGGAAAGTATATTAAATATTCAGTATTATTGGCACTAGCTGGAAGTAGATAAAGTGTCCGACAACATGGGGAAACAGGCTGAAAAACATGGAGGCTTGTCAGGATGCTTGTCTTTGACCGTTTCAACTAGGTGAAGCATCCTAAAGAATGGCATTATTCAACCATTGTAATGACGTCAATCGACCGTCATTACTAGGAAAGTTGGATGTCTCGTCCTCGCGTGATTAGGCCATGGGAATGATATGCGTACGAGTTTAGCATGCTCAGATTGAGTATGCTGAAACTCAATTTTGAACCTGAATGATGTGTGTACAGCCTTGGTTACTCTGCTCGCTTCTTTGCTTCCTAGGATCACTTCTTTTCTTCCTTGGGTAGCCTCCTGGCTTCCTTGGGTCGCCCATCGGCTTCCTTGGGACGCCCCTTGCCTATGCGTTCCTCTTTAATCGTGTGATCCTCTCCTGGGTCATCCTTCTATCCGATGTCCTCATCATTCCCTCCTCATTTTGAGTGTTCCATCCTTGTAGTTCTATCCCTTACATCGAAAGGGAATAAATCAGCAACGTTAAATGTTTTTGATACATTATGCTCACTTGGTAGTTCAATGCGACAAGCATTATCGTGGAACCGCTCAAGGACACGAAAGTGTCTGTTTGTTCTTGGTGCCGGCTCTGAGCTTATCTTGTCCGGGATTCATTCGGGCCGCATTTGCACCCAATCTCATTCTTCGAACACCATCTTTCTATGTCTCTTCTTTGGGTATCGCCAAATGAACGACCATAGAAGCGCCGCTAGTGTTTGGTAAACCACTTCCTTCTGGTTGTCCGTCTGTGGATGGCACGTGGTGGAGAAAATAAGCTTTGGTAGACCGTTGATGCGGATGATCTCTCGGAATAAAAGATCTGTTGCATCCCTCGTTTTGGAATATGTTGTATAGATTGCTATTTTGGAAAACCTGTCATCAACAACTACGACAAAATCTTTATTTTGGATTTCTGGAAGTCTGAGAACAAAGACTATAGTCAAGTTTGTGAGACCCATTGAAAAAGGGGTAAGGTGGTGGATACACCAACACATATACATATATGTACTTATATACATATTATCACTAAAAATATTAGGGTTAGTAAAAAAGGTAAAAAAACGCTTGATCAACTGAGAGAAAGAAGAAAATAAGCAAAAAAAGGAAGAAAAAAAAGGGAAGAAGAGAGAAGAAAAGAAAATAGGGAGGAAGAAGAAATTGGAGAAAATTTTCATCACGTTTTTCGTGGGTGGATTCTAATCGAGATTGTGGTAAATGTCTAGATAATTTGTTGTGATTATTCCCTCAATTCGAAGATTTATGTTATGAAAATTGATTAATTGAATGTATCTATAAAATGGAAAAGTTGATTGGTGGTGTTGTTAGCGATATTATCAAGAATCGTCAAGTCGTAGGAGAAGCTAAGGTGATGATTTTTTCCACCCTAACTTCGGATTTATGGTTGATTTATGGAAGAGATTATACTTTTAAAATAGGCATGATCACGACAAGATTGATAGGATCATAATGGGAAAAGTGAGACGTTACAAGTGAAATTGGATTAAATCCTAGATTTATCGTATGAAAATTGTTTACAAGTATATCCGTTGTATAAATGACTAGAGATGATCTACATAATTAAACGTTTGACCAAGTGTTGGGGTCGAAGAACGTCAATATTTGGTTCGATGTTAAAGCCGAGTGAACATCTTGTTAGTGTGCTCCATCGAGTGATTTTACACTCGAACCTTCGGAAGAAGGCGTGTGCGAGCGTGTCGGTGAAGTTAGTATTGCGACCCTTGGATCTGGATCAGGGTTATACTGTAATGGGATTGTGGTAACATTTCGAACGACGAAGCATCGAGTTAATCAGATCAGTGGATCTGTCGGCATCGTACCGTGTTGGGGTTATGGTTACCTTTCAAGCGATGGAACATCGAGTTCGTCAGATCAATGGATTTGTAACCGTCGTACCATGTTGTGGTTGTGGTAACCTTTCGAGCGACAAACCGTTGTATTGTACTGATGGTTGGGGTACGTTGTAACCTTGCGAGATCTTCAGTGTGCTGGGGTCCTTTGGACTTTACGTGCGTATGCCCGATCTAGAGTCGTGTGGACTCTGTGTGTTGATCCAGTGTGGTACTAGTCTTAGACTTTGGATACTTAGTCGGGTTGGGTAGAGTTGTCGGTATGTCATTTATTAGACTTTGGATAGATCGTTATTTATGTTATTCAGTTTAGAGTGGGAGAATATGTGGCATAGAGTACGTACACGTATTGATCTCACCGAGTGCGTATTTCCTACTCACCCTATTTGTGGGATGTCATGGATGGACAATATATGGCAAGGAAAAAGAGCAACGAGGTTGAGCAACAACATGAAAGCTCACAACGGACTAATGGGAGAGGCGTGCATGAGGTCTCGATGAGTTTTATTTTGAATTTCGTATTTATTTTATTCATTTACCGTGACTATGATCTTTATGTATTTCATTTGCTATCTGGTCCGGACCATTTTTATTTTGAAATAAATCATTTATTTTGTTTTATAAATGTGTTTGATTGATGACACGTGTAGCCACCTCTTAGAGGTGATGGTGGACACTCCTAGTCCCGAGGTAGTTCCAAGATGGGGGTGTTAAAAATTGGTATCGGAGCTTGGTTGTCATTTTTGTATGTATTGTTTTCACTGGATTTCAAGATATTTTGTGAAATGTTTTAATAAAGCCACTAGATCGTAACACATATGTTATGAAATATCTAGTGGGGTTTAGAGCTATGGAAACTAATAATAGTTAATTGTGTGTAGTAGACAATACTTAGAAGGATGATTACTAGATCAAGGGTGTGACATATATCTTGCTACCATATCGCCAGAAGAATTGGTCCATCTGTGCAAGTCGAGGAGATCCCTGTAGCGCGAGAGTTTGCAGATGTTTTCAGAGAACTGCAGGGCTTACCACCAATGCGAGGGGATCCATTTGAGATTGAGCAAGAACCAGGTATTACTTCAATACCAAAGTCTCCATATCGAATGGAGCGGAAATGGCATAGTTGAGGAAGCAATTAGATGAGCAACTCGAGAAAGGTTTTGTACGACCGAGTACATCATCATGGGGTGCACCAGTCCTATTTGTGAAGAAAAAAGATGGGAGTTTCAGATTATGCATTGATTATAGGGCTCTGGATAGAGTCACTATAAAAAATCGTTACCCGTTACTGAGGATCGATGAGTTTTTAGACGAGTTAAGAGGTGCGACTTGGTTCTCAAAGATAGATTTAGCATCAGGATATCATCAAATTCCAATTACAGAAGGAGACATTAGGAAGACCGCATTTCGAACTCGATATGACATTATGAATTTGTGGTTATACCATTTGATTTAACTAATGACCCTGTTGCATTCATGAAGTTAATGAACAATGTGTTTCGGTACTACTTGGATCTTTTCGTTATTGTATTTATCGATGACAATTTGGTTTACTCCAAGAGGCCAGAGGAACACGAGGAACATATGTGCTTAGTGTTAGAGCGTCTCAGAGAACAACAATTGTTTGCAAAGTTGAAAAAGTGTAGTTTCTGGAAGAGACGTATGGGATTTTTGGAACATGTCGTATCGAAGGAAGTAGTTTCTGTCGATCCTAAGAAGGTGTCAGCGATTGTAAGTTGGAAACAACCGAAAAATGCATAAGAGATAAGGAGCTTTTTAGGATTAGCAGGTATTATTGACGTTTTGTTATGAAATTTTCTAGTCTAGCGAAGCCAATGACGAGACTTACGAGAAAAGATGTACCTTTTGTTTGGAATGAAGACTATGAAAATTCATTCAAAGAGCTAAATGAGAAGCTAACGAAATCCTAGTGCTAGTCTTACCACAACCAAGGATTTCATACGTAGTTTACACGGATGCACCAAAAGCAGGATTAGGATGTGTACTTATGCAGGGAGATAACGTGATTGCTTATGCATCAAGGCAGTTATGTAAGCATGAGGAGAATTATCTGACTCATGATTTAGAGATGGCAGCTGTGGTCTTTGCGATAAAGATTTGGAGGGCATATCTTTATGGGAAGAAGGTACGGATTTTTATGACCATAATAAAGTACATATTTATGCAGCCAGAGTTGAATTTGTGTCAGAAAAGGTAGATGGAGTTTGTCGCAGACTACGAGGTGGACATAGCGTACCGTCCAGGGAAGACAAATGTTGTTGCAGATGAGTTGAGCTGCAAGAGAGTTGAGGTTTCGACTATGCAAGAATTCGGTGATTTGATTAGCCAGATAAGTGCTTTGAGACTAGAGGCAGTGCAGATTGAGTCCGAGAGTGTCGGTTTGCAAGCCGTAAATTAGGCTGGTCTATTGAGTAGAATTCATATATCACAATTATCCAATGAAAGATTGCAGAAGATTTGTAGTAATCAGCAAGACCCGAGGTAAAAAATGTATTAGATCAGGGAAGATGGTCTAATGATGATTAGTGGCCGAGTTTGTGTACCGAAGGATCTAGGGATCAGAGAAGAAATTCTAAGCCAAGCTCACCAATCCAAGCTTTCGGTTCATCCGGGGATCAACGAAGATGTATCATGATGTTCATTAGATTTATCAATAGCTAGGGATGAAGCAGTACATCGCTCGATGGGTAGCGAAATGTCCAACGTGTCAATTAATCAAAACGGTGCAACAAGTACCAAGCAAGAAATTGCAAAGTCTACCAATTTCTGAATTGAAGTGAGACCATATTACCATGGATTTTGTAAGGGGTCTTCCAAGGATACAAAATGGCAAGGATGCTATTTGGGTTGTTGTGGATCGGCTAACTAAATCGGCTCATTTTATTCCGATAAAAAAAGTTTTATTGTGAATCAGCTAGCAAGGATATATATTGCTCAAATTGTGAAGTTGCATGGGGTTCCGTCAAGCATTGTGTCAGATCGAGATGGGAGATTGACCTCACGTCTTTTGCAAGCATTTCAAAAAGAGTAAGGAACCAAATTGTGCATGAGCACCGTATATCATCCACAAAAAGCCAAACAATCCGAGAGAACTATACGGACACTTGAGGATCTATTACGAGCATGTGCGTTGGAGTGCCCTGGTAGTTGGGAGTATCATTTACCGCTTGTCGAGTTCGCATACAATAATAGCCACCATATGAAGCATTATACGGGAGACCATGTCGTACACCCTTGTGCTGGATTGAAGTGGGGGAGAGATCTATATTTGTAATAACGATTGTCAAGGAGACCATGGAAAAGATAAGAATTGTTAATATGAAGATGAAGACGGCTCAAGACCGTCAGAAGAGTTATGTTGATCTTAAAAGGAAGGATGTTGAGTTTATTATCGGAGATATGGTGTATTTGCGGGTTCAAGCGAGGCGAGGGAGACCAAGTGGAAGCCGAGAGAACAAGCTATCACCACGGTTCATAGGACCGTTTAAAGTGATTTTGGAGTAGTGGCCTATCGATTAGAGCTTCCCTCATCTTTAGAGGGAACACATGACGTGTTTCATGTATCATTATTGCGTAAGTGTTTATCAAAACTAGAGAAGATACTTGTAGAGCCACCAAAAACCTTGAGGAAGGACTTAACATATAAAGAACGTCCAATACGCATTGTGGATCACCAAGTGAAACAGTTGAGACGTAAGCGAATTTCGATGATAAAGGTTATGTGGGAACATCATGGCGTGGAAGAAGCAACATAGGAATTAGAGGAGGATATGAGACATGAGTATCCCGGGTTGTTTGAAGATGAGTTGTATCATTCTTCAATTCACTGAATACAAATGTTATCATAAGAATCAGCATAGAATTAGAGGACGAATTCCTTTATAACGGAGAGAATTGTGAGACCCGTTAAAAAAAGGGGTAAGTCGATGGATACACCGACACACATGCATATATGTATATATATATTATCACTAAAATATTAGGGTTAGTAAAAAAAGGAAACAAACGCCTGATCAGCCGAGAGAAAGAAGAAAAGAAGGAAAAAAAGAGAAAAAAAAAAGGAAGAAAAGAAAGAAGAGAAAAGAAGAGAAAAGAAGAGAACAGAGGGAAGAAGAAGAAATTGGAGAAGATTTTCATCACGTTATTCGTGGGTGGATTCTAATCGAGATTGTGTTAATTCTCTAGATAATTTATTGTGATTATTCCCTTAATTCGAAGATTTATATTATGGAAATTGATTAATTGAATGGATTTATAATAGGGAAAAATTGTTTGGAGGTGTTGTTAGCGATATTATCAAGAATCGTCAAGTCGTTAGAGAAGCTAAGGTGATGATTTTCTCCATCCTACTTTCGGATTTGTGGTTGATTTATGGAAGAGATTATACTTTTAAAACGAGACATGATCACGATAGGATTTATAGGATCATAATCGGAAAAGTGAGACGTTACAAGTGAAATGGGATTAAACCATAGATTTATCATATGAAAATTGATTACAAGTATATAAGTTGTATAAGTGACTAGAGATGATCTAGAGAATTGATGTTTGACCAAGTGTTGGGATCAGAGAATGTCGATATTTGGTTCGGTGTTAAAGCCAAGTGAATATCTTGTTAGTGTGCTCGATCGAGTGATTTCACACTCGAACCTTCGGAAGAAGATGTGTGCGAGCGTGTCGGTGAGAGTCGTCATGTGAGGAGTATCGAGTAGATGATGTTAGTATTGCGACACTTGGATCTGGATCGGCGTCGTACCGTGCTGGGGTTGCGGTAACCTTTCGAGCAACGAAGCGTCGAGTTAGTCAAATCAGTGGATCTACCGGCATCGTACCGTGTTGAGGTTATGATAACCTTTCGAGCGACAGAGCGTCGAGTTAGTCAGATCAATGGATATACCAACGTCGTACTGCATGTGGGTTGTGGTAACCTTTCGAGCGATGAAGCGCTGTATTGTACTGATGGCTGAGTTACATTGTGACCTTGCGTGATCTTCATTGTGGTAGGGTCCTTTGGACTTTACGAGCGTATACCCGAGCTAGAGTCGTGTGGACTCTGTGTGTGTTGATCCAGTGTGGTGCTAGTCTTAGACTTTGGATACTCAGTCGGATTTGGTAGAGTTGTCTGTATGTCGTTTATTAGACTTTGGATATATCGTTATTTATGTTATTCAGTTTAGAGTGGAGAATACATTGCATAGAGTACGTATGCATATTAATCTCACTGAGTGCGTGTTTGGTACTCATCCTATTTGTGGCCTGTCGTGGATGGAAAAGATATGGCAAGGAAAAAGAGCAACGAGGTTGAGCACCAATATGAAAGCTCACAACGGACTGATGGGAGAGGCGTGCATGAGGTCTTGATGAGTTTTATTTTGCATTTCGTATTTATTTTATTCATTTACCGTGAATATGATCTTTACATATTTCATTTGCTATTTAGTGTGGACCACTTTTATTTTGGAATAAATCATTTATTTTGTTTTTAAATACGTTTGAGCGATGACACGTGTAGCCACCTCTTGGAGGTGATGGTGGACACTCCTAGTCTCGAGGTAGTTTCGGGATGGGGGTGTTACAAAGTTAGTCCCTGGATGAGTTGGGATGGGTGAAGGAAGATACAAACCGTGGGTATGGTGGTGAGACTTGGCATGGTGACACGTGATACATCGTGCACAAAGTTGTATAACGTCTCGCTCGTGGCATAACCAAAAGAAAGGTTCCTTTATGAAGGCCAAAGTCTTCTCTTCGCCAAAGTGTCCCTCGAGAGCTCCTCCATGAGCTTCTTGAAGCACCAAATCCTTCCTTGAGCTTAGTGTATTTCCAAGCCGTCTTTCGCAGAAAGATTTCCACCGTGTATCTTGAATGGATCGTTAGCTCCATCCTTGTACATCCGGAATATCTCGTCACGCTCTGGGTCTTACTCGAATCCCAAGTCTCTAGCCTCCATTGTGAGTGCGAAAGCATGTCTCCATGACAGGGTATTGGCTGCCAAATTTTCTTCATGTTTCTCGTACTTGATTACGTTCATAAAGGTCTTGACGAACTCCTTTGTCAGTAGATAGTCTTTCCATATTGGTAATGGTCCGTTAAGAGCATAGAGCTCTTTTCCATACGTGGGATGGTTAAGTGTTGTTCCACTTAACTTCTCACTGAGATACACCACGGGTTGTTGTTCTTGAACATGGACCACTCCTATACCGATCCTCGAGGTGCCACACTCCACTTCGAGCCGTTGGTCGGAGTTTTGCAGTTATAGTACAAGCGCAATGGTGAGACTCGTCATTAGTTCTTCGAATGCCCTTGCTTGTGCATCTCCTCATTCGAAGGTCTTGTTTGTTCCGTTCACCGCGATAAGTAGTACGGCTAAGCTGCTGATGATCGTCTCTCCTTGGGCCGTTATGCGAGGACTGTCCATCATGATTAGGACGCGTCGTGTCATCGGGTAACTCTCCGCTTTCTATGTACTCGATCTTGTCACTCCCCTAGTCGTCCGGTTTGTCATTTCTTATTGTATTCTCCATGCTTGGCGAGGATCATGACTTGTGGGCTAGAGCTGTCTCGTGTCGTGTACCCTTCTTTTTTGACATCCCTTGATGTCTCGGGAGCTTGATCGATAGAATGGTTGTCCGTCCTTGGTTCGTCTACCATCTTTGGGGGTTGTTCGATCAGCCTAGTGGGCTCCCTCCTCGACTCTCTGCTAGCTTCCTTTGAATCCACTGCTAAATTTGAATGGACAAATACAGTATATCTTGCAGGTCGTGGTAGTGCAGTCCTTCTACCTTTCTAGCGATTCGTTCATCTAATCCGTCTAAAAAATTGCGCCATTACAGTTTCTTCATCTTCGTCAAGTTCTATTCTATTGAGAAGATGCTCAAATTCGTCGAAGTATTCCTCGACAGTCTTACTTCCTTGGTTCAACCTTCTATATCTTCGTTGCAACTCTCTATGGAAGTGTGGTTGCACGTACCTTTTACGCATGATGATTTTCATTTCTCCCTATGTTGAAATTTGTCTAAGCCTGGTACGGGGTCGAGTGCTTTCCTCTTGATCCCACCAAGTGAGTGCGTTATCTGTGCGTATGGAGGAAACTGAGAACCTCGTGCGATTGAGCGGGATTCATCCAGTCAAGGATATTTTCTTGACTGGCCTAAGGGCGCTCTTCAAGAAACTTGTCCGTTGATGATGGATAGACGTGGGGATGGAGGTGAAACTCTTCTTGAATGGCTTAGGGGCTCTTTTCCAAGACTCGTCCAACGAAGGTCGAAGGATGGGAAGTTGTCGGATTTAAGGTGGAGTGAAGGACACGACAAGAGGTGCAGAAGCCTCTTGATACAGTCGGAATGACTTCAACTATTCCTGGAACTATTTGAAGACACTACGTTCCTCAGGAATGGTTTTGGGAAGAGGAGAGAAGCTCTCAACCTCAAGTTTTAATCTCTATTTAGGTTGTTTTACAAATGAGGCCTAGAGTTCCTTTTATAGGCAAATTCTCCAAAACTTGAAAGAAGAAAAGTACATTAAATATTCAGTATTATTGGCTTTACTAGCCGAAAGTAGATAAAGTGTTTGACAACATTGGGAAATGGGCTGAAAAACGTGGAGGCTTGTCAGGGTGCTTGTCTGTGACCGTTTGAACAAGGTGGAGCGCCCTAGGGAATGACATCATTCGACCATTGTAGTGACGACATTCGACCGTTGTTACTAAGGAAGATGGATGTCTCGTCCTCGCGTGATTAGGTCGTGGGAATGATATGCGCACGGGTTTGGCGGCTCGAGTTGAGTATGCTAGAACTCAGCTTTGATCTCGAATGACTTGCGTACGGCCTCGGTTCCTCGGCTCGCTTCCTTGCTTCCTCGGATCGCCTCCTTGCTTCCTTGGGTCGCCCTTTGACTTTACAATTCATCACATGGTATTGATACATTGAAAGGGCCCGTGCGTTCCTTTTTTTTATCGTATGATCTTCTCCTTAAGTCCTCATTAATTTGTGCCTCTATATATACTTGTAGAATTTTAATCTTAGCTATACAAGTGGACTAATCCACTTCCCGCACGAGTTTTGTAAAACACTACATTTCATGAATATATAGAATACCAAAAAGAAATGATCAAGGCCATATCATTTCTACTTTACAACCACATAATTTTTAAATAAACCGATACAATATCGAAAAATATCTCAACGACCTTTATTTCTATAATTATATTTATTTCTATAATTATATCTCTAGATATACATAAACCGAACGAAAATCAATCGTTCGACAATGACCATCTCCATTGTTGGCCTTCAACACACCTTTTCCTCATCCCTGTTTTTCAACATAAAGCACGACGAGGCGACATGGTTATCAATGGATTTGATAGTTTTAGGTCAAAATTTAAAATTTGATTATATTTTAGATAATAAATTAAATATATATATACATTTTAATGATCCTATACCATAATTTTGTTTAGCCTAACGTGGCATCGAATAATTATACGAAAATTTTAATTTGATGATTTATGGACAATAAAAACTAGATCTATATTTAGTTCCGATATAAGAATGTTTTGCCGAAAAAATAGATATATTTAATATTTCAATATATTTTTCCTTATTGTTATTTTATTTTCTTGGGTTCTAGTTTTTTTTCTATATTATAAGAATTGGATTATAATAAAAAAATTACCTTAAACATTTAACTTCTATAATAATCAATAAATATTTAAAATTAGATAAATTCACAATAAATTATACATATTTTTATAGAAAAAACAAATACAGATTGAAGAAATTAAACTCATATTATTTTAAAATAGATCACATAATATTCACCAACTTATTTATTTCATATGTAACTCAGAAAAATAAGTCATAATAAATATCTTTCTGGAAACAAAATAGAAAAGAATTAAATAACTTATAAAATCTAATGTTTAGTTCCAAAGGTTGACACGAGGCAAATGTGACGCCAATAAAATGCGACAGAAAAAAGAAACAGCCAATCATATCTCATATAATTAATTTCTTTTTAGACAATACAAAATAGGAAAAATAAAGGACGAAAGAAAAGGCGGAATATCAGAAATACCTTTATAGGGCTAAACCACTTCAAAAATACCCTTCCCCAAAATAATTATTAAATCCGAAAAATAAAAACTGAAAAAAAGACAAATTTGCCCTTAATGTTCGAACGTGGAAAAATGGAAGTTCGGTAGTTTTTCGACGTGAAAAACTGCCGAAACGAGAAAGCCGAACAGTTTTTCGTCGTGAAACCTGTTTAAAAGTTGATAGCAAGAAAGAAAGAAGTGATTTCAAACTTGAGAGGGAACGATTTGAAGTTGGCGAGAAGGAAAATGGCTAGAATCAGCAGCATCACTGGCGAAGAGAGCACGAGTCAATCTTCAATGGCGTCAATAAGTGTAAGTAGTTCGATTTCTAGGGTTTTGCAAGCTTTCGAGTCACAAAATGGTTTATTGATTTGAAATGGGTGAGTGTCAGTGTCAGTGAGTCGGTTAGGTCGCAAGGGTCGCAGGAGTTGCATGAACATCTTCGACTCCGTGAGTCGGTTGAGTAGCAACGGTCGCAGTAGTTTCATAACCATCTTGGACTCAGTTTATTGATTTGAAACGGGTGAGTGTCAGTGTCAGTGAGTCGGGTAGGTCGCAAGGGCCGCAGGAGTTGTATGAACATCTTCGACTCAGTGAGTCGGTTGAGTAGCAAGGGTCATAGTAGTTTCATGACCATCTTCGACTCAGTTTATTGATTTGAAATGGGTGAATGTCAGTGTCAGGTAGTCGGTTAGGTTGCAAGGGTCGCAGAAGTTGCATGAACATCTTCGACTCCGTGAATCGGTTGAGTAGCAAGGGTCGCAGTAGTTTCACGACCATCTTGGACTCAGTTTATTGATTTGAAACGGGTGAGTGTCAGTGTCAGTGAGTCGGTTAGGTCGCAAGGGTCGCAGGAGT
>CM071869.1:28803216-28813323 GCA_036759665.1 Gynandropsis gynandra
GGTCGAAAGGGTCGCAATGGTCGGAAGGGTCGCAATGGTCGGAAGGGTCGCAATGGTCGGAAGGGTCGCAATGGTCGGAAGGGTCGCAATGGTCGGAAGGGTCGCAATGGTCGGAAGGGTCGCAATGGTCGGAAGGGTCGCAATGGTCGGAAGGGTCGCAATGGTCGGAAGGGTCGCAATGGTCGGAAGGGTCGCACGGGTCCAACATATTTTGATTTGAGCTGTATTTTCGAAATTTTATTCATATTATATGTAAATAATTTGTAAATAATAAATTAGTATCGCAGGGATCCAAGGGTCGCAGAAGGACAAGGGTCGCACGGGTCCAAGGGTCGCAAAGGAACAAGGGTCGCAGATGGACAAAGGTTGCAGAGGAATAAGGGTCGCAGAGAGACAAGGGTCGCAGGGATCCAAGGATCGCAGAGGAACAAGGGTCGAAGAGGGACAAAGGTCGCAGGGATCTAAGGGTCGGAGAGGAACAAGGGTCGCAGAAGGACAAGGGTCGCAGAGTCAAGCTGGGTCGCTGGGTCATAAGGTCGCAGGGGTATTTTGGAAATATCAACATTTATACGAGTGTTTTTGAAGTTAAATTTTTTTTCTTTTTTGGGAAAGGTATTTTTGAAGTGTTATAGCCCTAGATATTTTTGAAGTTAGCCCGAAAGAAAATCTATCGGATAATGCGCGTTCTAAACATTCGCTCATCCGAGCGCGTGAGGTCAAGATCTGGTGCGTTCTCAGCCACAAGATCTCTCCAACACCTTCTGGAGTTTTCCATAGCGCATTTGGAAAAAGAAAATCGGAGGAATTAGGAAAATAGGATCTGACGTGGCACCCTCTCGGCTCTTATTATAATTATCTCCCTCTCCCCTTCTTCTAGTAGTTTCCTCAACTTCTTCTAATCTCTTATTCTCGGGAAAATTTCCTTGTTTGGTTGGATTTTCCCCTCTCCGGGAATTTGGGTTTCTTGGGGGAAGTCCTTAAGATTCGCATTCTCCTCTTCTGATCTCCGGCCGCCAGATATTTTAAGATTTTCTGGTGAGGTTCCTCCGATCTGTGTTGTTTTCCGGAAGCTTCTCGGATTTTTTTCTGAAGGTTAGCTACTATGTAATTGAATGATTAAATGAAAAAAAAAATTATCTGATCTTAATTTTCAGAACTTGATTCGTTAATTATCTCCGGCTTCAGTTGGAGTCAGCTGGCTCTTTTTCACCGGCTGGTCTAAGATTTGAAGCTTTTCCTGCACTTTTCCAATGGCGGCTCTGGTAATTAGTATGTTAGTTATTTTCATAATCTATATTATTGCTGAGTTTAGGAAGTTCTAGTTCGATTCAGTAATAGAGGGTTTGCAATATAAGTTGTATGCTTAAGTTTTGTGGGTTTGGTTATGGAAGCTTGGGACTCCCGCTGGAGAAGAGAAAAAAAGTATTTCAAATCTTATCGATAAGTACGTTGAGTCGATGATAGTTAAGGAATGCAGTTCTGAGTTTGTATCTGGTTGCTTGTGAAGTTCGCACCACTTGGCTGGTTCCGCTTCGTGTCATGGTTCCGCGTGTTGCGTCCATAATCTCTCGGTTCGGTTGGATATATTAGTGCATTGAGCTTGACTTAGACGTCTGAGGAGAATTGATGTGTTTAGTGATTGTTTTCTGATGGTTTGCTTAATTCATCCATTTCTTTTGCCTTTCTCAGGATCTTAGTGAAGGGTTATGCAGCACTGGTGAATCCACTAATGGCAGTGCCAATGGAGGAATGACTACTGAAATGAGCAGCCAATCGAAAGAAAACATTGTACCTAAGGCATGTGGTGCATACCTCTAATGGCCAATTCATCAAATGAATTGTGTGGAAAGGTTTCTCATGCCATCTTTTTTTATTTCTTTTCATTTGTCAGGTTCGAAAGCCGTACACCATCACGAAGCAGAGGGAAAAATGGACTGAGGAAGAGCATCAGAGGTTCCTTGAAGCCTTAAAGCTGTATGGCCGCGGTTGGCGTCAAATTGAAGGTATTATTATAATGTGACTCGTTACCTGTCTGGGTACACTCTTACTGTTAATACGGAGCTGAAGTTTTTGGCTTGATTACATTGCAGAACATGTAGGTACTAAAACAGCTGTTCAGATACGAAGCCATGCTCAAAAATTTTTCTCCAAGGTTTAATTCACTGTGATTTAGTTGTTAATTGTCTTTCATGTTACTCTTAGGAGAATAGACTTGACAAAGTTTCAGACCGCTTAGAGAATCACTGGTTAGTTTGTGATGTCACAGTTCGTCTTGTCCATCACAGGTGGCTCGGGAAACAGACACTGGCAATGCTAGTCCTGTCAAAGAGATTGTGATTCCTCCTCCTCGTCCAAAGAGGAGACCGGCACATCCTTACCCTCGAAAGGTGCCTGTCTCCAATCAGCCCGATAAGTCTCCTTCCCCATATTCGCCGGGGATGGAGAAGGGAAGCAAATCTCCAACTTCGGTCCTATCCGCATTTCCTTCTGATAATCTAGAGGATCAAGTCAATGGATGCTCCTCTCCTGACTCTTGTACCACTGACATCCAATCAGTGGGTTTGGCCTCCAGCGAGAAAGAGAATGAGAACGCAACATCCAAGTCATCCGTCAAAGATGGAAAAGCACCTTTTGTTATGGTATGTTTTCACATTAAAAAGTTGCTGCAATCAATATATTCATATCCTTGTCTGGTTAAAATTTAACTCATTGGTTCTGGTGTGAAATTATGAAACCAGAAACTAGAAACTAGCATCCATGGCTCAGTTTCTCTTCAGGAAGATACGGACACTGCTGCAGTGCCCATTTCAAGCATTACTCTTTTCGGGAAGATTGTCTTGGTTGTGGACGCAAACCAACCATCCTCTCCTGGTGGGGACGATATTAAGTCTATCATATGTGAGGCGGGTCTAGAGAACCCTTACCTGCGCATCAAGAAACATATCCCGAGCATTGATTATGTGGATGTTGACACTGATTTATCTCTTTGTGTGAGTAGTAACTGTGAGAACTCAAAGCCATCGAATGACAAAATGAAATGCACAACGATGAACATGTCTACGGAGGAAAGACCAAAAGTAAAAGCTGGGGTCCCTGAGACGTCTTGTACAGGTTCAAATGCGCCCGGTTCAGTTACTGATGTAGCTGGGAATTGGAAGAAGAGTGCAGAACCAGTTAACTCTAAAAGCAAACGGGTAAGCTCATCTGAAAAATCAACCTGTTTTCCTAGCAGGGGGTTCAGGCCATACAAGAGATGCTTATCGGAAAGGGAAGTGACTTCTCCGGTGGTAACATCAGAAGAACAGGAGAATCGAAGAGCACGAGTATGCTTATAGCAAATGTGCTCTTGTACATTACCAAAAACACTGGTTAGGTATTTAGAGAGATTGTTGATTAATGATACCTGAGAATAGACGAGTATTTGACTGATGATTCAGGTTAAGTACCTGCATCCCTCTCCTCCAGCTCACTCTTATGTTTTTTTTCCTGGGGGGCTTGTTTCACCATTGTTGTTGGAGGCACGAGATCTGGAGAGAAGATGCAGAAAATCCAGCACAGATTGCATTAACGGTTTGTGTTTCGAGTGATTTTACTTCTTACTCCAATTTGATGTTATAGCACTTGTTTTTAGTCAATATTTTTGTGAATCTTAGGACTTTCTCCACATTCAAAACAATAGTTTCATTTTATATTTTTTATGTGACTAACAAGTTGTTACTCTGTTCTAATCATGTCCAATGTAATGTCTGTATTTAGAAACACAAGTTCGCCAATATCCCGAAATAGTATGTTTCATGTCTTTATTTATGGTGTTGAAGTGAACTATATAACGATGGGTTGGTCCAATAAATTTCGATCTTTGCGACATTAGTGTCATGTCTTAGAAAAAATGAAACATGAACTACATATAATGACAACAACTGAATAGATTACATCAATTCTGTTTCGAGCAAAAGATCTGATATAATGTAATTCTGTTTCAAACCTTTGTTATGAGATTTTAACTATTGATGATGAGTATTTATTAAGAATATTCCGAAGTTATTGAGTTAAAGGCAGATCAGGCAAAAGAAAAGATACTATTTTTGGCGGACGTTGCAGCGCCTGTCACGCACCAGGCAACAATAGCATTTGTGGTATCATTCATGCTTTATCCATGCTTTAAGGGAGAAAACGGAGTCGAGATAAAATCAGTGGGGCAATTCATGTTCGACTGAGTAATCTCTTCTTGCATCATGCCAACAAACCCATCATTAATCCAAATCTCCCCTCCTACAGACAAGTCATAAGACGTAGACTTGATTCAATATCTTCACACACGTTATTATGTTGTTAAGCAATGACCAGGAGAACAAACCCACTTCCAAACTTAGTCACTCACTAAAACTTAATCTAAGAGCAAGTAAAATCAATCCAATAGCTTCACATATATTACACACTTACCGTGTTCTGTAAAGAACTCTCGCAAATCCATGGATCCATGCCTGATCCAACTCTTCGGTACATGACAAGTTTTTCAAATCAGTGAGACCAAAGTCTTTTCAACACATGGATGTCTCTATATGTTATTGCAGACCTTTGTCTCTATGTTTATTGATGAGAATGAGATATCAAAATCTTCATCAGGCAATGGCAAGCTTCTCCCATCTTCCACCGCGGCCCAGAATTCTTTGATGTTTTTATGTATTATGCATGTTCCCATGATTTCATTCTCGCATTTTGAATCGTTCATTTTCTCATTGTTCATGGAAGAGGAAGGATCAAACCCTTGATGCCCTTGGAGATCATTGATATTGTTGCAAATGGCCTACAATGGATTATAAGTGATTGTCTCTGCAACTTGCACACAAGAAGAGAAAACACAAATACTCTGTTCTTCGAACTGCGAAACAAAGTATTGCAGAAATCTGTAACAAGAATGACAAAGATGAAGAATGCACAATATTTACGAGTTCAGTCATGATCAAATGATCGGACCTACATCTTGATAGGATGAAATGGATCCCAAGTCTTTGGTTTAGCTTCTTGAGTTTAACAAGGAATCGATGCTCACAACCTTAAGTCCTGATTTGTTTACAAAACCTTCAAATCAAAGACTCTCTCACCAAGAGGAAGAAAAATGAATACACCCCTCTCTCATAATTCCATGTCATTTTTATTGATTCAATAACCAAGAGAAGTGCTAAGAACTTACCTTGATAAGTAACAACTTTCTAACAAACTTAAATCTAAAAAATAGGGTACATGACTCTACGTTTTCATCCTCTACAAATAGCCGAAACCACATAGAGAACACATGTTCCAACAAATCTCCACTTTTACAAGGCTGACTCCATAGCTACTAGATCTTTTTGAAAGACCTTGCAAACTTCCTGAAGATTATTATTCTGCAATGACTTTCAGAAATCCAAGTGCAGTCTTGAATTTGCCTATTGGAATGAATTTAGTGAGCACATCCATTGAGTTTATCAATGTTGAAATTTTGTTAATTCTCACTGTCCCTTGAGGAATTATATCCCTAATGTAGTGCAGATGAACGTCTATGTGTTTGGTTCATTCGTGAAACACGTTGTTTTTGGACAAATTTATAGCACTCTCTGAATCACAATATACATTCACAACATATTTCTTCATTCCCAACTCCTCTACAAGTCCTTTGATCCATACAACTTCTTTTACCGCCTCAACCAATGTCATGTATTCAGACATTAGTTGACAATGCCACTACATGTTGCAGTCTCGATTTCCAGTTCACAACATTTCCTCAAACCATGAATATGTAGCCTATAATGGATCTCTTCTTGTCTAAATGAGTGGCATAGACTGAATCACCAACCTTATTATGTTGAAGCTTGATGCCTTGTTGACGATTAATCTTACATCCAACGTCCCTCGTAACTGCTAACAAATGTTCCTTACCTGGTTTGCACATGAAACGACTGATCAAGCCAAATGCATATGCCAAGTCTGGACAAGTTCCAATCATGTCATACACTAGGTTACCAACTGCACTCTGATATGTTTGTTGGATCGATTTCCTGGCATTCAACTTCATCTTTAACTATTTTCAGCTTGAATTGTGCTCCTATTGGTGTCTTGACTACTTTTAAATCTGCCATCCGAAAAACTTCTAACATCTTTACGGGATAACCTCTTTAAGATAGAGTTAAGCTACCCTTTCTTCTGTTTCTATGTATTTCCATCCTTAATATATTCTTGACATATCCGAGATCTTTCATCTCAAAATCCTTGCTCATCAGATCCTTTAACTTCTCGATTTCTGTCATACTCTTTGAAGCTATCAATATATCATCTACAAACAAGAGTAGATATATGAAATCATTTTCATCAAGATGTTTAAATTAAACACAAGTATCAAACTTGCTTCTGCAAAATCTGAGGTTCTTCATGAACTCGTCAAATCTCATATTCCATTGTCGAGAAAGCCATATAAAGACTTCTTAAGAAGAAAAACCTTGTACTCTTTTCCATTGACTACAAAACTTTTTGGTTGATGCATCAAAATTTCTTCATCTAACTTGCCTTGAAGGAATGTTGTTTTCACATCAATTTGCTTAAGTTCTAAGTTAAAAAAAAAGCCACCAAAGACAATATTATATGAATGGAAACATGTTTAACTACATGGGAGAATAACTCTTGGTAATCTATACCTTCAACTTAAGAGTAGCCTTTTGCAACTAGTCTCGCTTTGAACCTTGGTTTATCTATCCCTAGAATTCCTGATTGACATTTGAAAATCCATTTACAGCCCACGATCCTCTTCTTCTCTAGTTTATCTATTAGAACCCATGTTTCATTTTGAGAACATATACCGTTTCTTCATTCATTGTCCTTTTCCATTTAGGCCAATGTTTGCTTTTCTTTGCAACTTCCAGTATTCTTGGTTCTTCGATTTTTAACTATTGTTTCACATTTAATGCAAAAGCTATTATCTTAGCTTCTGAATACTGTGAATGAGGATTGGTAATTCTTCTACTTCTATCTCTTGCCAACAAATAATCTTGCAAGGATCACTAAATACTGACCCATCTTCTATTCTATTTGCTGGTGTCTCAATGCAAGTTTCTTTGTTAGCTCCACCTTCAATCTATAACTCTTTACGAGGAGTATGTATTTCCCATGGGATACTGATGGTTTCTCCCAACCCATTTCTTTGGTCTTTGTTTTACATATTTTCCTTTGGTGTCTTCTGATCCTTGAACACCTTATTTTCTTGAAAGATTACATCCATACTCACTACACACTTCCTCTCCTCAAGTATCCAGATTTTGTAACCTTTTATGCCTTTTGGATTATCTAAAAACACACCTTTCTTTGCTTGAGGTTTCAATTTACTTTGATCTGTATGTATAAAAGCAATTGATCCAAACCTTCTAAAATGTGAGTAAGATGGTGTCTTTCTTGTCCAACATTCCTCCAGTTTTCACAATTTATAGCTATGGAGGGACTTAGATTTATGAGGTAAACTGAAGTCATTGTCTCTTTTGCCAAAAATGCTTCTCCAAGACCAGATTCCACCAAGAGACATCTAACCTTATCAATGATTATGAAATTCATTTTTAAGCTACTTCGTTCTGCTGTGGCGTATATATGTATGTTCCATGTCTCAATATACCACTTGACTTGCACAACACATCATAGTTCTCGTTAACGAACTCCTGTTTGTTATCGGTTCTAAGGTGTTTGATTTTCTACGAGCATCTTCCATTCTTTGAATTTATTAAATGCTTTTTCTTTTGTTTTGATGGCATAAATTCACACCTTCCTGATGTAGTCATCTACAAGAGAAAGAAAAATAGTGACATTTGAATAAGGACGAAGTTGCATTTTGAGAACCCCACAAATTAGAATGTACATATCCCAGAGGTTCCTTTGTTGTGTGTTTTCCAATATTGAACACGAGTTTGTTTGGTTTTCCAAGGACACAATTTCACAAAACTTTAGTTTCCCAATCTTTTTCTCATCAGTCACACCTTTATTGGCTAATATGTGCATCCCTTTGATGCTCATACGGCATAATCTCTGGTGCTACAGGTTTGCTTCCGATTTTGCAATCTGGTTTACTGAACCAGTTATAATTCTACCACAAAGAACATATATCCACCTTCTAGCTTGCCCTTCATAATCATAAGAGCTCCTTTGAATATCTTCAGAATACCATTATCAGATCTGTAACTATATCCTCTTTGATATAAAGTAACAAGAGATATAAGATTTATCTTTAAACCCAGGATATACCTCACTTGTTGCAGACTTCTCTCTAAACCATTATGAAGTTTAATTCTCACATTTCCAATTCCTTGAATTCACATGTCTGGTTATTTCCATAAGAACCTTCCCTCCTTTTGTACTATTGTTAAGACTCAAACTATTCATTCCTTGGAGTCATATGGAATGTGGAATTCGAATCTAAAATCCATTGATCTTTTGGATTTTTGTTCGAGATGGTAAGAACCTCTGATTCATGGTCATTTTTAATTACTGCAGCAGCTCCACCTTACTGTGAAGTATGTCCAATTTCTGAAGCAATCTTCTTTGCTTTACAAGCTCTTTTGAAGTGTCCGTCTTTACTGCAATACCAGCAACCTGTACCATTCTTTCCTTTTGATTTAGACCAAAACCTTGGCATGTTCCTTCCTTTGTGCCTCTCCCTTTTTTTGTTCTACCTCTAGCAACCAATCCTTCTATAGCACCTTTATGTCCTTTTGCAGCAAATTCCAGCTCTTTGAAGTATGTTGCACACTTGTGACTTCATCAAGGCTTATGTTTTCGCTTCGACTATAATATATTGTATCCTTGCATTGACATGCTACATGCTCCGTATCTCCGCAATTCACACAATACATAGCGTTTGTGGAGATACAGACCACATAGTGTGGTTCATGGCGAGGTTATCGATCAGCTCGTATGGCTCCTCCACACTCAGATCCATAAACGATCCTCTAGCAGCGTTATCCAACGTCGTTCGGTGTTCGTCTGAAATTCCATTATAGAAAGTTTGGATAACATACCACTGCTCGAGACCATGGTGTGGACACATCTGTAGAAGATCCTTAAATCTACCCCACGCTTTGAACAACGTTTCTCCATCTCTGCATCTAAACGTTGTGATTTCCCCCTCATCTGAATCTTCTTGCTCGGACGAAAGAATCATGAGAGGAAAAATGTGCAGAGCTGGCCCCAAGTCGTGATTGAACCAGCGGGAAGCGATTGCAGCCATGTTTTCGCTCGTCCCCCAATTGAGAAGGGGAAGAGACGCAGTAAGATCGCGTCCTCTGAGACTTCGTGTATCTTGAATGTACTGGAAAGCTCTAGGAAGTCTCTGAGGTGCTGATAGGGATCCTCGTGATTTCCACCCATGAATTGCTTCTGATAAAGCATGTTGATCATCGCCGGTTTAATTTCAAACTGTTCTCTCACAATAGTAGGCATCCGTATGGCCGTTTGCATGTTGTTCATGTTTGGCACCACGTAATCTATGAGGCGACGTGGTGGAGGAGCCTGTGGTTCTCGCAGTGCGAGTTGCTGTTGCTGCATATGTTCTTACAGGTTTTTACGCGTATTTGGTTCATTTTGGAGCTAAAGGACATGCACGGAGCTAAGGAGCAACTTCGAGGATCATCACGGGAAAAACGGGACGAGATCTAGCAAGAGGAGCCTCCACCCGGTCGGGCACAACTCATGCCCGATCGGGCAAAAGCTACGGCAAATTTGGTGCACAATTCATGCACGACTCGGGCAAGAAAATGCCCGACCAGCTGCCCTATACCCGAGCGGGCTCACACCATGCCCGATCAGGCATCCCTTGCAGCCCCATGACCCGTGCGACATGACCTAGCCGCACCCGAGCGGGCACATTCAAAGCCCGAGCGGGTCGCGACCCGAGTAATCAGCTAAGTTAAGTAAAATTAACTTAAAATAAAAGGTAACTTGTGGGGGGAATGAAGGCAACACTTAGACCGACTTAGGAGGCATAAAAGAGGCCAAAGGACGACGTTAGAGAAAAATGATTCATTCAGTTCATGATTGGAGAAGAATTCTTGCGAAGAGGCAAGCAAGGAGCATTGGAGATCAACCCGACACTTC
>CM071869.1:28834403-28869029 GCA_036759665.1 Gynandropsis gynandra
CTTAGGAATAATGATTGCGTTCGTAAAGCTGCCATGGTACGGGTTAATCACTGTTGGAAGGTAGGGTTGCACGTACTCATGGTTAGGAGGTTTAGGCTCGGAAGAATCACTCCTCACCTTAGGGCATGAATTTCCCGTTGTCAAGATAAGTTGATAGATCTATGATCCTTAGTTGTTTCATTCATACGATAGCCGGTATCCCGACACCCGTAGTGCTCGTCATATCTGAGTTCATCCCCAACCTAGTATCGTTCTCACCACTTAGGTTAGTTTTAGATATTTAGGACCATATCCTCTTCTATCCTTATTCGTCTTATTTTAGTTCCATTCTTAGTTTTTGGCTGCTTTAGTCCCCAGAGATCGACCCTGGTACTACACGATCCGTATACTTGCGGTGAAGTGGTCTAGGATAATTTATAACTCGTGTTTCCACACGTCAGTGTGGACACATCTATAGAAGATCGTTAAATCTGCCCCACGCTTCAAACAACAATTCTCCATCTCTGCATCTAAACGTTGTGATTTCCCCCTTATCTGAATCGTCTTGCTCGGAGAAAAGAATCGTGAGAGGAACAATGTGCAGAGCTGGTCCCAAGTCGTGATTGAACCAGCGGGAAGCGATTGCAGCCATATTTTCGCTCGTCCCCCAATTGAGAAGGGGAATAAACACAGTAGGATCGCGTCCTCTGAGACTCCGTGTATCTTGAATGTACCGGAAAGTTCTAGGAAGTCTCTAAGATGCTGATGGGGATCCTCGTCATTTCCACCCATGAATGGCTTCTAATAAAGCATGTTGATCATCGCCGGCTTAATTTCAAACTATTCTCTAACAACAGTAGGCATCCGTATGGCTACTTGCACGTTGTTCATATTCGGTACCACGTAATCTCTAAGTCGATGTGGTGGAGGAGCCTGTGGTTCTCGCGATTGAGGTGCGAGTTGCTATTGCTACATATGTCCATGGCCGTTCTGATTATCCATCTTTCATTGATTTGACGGCTCTGCGAAGAACTAATAAAAAACGATTTATGTAGAAAGAACGAAAGAAAAGAAAACAAAAAAGAAAAACAAAACAAGAATGACTCTAGGCTCGAATCTAAGACGTGTTGACAATTGTCCACGGCAACGGCGCCAAAAACTTGATGCGTATTCAAAGTTGAACAACTAACCTAAACTACCCGCAAGTGCACGGCACATGTGTAGTACTTTAGGTGTCGATCCCACAGGGACTATGCAACACAACCTAAACCCAAACTACGGATCAAACTTGCAAACGAACGAAATATTGATTTTAGGAATGAAATACTAAAAACAATAAACTAACGAGTTCTTAACAGTGAGATAAACGTTTTAGGAATCCGGTTTCACCACAAGACTACCAAAACCAACAATCAACCTATCTAATCATGTAATCCTGATCAAGTTATCTAAGTCAGACGATCCTAATATGATATCTACCCTCTCTCAATGCATAGACACATGATCTAGTCAAGTTATCACCTACTTTCGTGGCTGGCACCTTAACCTAAACTCATAAGTTTTATGATTCATCCGTTTTACCCTCAACCGTTGCTACCCTACTTTCGTGGCCTAACCTCGGTTGTTCTAAACCTAATCTTCTAGGACTAGAATTCTCCTTTCGGTCCTTCTCCTAATCCCTAACACATGCATCTACTTGGCCTTCATAAATACAAGTCATTCTAGCACTCAGACAAAGAAGAGATAAACGAAAACGGGAAGTTGCATTCAAAGATAAATCAAAAGCGGTTTCGGGATAGCCAAGGGCTAATCCCTTCTCCTAGAACAAAACGACTATTCGCTCATGCGTTCAAAAGAAAACAACATAATCGAAGTAGAAAGTCTAAAGAACATAAAAAACAAACGAAACCGAAGTCTTAAATTGATCTCCAATGCCCCTTGAATGTCTCCTCCGCAAGAGTGTCCTTCTTCTCCGATTCTCTCTCTACTCTCTCTCTTCCACTCCCTCTCAACCGTTGTGTTTTCTCCTCTCTCATTCCTGTCCATGAACCCTAGCTCTCCTCTTTGTCTTTCCTTCTTCTTTTCTTTCCTTTTTCTCCTTGTTTTCCTTTTGGCCGTTCACTTCTTCCTCTTTGTCGCAGCAGCCACCGTTTTACCTTTTTCATGTGTTTTCCATTTTTGATTAAGTTGGGCAACGTTTCCATTCCTTTCTACAGCAAAATATCTCTTATTACTCTTCTGTAACGTCTTTTTCCTTTTTGTATAAGTAACCAACAAGTTCCTTTTCGTGTTTAGACATAATTTCTTTTCTAGTTTTTGCAGGTGACGGACGCAACCCGTGCGGGCTGGAGTATGTGCCCGGCGCGGGCTGCGGCGTGCCATTAATACTGGAAACAAGGCCTCCCCGCGCGGGCTAAAGAGTGCCCCACGTGGGCTAATGCTCATAGTGAAGCCCGTGCGTGCTGAGGACCTCCCTACTCGTGCTGAAGTTGCTGGGGGTCAAGCCTCGCGCGGGCTAGCTGAATGCCCTGTGTGGGCTGTGTTATTCCTCGCCGATTCTTGTCCCGTTTGTTCCGTGATGATCTTCGATGTCAGTTATTTGCCCGTACGTCTTTTAGCTCCAAAATGAACCGAATTTGCATTACAACCTTTAAGGACACAAAAAACACGAAAACGAGTAAAACAGATACAAAATCATACGTAATCATCGTATCTTTATCATAACATCTCTTATATCATGCGAAAAATACATATAAAAATGAGATGATCAGTATTCGAGGAATTCAAGCTCTTTCCTAGGGAATGACTCTCCCGATGCCTAAACCCACTATCTAGCATGTGTACTACCAATCTCCTAATTGTGTAACCTCACCTACTAGATGCATTGAGATCGTTATCCTAATTCCTAAGTTCAATCAATCGAGACAAGGTTCTAAGTCAATTGAGACTTCATATCATGGCTACGTTCCAAAATCCAATTCATCTCCCAATGCAATTAGATTTTTATAATCATTCATTCAAGCTACCAACAAGAATAAAAGCATTACGAACAACTAATCAATCCGAAACGAACAAATATTATAACCAAGCATTAAGAACAAAACTTGGCAAAGCTCTATAACCCATGGCTATGGACCTACTCGGACATGAACTTAGAAAACGAAACACAAAAGATAACTATTGTCTCTCGGATATTCCTTTTGCTTCTTATTTTCTATTTGCCTACTCGTGTTGCACCCCTTTTCTATTTTTTGTTTTGGTTTTCGTCGTGATTAGACCATTACCTCATTAAATTGTACGACGGGCTTTGAAATACCATAACTTTGCGGACGAAGCACCGAATTACTTGATTTTTTTCTCATCCCATTCATATTACAAATATAAAAGACAACCCGGTTGCTGGAGGCAGCCCGACCCCATTTTTGAGCTAAAAATCTTTAATTTAGATTGATCCATTGGATTTTTAGAGCCGAAAGATGCCTTTTTTGAGTTTCTTAGGATAAGCATGTCACTTCTTCTCAATATGCCGCTCGCGTTGCGTTTGTCTCTCGGATATTCCTTTTGTTTCCTATTTCCTATTTGCATACTCGTGTTTACCCCCTTTTCCGCTTTTTTTTTTGTTTTCCTCGTGATTAGACGATTGCATTATTGAATTGTACCACGGGCTTTGAAATACCATAACTTTGCGTACGAAGCACCTAATTACTTGATTTTTCCTTATCTCAACAATCAACTTATTGAGGTAAAAGACGCCATGGGTTGCTGGAGGCAGCACGACCCCGTTTTCAAGCTAAAAAGCTTTTATTTAGGTCGATACGTTGGATTTTTACAGCCAGGAGATGCCCTTTTCCAGTTTCTTAGGAAACGCAAGTCACTTCTTGTCAATACGCCGCTCGCGTTGCGTTTGTCTCTCGGATTTTCTTTTTGCTTGCTATTTCTTATTTGCGTACTGGTGTTGCACCCCTTTTCCGCTTTTTTTCCTCTGTGATTAGCAGATTACAACATTGAATTGTACGATTGCCTCTTAAATACCATAACTTTGCGTAAGAAGCACCGAATTGCTTGATTTTTTCACATCTCATTCATGTTTTTTAGATAAAGGACGCCCCGGGTTTCTGGGGGTAGCCCGACACCGTTTTCGAGCTAAAAATCTTTTATTTAGGTCGATACGTTGGATTTTTAGAGTCGGGAGATGCACTTTTAGAGTTTCTTCGGGAAACACAAGTCACTTCTTGTCAATACGCCACTTGCGTTGCGTTTATCTCTCGGATATTCCTTTTGCTTCCTATTTCCTATTTGCCTACTCGTGTTGCACCCCTTTTACGCTTTTTTTTTGTTTTCGTCGTGATTAGACAACTACAACATTGAATTGTACGACAAGCTTTGAAAAACCATAACTTTGCGTACGAAGCACCAAATTACTTGATTTTTTCACATCTCATGGACACTCTCATAGCAATGTTCTAAGTATCAGTTTTCCTGATCTAATGATAAACATGAAGCATTTGAAGCTTGCATGTTAGGAAAGCACAAAAAACAAGTTTTTCCAAACTCTGTTTCGGTTTATAAAACCGTTTTGAATTGATCTATTCTGACGTTTGGACAGCTCCATGTGTTTTTCAGGATCAAAATAAATATGTTGTAACCTTCATCGATGAAAAATCAAATTTTACATGCCTTTATACTATCTCGTCTAAGAGTTGTGTTTATGATGTGGTTGTGAAGTTTCATAAGCATGTTTTAACTCAATATGATGCTAAAATAAAATGTCTAAGGACTAACAATGGTGGAGAGTATACTTGAACAACAAGGAATTACACACCAAACCTCGTGTCCCTATACTCCGCAACAAAACGGAGTGGGCGAGAGAAAAACAGGCACCTAATGAAAGTCTCGAGAACTATCATGTTCAATCAAGAAGTTCCTAAAAGGTTTTGGTCCGACGCAGTCATGACTGCGTGTCACATCATTAATAGAATTCCAACAAAGTTTCTAAAAGGAAAAATCACCTTATGAGGTATTAAACTCTATAAAATCTGATCTTGAGTACTTTAGAACTTTCGGTTGTGTGTATTTTGTTCTTGTTCCTGACTCACAGCGAAACAAGTTGGAACCAAGGAGCACTAAAGCCATGTTCATCGGATACTCGGTAAATAAAAAAACTACAAGTGTTTCGATCCTAAAACACAACATGTAATGATGTCTCGAGATGTACGTTCCTCGAAGACAAGAGCTTTCATGATAAAATCTCCTGGGAAGAGATTAAAGGAATCTCAAACCAAATGATATAGGCTTGTCCCTTAAAAGTCTAGTAAATACTATTTCGACAACTAACAATGAAACAGGTCCCCTACCTAGTGTACATGTGCATCATGAAGACCAAAATGACCAAGAAATCTCAGAAAAATGAAGAACAAAAAAGCCATTATGAAATCATACCTTTTAAGCAAAATCATGAGTAGAAAACTAGGGCCTCAAATCATGAGAACAAAGAACAAAGCCATGATCACAACCAAAATGAGGATCATGACACCGAAGAAATTGAAGGAAATGAGATAGTGCCTGAGAGAAGCACTAGAATAAGGCAACCAATCTCAGATTGGATTCACAATCCTATTCAATGGAATGGTAACCAAACACCCTATTTCAATGGTGTGGCAACCAAACACCCTATTCAAAAATTTTCTTCTTTAGCATTTATCTCTACTGATAACAAAGCTTTTCTTAGTAAGATTGACAGGGATATCAAGCCAAAAACCTATAAAGAAGCCAAAGGGAAGCCAGAATGGGAGGAAGCCATGCCGAGGAGCTAGCAGCCTTAGAAAAAAAACATGGGACCTTGTCCCTCTTGTTAAATAAAAGAAACCCATAGGAAGCAAATGGGTATACAAAATCAAATATAAGAGTAATGGGGAGGTAGAACGTTACAAGGCTCGACTTGTAGTGAAAGGGTATAATAAGAAGTATAGGGAAGATTATACTGAGACTTTTACCCCTGTTGCTAAACTTCATTCTATTCGATTTATATTTTCTGTTGCTATTAACCTTAATTGGAATTTGTGGCAGATGGATGTTAAAAACATTTTCCTTCAGGGGAAATAAAGGAAGATATCTATATGAAACCTCCCCCGGCTCTCCAAACAGAAAAAGGAATCGTATGCAAACTAAAGGGAGCTCTCCATGGACTTAAACAATCCCCACGAGCTTGGTACACTAGGCTATATGATGTTGTTCGAAATTATGGTTTTCAGGGGAGTGAGGCTGATCATTCCATGTTCATGATTCGAATCACTTCTCGCATCATTGTTCTCTTAGTTTATGTTGATGATATCATCATAACAGGTGATGATAATAAAGGCATAGAAAGTGTTAAAAACGTTTTCTAAAAGAAACTTTTGATATAAAAGATCTAGGTGAATTTAAGTACTTTCTTGGAATTGAAGTAACTAGATCTAATGATTCTTTCTCAATGAAAATATGCTTTAGATATTTTGAATGAAACAGGTAAACTCGAATCTAAGCCAGCCAAGACCCTCATCGAAGAAAAATACAAAGACTTGCATGAGGGGGAACCATTTCATGATATAGAACTATACAAACATCTTGTAGGTAAGCTAATATACCTCACGATAACAAGACCTGACTTGTGTTATGCTGTGAATTAGGTCAGCCAGCATATGCATGCTTCGAAGGAACAACATTGGAAAATGGTGGACCGAATCCTCTGATATATCAAGAACGCCTGATGTGCGAACTATCAAGCAATAAAAATGCCTAACATTCACTTACCGCAAGAGTACGGATCGGTGTAATACAAGGGTCGAACTCTGGGGACTAATGCAACCTAAGCTAAGAATACGACTAAACTAAGACGGATTGAATTGGTGGTGATGTGGGACAAATTTCTAAAACACTAAAATGAATGATGACATCGATGAGAAGACGTGAAAAAACTTGATAATTAAGAACACTGTAGGTTTCGGGTTACCGGGATTTGCAAGGATGCAACAAACAAAGGATCATGAACCTATCGATTATCTTGATAGCGGGGAATTCATGCTCATAAATAAAGAATGATTCTCTTGACACCTAAGCCACCTAACCATAACAATGTGCAATCCTACCTCTCTGCAGCGATTAACTCATGATTACGGTAGCGTTAAGCGCGAAATCCTAATTCCTTAGACGATTAACCGACGGCTAAATTCTCATTAATCGAAATTAATCAACAATCAACGATTCTGGATTCATAATCTAACTTCCTGGCTAAACACGAATTCCTAAGTTACTCAGCGGCCAGCACAAGTATGGAACGATTTTGATTGTAAAATCGAAATTCAAGAAAACTTCGAAAGGTCTAAGCATGAACGCATAATTTCTAGCATCCATTACAAATTCGATATCCCTAACCCTTAGCTAGAAGCTTACTCACTCATGGTTTCTACTATAAAACAAGAGAAATTAACCCTAGACTTGATACAGAATAAGAAATACAATTCCTCGGTCTTCCCTATCTCGTTACTGAAGTCTGAATTGTTGTTTCTCTCCTTCTCCAGCTTCTCTTGAGTTTCTCCTCGTGTTTTTCGGTCTCTTTTCTAGCTTGATCCATCTTCCATCATCAGCCGCCCCTCTTTCTTTTTATTTTTTGCTCAAAACCTAAAACAGTTAGGTCCTAAAAAGGGGACCCGCGTGGGCTAGGTGCTCAATCCGTGCGGGCTCATCATGTATCAATCAGTCCGAGCGGGCTCTTTGTCTCCCCGAGTCATGCAACATTCGCTGGAAATGCAGACCACACGGGTTAAGATATACACCCTGCGCCGCACGGGGTCATCATGTTTATCCAATCCGAGCGGGTTCTCTTCTAGCCCGAGGCGTGTGAAATTTTCAGGGGTTGCAGCCCGCACGGACTAAGGTGACAGCACGCGTGGGTTAATGTAGTCTCATGGAGCACGATCTGGTTGATGTTCAGCATGGTCGGGCTCAAACTTCTGATGGCTGAAGCCCGCGTGGGGCTTCTCCCAAGCCCCCGCGGGCTAAGTTAACTCTGTGTTTTTGCTCCTCTTGCTCGATACTCAGGTGTTCCATTTGGTTATGTGACCTGAATTTTCTCCGAGTGGTTTATAGCTTTCAGTATGTGCGGTTGAATCCAGGAATTGACATTCTAAACCTCGTTTAGGCCATGTCGTCTTAAAACCTGAAAATCAACAAAAAGGAGTACATAGAGAATGTTCTATCGCTTTTGTAACTCGTGTTATGCAAACTATGTGAAAATGATGTAAATGCCTAGCCTAAAACTAACACACACTACATGTTAGCAAACTCGCCCAGACTTGAACCTTTGTTTGTTCTCAAAAAAAAACTATGGCTAAGCACAAGAAGAGTTCAAAAACAATCGGAAACTAGCATAAATTTTCCGAAAAATTCGTCATCATGCACAACAACGCGTCACACGAACATAGACTTAGGTGAACCTAGTTCAGACTTCTATCGACCGAGAGCTATAAGCCATGCAATCCAACATATCGCCAAAGTTCATTTCACTACCCCTAGACAACATCCAAGCAATCTCCATACCAAATTAGTCATGTAGATGTGAGAGATTATTCCTAAAGATATTTTTCATCTTTTGTTTTCTGTTTTTTTTTCGCGCTCGGTTTCAATGACTTCGTTGTCGAAAAGGGTGACTTTCTACTTAAACCCAGGTTGCCAATTGGCACACTCATAAGGTTTTATAACCTTAGCAGAGTGAAAATCATCTCAAATCCTTAGGACGTAGAAAAGCGCCTCAACCCACCACGTAGACCCGAACCATCAAGATCGATGCACTCATGTCAATATAAGATGGAAATAGTTAGACAGCGGAGTGTGAGCGCATGGATTCATAAAAAAATAAAAAATCTAAAAGGTGTCTCACTTAGCAAAGAGAATGATATATACGGAGATATAGACACTTGGGACTAAAACCTAGGGGACAGAATACAACTATGAGCCAATGATTCATGCACAACTACTAGACTAGTCGGTATCAATAAGTCCTTTTCAGAAAACCTAGACTTTTGTTCCCGATTCGACAAAGTTGCGCAAAGATGACTAAAGTTTGTAGTATCATACTAGGTATTAGGTAAGAATCCTAAGAATTAAGAAAAAGAAAAAAAATAAACACCTAATCCTAATCGCGATCATAGCACTCAAAGAGTGCCCCCAGACTTGAATAGAACACGGTCTCGGTGTTCAAAATCTATGAGAGGAACTTGCATGCCAAAACTCGAGAGAAGATAAGGAAAGTGAGAACGAGTACACTTGGTGTATTTTGCTTTCCCGAGTTGGTGATACAGCTGGATGTTATACACGTCTACTCTATTGTGGGTATTATCGTTGAAGAGCCTGTGATAAGAGTCATGCAACCCAAAATAGAGAAGATAGTAATACATCATAATGTCTGATAGAGTGTACAAAAATGCAAAAAAGAAAAAAAAATTAAAGTTCCATATAGCAAAAAAAATTGAAAAAGGAAGAAGAAAATAATAAAGGAAAGAAAGATGGACTAGTCCTCTTCCTCCCCCACCGAAGGTGGCTTGAGGGTGTGCTGGCTGTGCGGAGGTCTAGGTGGATAACAAAACGGCTGAAGCTCGTACTGGAGGTGTGGATGGTAGGGAAGGCCCCCTATGTGGTAGTCTTAAGGGATTGGAACGTACGGCTCCGAGAAGTATTGCATACTCAGCTGCTGGAATTGTCGAACAGACTCCGCGATGTAGTATGTGTGTTGAATGGATTGCTCATGGAACTGCTATTGCTCCACATACCTCACTGCGTCGAGGTCGTATCGCTGATCCGCCATGAAGGACTGATAATGGCTCTCCTCTGCGATATACCAGAGAACATCAGAAACACCTTCCATAGAAGGGCAGTTAGAATGTTGTCTATGGTAATCAGGGCGAGTACGTGGTTGAGGGGGAGCGTGCCGGCTACGCTGTCGGGATATCCCTTGTCTTGGTGTACCTGCTGGAGCTAGGTCTACCTCATTCAGTCATGGATTAAGGTCCGGGCATCTGAATCTGGTCGAGGTGGACCTCCAAGGTTCGACCATGCTCATCCCAGTAGCTCCAGATGATCCTCCTTGGATCATTAGATATGGCCCGTCGGTTTCTGAGGTTCTGGAGGTAGAGCTCAGGCACCTCATCGATCTTTTCCTCTGTCAGAATTCCAAGGTTGATCTCGAGCCTCCGAGCTATCATCATGACCACTCTGCCACAATCGATCTTTGAATCCTTGCTGCCCTTGTCGGTGACGATGTCTAAGAAATGCTGCATAATCATGGGTGCCAAGTCGATATCGCCCATATCTTAATCACCACCATCAACATCTAAGTGTACCACGTGCTTCAGGTACCCCAGCTCTAAGTGGTTGACTCCACTCTTTGCTCCTTCGCCAAAGATGGAGGAAACTAGGAAATAGTGGAAGTACCTGAGGGCTGGATGGTGTATGTGGTTGGCCTTAAACTTCGTATTCAAATAGTTCTCATACACCATCCGGCTCGAGAACTATATTGGTTGCTGCTTATCAAATCCCGGCAGTTTGGCGTATGCGCTATACGGGACGCCTAGCACAAAATCAAATTGCGCTGCATGGAGGCAATAGTTCTGTCCCAGCAGACGAAACTCCATAAACACCTTCTTCGGGTTTGCAAACTCGGGGGAGAAGGCGTTGTAAGATGCTAGGAATTACGCAGTGAGGTTGTGGTATGTGTACTCCCTTGCCGCCCGCAATCCCCTCCACTCCATTGTGTTAAACATATTGTTGATTTGCTCTTCTATGTGGAGAGCTTGCATGGCTTCCGTGATAAGAAGCGAGATGGCTGAATGCGCGACAGCAACTCATTGATTTTTGACTTGTGGCTGGACAGAAAGGTCGTTGTCCGGTAGTTATACTGCTGAAGGGATGTGGTGATGGGTGTATACGCAATTAGCTCCATGATAGTATCCGACTGTGCGGGCCATCCCTCCTCCGGATCATAGTTGGCTCGTCTTTTCTTTGAGCTCTTGAACAGTTTAGGAGCCATCTGCAAAATAGTTAAAGAGATAGAATCAATTAGGTTGACTGTTTGCATCAGCCCACGCGGGTAGAGTGTGTAACCCGCTCGGGCTATATGTCTAGAAAATTTCCCCCGACTCGGGGTCACTAAAGCCCCGCGCGGGGGCTGTGTTCCGAGACGAGGTACCCGCGTGGGTTGGTTGTGAAATCGTGACCTGACAATCCTAATTCGAGCCGCAATCCATATCAAATCAACCTAAATTCTTCCAATGCAGGCCTAAATCTAGTCCAAATCGGTCGCAGACATAAAGTAGTTCTTGAAAATACCTGGATTAAGTGAAGAATTCGAAGGATTTGAGAGAGTTTGAGAGAGAATAGGGAGAGAGATTTCGAGTTTCTGGCCGAGGGGTTTGTTGGTAAAGGGGTCGGGGGAAGCAATGGCGGTGACAGTAGTTTGAAGAGTGTCGGTCGGTGGTGAGAGGATTCAAGGGTAGATGCACGCTCGGGGGGTTTAATTTGTGAGGGTTAAAGTGGCCGAGTTACTTGAAATATTTACTAACCTTTGTAAACTGACCTAGCCCGCGTGGGGCGTGAGATCTAGCTCGTGCGGGTAGAGTGTAGCACGTGTGGGTCTCCTGCACAGCCCGCGCGGTTTGTGCTGCATTCAGAAAAAAAAAAAATCACAAGGAAAAACAGGCAGCACATAATCATGAAAACCACTAAAATCTTGGAGAAATGTATATGTCCTAAAAAGAGTTCAAGAGCAAAAATAAAAAAAAGGATACGAAGCTTGGGTTGCCTCCCGAGAAACACTTGTTTAAGGTCTCGAGCCTGACCCTTACACTCTAGGCATATGTGATATCGGAAAGAGGAGGTATGCCACTTCCGTCCTCTACGTGATCAGCATAGCATGGCTTTAATCTCTGAGCGTTTTCCATTAACGAATCCCCATTTCCCTCGTCCAATCCTACGACTCCATGGTATCCCTGTCAGACTCGACATTGCTTGAGTGCTTCCTCGGTGTTCCAGGCGGGGTAATTGTGTGTGCAGGAAACCGAGTGTGTAGGAAATGAGGTGCAAGGCTGAAGTAATGTAGCCCGCGCGGGCTGTACACTATGCCCGTGCGGGTCTTCTACTCCCGAAGATGTTGCTCGTGTCGAGGTTCTAGCTAACCCGCGTGGATTCTTGTTCATGTGATCTGCCGGAGCGGGCACAACTACCACCCCGTGCGGGCTATGAAATGTATCATTTACCCCTGAGACATTTGCCCGAGTCAAGGTGTGATCTACCCCGCACAGGTCTTGCAATTCAGGTGTAACCCGCATGGGTTGAAGTATGGGCACGCGCCGGCTAGTCCTCATCTGCGGTGTTGTCAACTTCTCCATGAGTTGCATGCATGCATCGACATCTTGGGGTGATTGAAATAGGCTCCCGGTGCATTCGGACAGTGGTATCTCCACGGGATAGATGTCGTGATATTCACGTTGAACTTTCTTTGCTAGTTCATACATCGTGTTAATGTGCATCACATGTTCAGTCATATATGGCTTCTTATGCGCATCATCGAGCTTCAACTCAATGGACTCGTCTTCGAACTTCATGACCAATCTCCCTTCAGCGCAATATATAACAATTTTTGTCGTGTTGAGGAATGGTCTTCCCAAAATGATGGGGATCTTTGGGTTTATTTCCATCTCCACTACTACGAAGTCTACTGGAAACTAGAATTCTCAACTTGTACAGCAACATTCGTCAATATGCCTACGGGACTTCGTACAGATTGATTGGCCAAGGTAATTACCATGCGTATGGGCTATAGATCTCCTACTCGATTGAGTTTTTTTAACAAGTAACAGTGGTAGCAAGCTTACACACGCTCCGAATGTTGATTAGTGCATGATCAATCTCATAATCATAGATCTTACAAGGGATGACAAAATTATCTGGATCGGGCATCTTCTAAACCATTGTAGGTGGTTGCATGAGCGAGTTGGTGACCATCACTACCTTATTGTCTACGGTCCTCTTCCTCGTTATTATGTCCTTAAGGAATTTGGCGTAAGATGGCATCTTCATAAGCGCATCGTAGAATGGGATGGTGACTTGCAGCTTCCTTAGGATTTCCATGAATTTTGCGAATTGAACATCGTCGTTTTACTTCCTTTGGCGCTGCGGGAAAGGTACGGGTAGTGCCTTTGGGGTAGGTGGCACGTAAGGCAGCTCCCTCTCCTCTTCCTCGTCAGTCTTCTCCTCTTCCAAGCCTTGAGTAATGGGTTTTTCATTTGTATTGCTCAGAGGCTCTCCTCTGTTTGCTGTGGAATGCAGGGTTGCTCCACCGTATTTCTACTCCTTAGATATATGACGTTGACTTGTTCCCAGGGGTTTTCCTCCAGTTTCCAAGGTAGTTGTCCTGGCTGTCGGTTGGACCCCTGGACCAGCTGTGCCACTTGCATATCCAAGTGCTTCAAGTGTGCTTGGAAGCTCTCCATTTGCTTCCTCATGTCATCTTCGTCAGCCTTGATTCCTCCAAGCGCGTAGCTCTGACGTTTCTGCTCTTGCAGCAACAATTGAAGTGTAGAGAGAATTTTGGAGTCACCTGAAGGTTGTGCGCGATGCTGATAGCTATGGTCTTGGCCACTCCCTCTCGGTTGGACCTTGGTTTTGGTTTATTACCATCACCCGCGGTTGAAAATCCTACGAGTTTACCACGTTACTTGTATTGCCATAGGAGAGGTTGGGATGGCTCTTTATGTAGTTATGTTGGTAGGGCCGATTGTTGACGTAATTGACTTCCTCGATCCCTTGACCTATAGATGCATCTTGTCGCTTAACATGGAGGCCTCCCATCATACTGTATATATCCCCAACTTGTTGATTTATGTCTGTTAAGACCGGGTTGGTAATACCTAACTCATTTATCTCATCCTTGTATGAGAAATCACGGTTGTAATCTCCGACCTTCTTGCCTCCTTCCCTTGCCATGTTCTTGATCAAATTCTCGAGTTGTTGGAAAGTGAGGTTGCTGAGGGAACCACCACTCGCTGCTACAACCATGAAGCGTGTGGTCTCTTGGAGACCTTGCATGAAGCAGGTGATGAGGTACCTCTTGTCCATTCCATGATGCTGACAAATGCGTTGATATTTCTTGAAGCGCTCCCATGCATCATGTAAACTCTCACCTCTTCCTTGCAGGAACGAGTTGATTCGGCTCTTGGCGAGCAGCGTCCTATGGTCTGGGTAGAATTGCTGCTCTAACTCGTCCCATGAGGTAATGGACGCAGTAGGCAAGTTGAACAACCAACGTTGTGCTGCATCCTTGAGCGAGAATGGAAATGTGGATAGGTATAGATCCTCCCGTGTGACTCCTGTGCCAACTCTAGTTGTGCTGCAGAGCATCTTGAAGTCAGTGAGGTGTGCGTTTGGATCCTCATTCTCCATTCCTCTGAAAGCGGAATGGTTGAGCATCTGGATGAAAGCGGGTTGCAACTCAACCTGGTTTTCTATCAGACGGGCCATGCATGAAAGCAGTTGGGTGTGCTTTGGACCAGTACAAGCTCTGTAGGTTTCTTAGGCGGTGTCCATTTTGGATTTTGTTCCTTCCTCTTTGGAACCGTGTGTTTCTGGTATGCTCCCTTTATCTACTCTTCGGATTCAGAATATGTGGGTCTAGTTTTCCTCTTTTTGCACAAGTTCCGTATTGTTCTTTCAACCTCGGGATCGTATATGAGTAGCTTTTGTGTGGAGCTTCTCATACAATGGTACCTGCACAACAATAAACGAACAACCAAAGTGCAGATCTGATGTAGATAGAAAAGACTCGATAAAGGGAAAAGAAAAATGCAGAAAAATGACTAAGACTCCGGAAAGGATTGAATCTTAGTCTAGCTAATTCTTAATCTAGTACATAATTAGTCCCCGGCAATGGCGGCAAACACTTTATGTGCGAACTATCAAGCAATAAAAATGCCTAATATTCACTTACGCAAGAGTACGGACCGGTGTAATACAAGGGTCGAAATCTGGGGACAAATGCAACCTAAGCTAAGAAAACGACTAAACTAAGACGGATTGAATTGGTGGTGATGTGGGAAAAATTTCTAAAACGCTAAAATGAATTAGGACAGTGAAGAGAAGACGTGAAAAAGCTTGATAATTAAGAACACTATTGGTTTCGGGTTACCGGGATTTGCAAGGATGCAACGAACAAAGGATCATGAACCTATCGATTATCTTAATAGTGCGGAATTCATGCTCATAAATAAGGAATGGTTCTCTCGACACCAAAACCTCCTAACCATAACAACATGCAATCCTACCTCCCGGCAGCGATTAACTCGTGATTACGGCAGCGTTAAGGCGCACGATCCTAATTCCTAATTCAATTAACCGATCGTCCAAATAATCAAACTTAATCAACCATTCCGGATTCATAATCTAACCTCCCAACTAAACACGACTTCCTAAGTTACTAAGTGGCGAGAACAAGTGTGAAACGTTTACGATGTTGATTGTAAAACCGAAATTCAAGAAAACTTCGAAACGTCTAAGCATTAATGCATAATTTCAAGCATCTATTACAGATCCGATATCCCTAACCCATAGCTGGAAGCTTACCCACTCATGTTTTCTACTGTAAAACAAGAGAAATTAACCCTAGATATGACAAAGAATAAGAAATACGATTCCTCGGTCTTCCCTATCTTGTTACCGAAGTCCGGATTGTTGTTTCTCTCCTTCTCCAGCTTCTCTTGAGTTTCTCCTTGTGTTTTTCAGTCTCTTTTCTAGCTTGAGCCACCCTCTTCCATCATCAGCCGCCCCTCTTTCTTTTTATTTTTTGTTCAAAACCTAAAACAGTTAGGTCCTAAAAAGGGGACCCGCGTGGGTTAGGTGCTCAATCCGCGCGGGCACATCATGTATCAATCAGCCCGAGTGGGCTCCTTGCCTCCCCGGGTCGTGCAACATTCGCTGGACATGCAGCCCACGCAAGTTAAGATATACGCCCTGTGCGGAATCATCATGTTTGTGAAATCCGAGCGGGTTCTCTTCCAGCCCGAGGCGTGTGAAATTTTTTGGGGTTGCAAACCGCGCGGGTTCATGTAGTCTCATGGAGCTTGAGCGGGTTGATGTTCAGCACAATCTGGGCTAAAACTTCTGCCGGATGCAGCCCATGCAGGGGCTTCTCCCAAGCCCTCACGGGCTAAGTTAACTCCGAGTTTTTGTTCCTCTTGCTTGATGCTTGGGTGTTTCATTTGGTTTCGTGGCCTGAATTTGCTCCGAGTGGTTTGTAGCTCCCAGTATGTGCGGTTGAATCCAGGAATTGACATTCTAAAGCTCGTTTAGGCCTTATCGCCTTAAAACTTGAAACTCAACAAAAAGGAGTACATAGAGAAGGTTCGTGTCGGTTTTGTAACTCGTGCTATGCAAACTATGCAAAAATGATGTAAATGCCTAGCCTAAAACTATCACACACTGCGTGTTATCAACGCCCCTCGGAAGGTTCTCCACCATCACCCAAGTTACATCAGTAAAAATGATTAAAATCGAATAAACAACCAAGCGATATATGATGAATTGAATTGAGGTCACTTACCAATGCATCTATGGCCAAATTTGAATGTGTGGTGGTTGTCGTAAACAATGTCTTATAAGAAGAAGATGACCATGCTTTTGTATTTGATGATGATGATGATGTATACGGAAAATTACACAAATTGTCTCCAAAACCAGTGACGTGATAAACCATGACAACTTCGTGACAAAAAACTAAAAAATCCCCAATTCGAAAATCATGGTCCTTCGAGAAATATTTCCATCCATCTCTGAATCTGGGGTCGTCCAACTTGACTTCCCATGTTTTGTAAGAAACATCTGATTTAAGAGTTTTCGTGTCATTGGTCTTCGTTTTCCTTGTAACAAAACGCAAAAAAAATCATATCTCTACATTCTCTACATGTTAAGCACAGACTAAGAGACATATGAAGGGGATTACAAGGTAGTGTTCCCGATAGCTAGCAAGAATCATTTGGATGAAATGTGGGAAATGTGGGGTTTGAGAGATTTTTTATAGATAATTTTTCAAAGATTTTATTACAAACGGAGATGAAGACATGAGATGATGAAAGTTAGAGAGATAGATGGATAGAAGAAGAAGAGAGTTAGAGAGAGAGTGTGTCGTATTCAAAAAAAGGGAAAGGCTGGAATTCGAAAAGACAAGATTATGCCAACGAAACAATGAAACGGTACAAAGTGTTGTACTATACAACCTCTGACCAACTTTGACCACACAGTCATAAATTACGTTGGACATTTGAATTGTGTTTTCGATACATTTAGGAACTTAAATCGTGTTAATTTAGATACTTTACAATGTCAAACAATAGTTAAAAAGGGTTTTTCCCCATATGTCACATGAAGTGTAGAACGAATAAATGTGTTTCAAAAGTGATAGTAGTGTTTTACGAACTCGTTGGATGGATTTGACCAAATTTCAAAATAATACATTTAGAATTTCCACATTATTAATGTTATTGTTTATATTGATTCTTAGTTAAACATCTACAAAGCAAAAATTTTGAAAACGACATTTATAAAGCGACACGCATGGGTCGTATGGGTCGAAAGGTCACAAAGGTCAGAGTAGTTCGTTTTCACAAAATTAGGAACAGTATATGCGAACTCAATGAACTTATGGATTTATACGGATGAAAGGACATAGCCATTCAAAATAACACATTTTCAACGTTTAAATATGCATTGTACTAATATATGCCAATTGAGGGTCGCACAAGGGTCATATTGGGTCGCATGAGTCAGATGGGTTCCCGTGATATTGGGCCGAAAGGTCACAAAGGACACAATAGTCCTTTTTCACATATTTAGTAACAATAGATACAAACTCGACGAATTTATAGATTTATAAGGATGAAAGGATGTAAACCATGCAAAATAAGATATTTTTAACGTTTAAATATGCATCGTACTAATTTATCCTAATTGAGGGTCACATAAGAGTCATATTGGATTGCATGAGTCGGATGGGTTCCTATGATAACACGACTACCCAGACCTTAAGTAACACATAGAAAACACGATGTCCTTTTTCCACATTGTAGAGACTTGTGTGTGACTAAGTAAAGATCGAGTTCGTCGATTATCCAGACCTTAAGTAACACAGAGGCAATACGATGCCATGCGTCCACCATGTCACCTCCATGACGAAATCACAAAGGTCAAAAAGATTTTTCAGAGAATTTGGGGTTTGAGATGTAGACGAAGAGAGAAGAGAGATAGGAGTCAATCTCAAATGGGTGAGTTGGTGAGACTTAGAGAACTTGATGAACCTTTTAATACAGAGATGGATGGACAGATGAGAATGTGTCATAGACACACATATTTGAAAAAGTGCATAGCTGGCATTCGAAAAAACATATAGCTTAGCTTCGAAAAGACATCAGTTTGATATCTAAATGACGAGTCACAAGGGTCGCATGGGCCTCATGGGTCGCATTCGCAAGGGTCCCATCGGTCCTAAGGGTCGCTTAGGTTACAAGGGTCATATATCTCACAAGGGTTGCATGGGTCCCAAGAGACGCATGGGTCGCATGGTGATCGTTTCATTTTCATACGTATTTCTTACACGATTTTAGAGATGATTACGATATATATGCAATGTTTACGTATGATTTTATATTTTGTTTTATTCATTTTCATGTTTTTGTGTTCTTACAGGTTTTAATGTGTATTTGGTTCATTTTGGAACTAAAGGACGTACACGAGACAAAGTACCAACATCGAGGATCATCACGGAACAAACAGGACGAGAATCGGCGAGGAACAAGCTCAGCCCGTGCGGGGCACACCCTAGCCCACACAGGGCCTTTAGTTCCGCAATTGGTCCAGCAAATTGAGCACAAGTCGGGCAAGCGTGAGTATCATGCCACACACAGTTTTCAAGCGGATGGAGTTTGGGAACCTTAAACCGACGAAGATGTCTCTACGCCTCGCGGATCGTACAGTAAGACATCCGGTGGGAATCATTGAAAACGTTCCCACCATGGTAGGTAAGCTTTGCATTCCCACTGATTTTGTTGTACTTGAGATAACGGAAGACACTAGGACACCTATTATTCTTGGTAGGCCGTTCTTAGCTACTGCAGGTGCGATGATAGACGTACAACAAGGAAAGCTGTCCCTACGTGTCAAAGACGAAACGATCGAATTCATCCTGCCCAACCCCATGGACGAATCACCACTCAAGGAGTCTTACTTTACAGTAGATTCACTGGACGAGTTAGAGAAAGACACGCACGATCAAGTAAGTGTTTCCGATTCTCTTTTACGGTATTTGACACAAATTGCCGACAATGCAGGATTTGCGGACGAAAGAGCTGAGATGTACACGAAATTCATGAGTGCAATTGCAGCACTAGGAGACGCAGCTCTTCAATATGTATGTACGGGAATTATAGGGAGGACAGCCACGAACCTTCACTCGAAATTCAAAGGAGGCTGCACCCGCACTTGCACGAGGTAATGGAAAAAGATGTCATTAAACTTTTCAACGCAGATACCCCTTATCCCACCTTGTACAGCGAGCAAGTGAACCCCGTGCATGATGTGCCTAAGGGATGGCACGATAAGAAGACCCTATCTCATGACTTCCAATCAGGTGATTTCGTTCCACTTTCTAATTCTCGAGCTAAGTCTTTCTCGGGCGACCTACTGCCTTGTTGGTCTGATCCTTTTCAGGTACGAGATGTGGAACCATGGAGTGATGCGGGTGACACGTTCAACGCCAATGGACAGCGGCTAAAGCTCTACCAAGCCGCTCAACTGATCGAAAGTGGAAACTCTATTTCCCTTTCCGATCCACCCGTCGTGCACGCATGAGGAATGGAGACGTCAAAGCTTAATGACGTTGAATAAGCGCTTTCTGGGAGGCAACCCAGCTGTTTGTTTTTACTTTTCATGTTTAAGACTCGGTTATTTAATTTCCATAAAAAAACAAAAAAAAAGAAAAAATAAATAATATAACACCACAAACGTGCTTCACTTCCTTCATCCTCCATCGGAGATTCACGTCGAGGACGCCGTTCAATTCAAGTCTGGGGGGAGCAGCTCACGTTTGTCAGGTGATTTCGTTTCATTTTCTTTTGACTTTTTAGTTTTTAGGTTATTTTTGCGATTTTTAGTTTGTTTTTGTTTTGATTGAGTCAGAGTCGTCCCAAGGCACTTGTCCGGTGCCACGTTTTGAGATGAACCCCGAACCTAGGATGCTTAAGAAGTTAACCTTTTCCGTGAGACTTTGCATGATTGAGCTAGGTTGTCCTATGCGTTAGAGCTTATTAGTCGGCCGAAAAACAATAGGTCGTAGTTCTAGGGAATCCTAGTGTTACTTGTGCGGATGTTTAGACGAGGTTGCTAGGCTGGTCTGTCGTTTATTTTCTCTACCCAGATGGTCATACTTCGTGTAGACGACACTTCACTTTGGTTACATTGAGGATCATTGGATCATATAAAATCGAGCTTATTTTGCAGATTAAAAACCGCACACTAACACTCCGCTGTCGATAGAAATAGTGCCTAATAAGCATGATCAAAAATCGATATGAGTGCATCGACCTTGTTACTCCTTCGGTGGCTCGGGTCTAAGTGGTGGGTTGGCGATCATCTTTCTACGTCCTAAGGGCACGGCACAAAAAGCCACCTACTCCGCTGCACTCTCACACGAGATGCATGAGTATACCGTCATCGGTAGTCTGGGTCTAAGTAGAGGCTGGATCCCTTCAAAAAAGAAAAAAAAGAGAAAAAGTCATAAAAAGAAAAAAAAAAGAAGAAAAGAAGAAGCTCGGAAAGAAAGAAACAAGTATCCTCGGTTGACCTAGGTTTAGCATAGTCTGAAGTCTTTTCTGGTGGAGGGAGTTACGGTAGTGTGTCTAGTCTCCTTTGATTTACTTTCTTATGGGTAACCGTGGTGGACTTAGGATTAAGGCTGAAAACTCGATTAGGCCGAATTTGCTCTCGATTTGCTAGTTGATCGGTTAGGTTCGCTTTAGCGGTATTTCTAGGAGAAGGGGAATTCTCGTATTTTTCACACCCCATGTATTCCACGTTTACGTTTGCTTAGGGACAAGCAAACATTCAAGTCTGGGGGATTTTGATCATCTCGTTTTCATACGTATTTCTTGCACGATTTAGGAGACGTTTTTGATACATATGTGATGTTTTACGTATGATTCCGTATCCGTTTTACTTGCTTTCGTGCTTTTCATGTTCTTACAGGTTTTTACGCGTATTTGGACTATTTTGGAGCTAAAGGAACATGCACGGAGCTAAGGAGCAACTTTGGGGATCATCACGGGACAAACGGGACGAGATTGAGCATGGAAAAGCCTCACCCGGTCGGGCACAACCCTTGCACGATCGGGCAAAACCTACGGCCAATTGTGTGGACCATTTAGCACGACTCGGGCAAGCATTTAGGACCATTTTGCCTTGTGCCCGAGCGGGCACACATTCCATGCCCGATCGGGCATCATTCCAGCCACACATTCCGCACAACCTGCCCTAGCCGCACTCGAGCGGGCACACTCACTACCCGAGCGGGTCGCGGCTCGTAACTGCTCAAAACTTAAGTAAACTTAACTTAAAACATAAGGGAACTCGTGGGGCAATTAGGGCAACAATTGGACCGACTTAGGAGGCTTAAAAGGAGGCAAAAAGACGTCATTACAGCAAGCTTACAGAGGAGAACAATTCAGCGAAGATAGAGCAGATTCTTGCGAAGATATAAGCGAGGAGCATTGGAGATCAAGCAGCACCACTTCGGTTTTGTTTGGTTTTTATGTTCCTTAGACTTTCTACTATGTTTATGTTTCTTTACAGACGCATGAGCGAGTAGTTTGTTTGTTCTAGGAGAAGGGATTAGCCCTTGGCTATCCCGAGACCTCTTTTGATCTATTTTGAATGCATCTTCCCGTTTTAGTTTATCTATTCTTTATCTGCGTACTTCAATTTACTTGTGTTTGCGCTGATCACGTAGATGCATGTGTTAGGGATTAGGAGAAGGATCGAAAGGAGAATTCTAGTCTTGGAAGATCAGGTTTAGAACAACCGAGGTTAGGCCACGAAAGTAGGGTAGCAACGGTTGAGGGTGAACGGGCGAATCACGGAGTTTATGGGTTTAGTTCATGGTGTCAGCCACGAAAGTAGGGGGCATCTTGTCTAGATCACGTGTCTATGCCTTGAGAGAGGGTAGGTATCATGTTAGGATCGTCCGCCTTAGATAGCTTTAATTGGGATTGCATGATAGATAGGTTGATCGTTGGTTTCGGTAGTCTTGTGGTGAAACCGGTTTCCTAGGACGTTTGTCTCATTGTTAGAACCCAAGTAGTTTAGTTACTTTCAGTATTTCATTCCTTATTCACCTTCTTTCCTTAGCAAGTTTGATTCGTAGTTCGGGTTTAGGTAGTGTTGCGTAGTCTCTGTGGGATCGACACCTAAAATACTACACACGTGTCGTGCACTTGCGGGTAGATTAGGTTATATTTAACTCTGATACGCATCAGTATTTCTAGGAGAAAGAGGAATTCTCGAATTATGTATACCCAACGTGTTCCACATTTACGTTTCCTTAGGGACAAGCAAACATTCAAGTCTGGGCGATTTTGATCGTTTCATTTTCATACGTGTTTCTTGCATGATTTTAGAGATGTTTATGATATAGATGCGATGTTTACGTATGATTTTGTATCTGTTTTACTCGTTTTCATGTTTTCGTGTTCTTACAGGTTTTAATGCGTATTCGGTTCATTTTGGAGCTAAAGGATGTACACGAGACAAAGTACCAACATCGAGGATCATCAAGGAACAAACGGGGCGAGAATTGGCGAGGAACAAGCTCAGCCCGCGGGGCACACCCTAGCCCGCGCGGGGCCTTTAGTTCGGCGATTGGTCCAGCAAATTGAGCACAAGTTGGGCAATCCATCAGCATGCTCGGGCCCCCAGTCCGCTCGGGGCACATCTCAGCCCGCCCGGGGCACATCCTAGCCCACACAGGCATACCTCAGCCTGCACGGGCACTCCCTAGCCCAGGCGGGGAGGCCTTGTTTTCCATCACGATCGTTGCGCCACACCCGCGCGTGACACACACTCAGCCCGCGCGGGTCGCGTCCGTTACCTGCAACACCAGATAAGTTAATTTGTCTTAAAACGAAAAGGAACTTGTTGGTGACTTATACAAAAAGGAAAACGAATTTAGAGAAGAGGAACAAGAGATATTTTGCTGGAGAAAGTAATGGAAACGTTGCCCAACTTAATCAAGAATGGAAAACTCATGAAAAGGCAAAATCGGTGGCTGCTTCAACAAAAGGAAAAGAACTGAACGGCCAAAAGGAAAAAGGAGGAGAAAAGGAAAGAAAAAAAGAAGGAAAAGGAAGAACAGGAGCTAGGGGTCGAACGAGCTTCAGTTAGAGAGTGAGTTTGGAGTTCTAAATCGAGGAGAAAGACCAGAATCGAAGAAGGTGACTCTTGCGAAGGAGACATACAAGGAGCATTGGAGATCAATTCAAGATTTCGGTTTCGTTTGGTTTTCATGTTCCTTAGACTATCTATTTCGATTATGTTTGTTTACGGACGCATGAGCGAGTAGTTGTTTTTTTCTAGGAGAAGGGATTAGCCCTTGGCTATCCCGGAACCACTTTGAATTTATCTTTGAATGCATTTTCTTGTTTTCGTCTATCTATTCTTTATCTGAGTGCTTCATTGACTTGTGTTTGCGATGGCCACGTAGATGCATGTTTTAGGAACTTAGGAGAAGGACCGAAAGGAGAATTCTAATTCCGGATAATCAGGTTTAGAACATTTGAGGTTAGGCCACGAAAGTAGGGTAGCAGCAGTTGAGGGTAAAACGGATGAATTATAGATCTTATGGGTTTAGTTCAAGGTGTCAGCTACGAAAGTAGGGATAACTTGACTAGATCATGTGTCTATGCCTTGAGAGAGGGTAGATATCATATTAGGATCGTCTGCCTTAGATAACTTGACTGGGATTGCATGATATAAAGGTTGATTGTTGGTTTCGGTAGTCTTGTGGTGAAACCAGATTCCTGGAACGTTTGTCTCATTGTTAGGAACTCGTTTTTTATATGTTTTTAGTATTTCATTCCCAAATTCCATATTCGTTCGTTGCAAGTTTGAGTTTAGGTTGTGTTGCGTATTCCCTGTGGGATCGACACCTAAAGTACTACACATGTGTCGTGCACTTGCGGGTAGTTTAGGTTAAATATTTGTTTAACTTTGATACGCATCACATGGGTGGAAAGGGTCGCAAGGGTCGCATGGTCACAATGGTCACAGTAGTCCTTTTACTTTAATGGGGAAAAACATATGCAAACTTGACGAATTTATCGATTTATAATGATGAAAGGAAATAAACTAAGGTTTAGTCCAAATAATAAAAATAATACAATATTACAAACTAACAAACCTTTCTTTTCTTTATGGTTGCTTTGTTTGGGTTGTCACGTTCCAAACATTTTCAGTAATGCTGGCATTTGAACCCATTTGTCCCGATGAAGATGGGTCTTTTCTTTGAGCCTCACTTTGTCCAGGATAATGATTCTCTTTGGGCCTCCCACTTTGCCTTTTCTCAACCAACATAGGAGGTAGAATTGTAACTTCAAAATATTGAGGAGGAATGTTCCAATCATTGCAATCAGGAACAAGATACACAATTTCTTGGTAAGTCAAACGCCATGTATTCCGCAGGTAATATGTTCAACATTTGCCTTTTAATGCCATCAAATTTGATATATTGGCATGTACTTTGCTTTTACACGAGCCATCAATTCTTTAATTGGAGGTGTTTTATATTTCCTCGCATATTCCTCATTCAATTAATCTTTAACCAATTGTGTTGTATCCTTTGTATCTTATGTTGATTTAGATACAGATGAACACTTATGAATGGGATAGTGTGTTCTCACACTAAACCGTTTGGAATTCGAGATTACTACCACACGTAATTTCCACTTGGAACCATTTCCGACAAACTTGCATCGTACTTCTCACAGCTTCGAATCTGAAGTCAATGTTGTATATCTAAAAGAAACTTCAAGTGAACCCTTCCTTAAAAATGCTTATACATCCTTCTTACTATCAAACTCTTACAACAGATTCAGCGAGAGTAGCTTGAAATCGGCATCAGATTTGCTGCCAATAAGTTGAAATCGTTTGTTGTCAACAAAGAAGCTTGCAATTAAGCATGTTCCGCAGAAAAACCAGGTATGTATAGTGAGTTTTTCGTGTTTCTCTTGTGTTTTTCTTTTTTCTTTTTTGAGTTATGAAAACGAGTCTTTTATTATTGATGTAGTTCCACGGTTGCACTGGGTTAATATAAGACTCGTTTATTGAAAACGGTTCTAAATGAGTCATATTTATTGAAATGTCAAATGATCGTAATGAGTGACTGGGTCACAGAGTCACACGGTAGCACTGGGTCACAAAGTTGCAAGGTCGCACTACTGCACTGGGTCATAGAGTCGCACGGTCGCACTGGGTCACAGGGTCTCATCGAGGGGTCAAAAGGATCAAAGGTCAAAGGGTCGCAGGGGTACAAGGGTCGTAAAGGTAAAGGGGTTGCAAAGGGGTCAAAAGGTTGCAGGGGTCCAAAGACCGTAGGGGTACAAGGGTCGCAGAGGTACAAGGTAGCAGAGGCACAAGGGTCGTAGAGGTACAAGGGTCGCAAAGGGGTACAAAGATCGCAGAGGTACAAGGGTCGCAGAGGGGTCAAAGGGACGCAGGGGTACAAGGGTCGCAAAGGGGTCAAAGGGTCACGGGGGTACTATGGTCGCAGAGGGGTCAAAGGATCACAGGGGTACAAGGGTCGCATGGACGCACTGGGTCACATTGTCTCATCGAGCAACACGGTCGCAGTGGGTCACTGAATTTATCCTCTTTTATCTTTTTGTTACAAGTGTAATGGATTTGGTGGATGAGAAAATCACACTGATTTATTTTTTGTATGATGGTAAATGGGAAAACCCAAATGGAGAATCTGAATGGGTTGGTAGAGTTCAAGAAAACCAGAGAGTATTCTTCTATTGTCTTGCCGTTAGTCTGACATATCAACAACTGATTGATGAGTTATGTGCAGAGGTTATGGTGAGAAATAACACAACGAATTTGAAGTTAAGCTATTTGCCCAATATTTTGTGAAAATAGAATGCCGGCATATATAATGAATGACAAGCATCTTAAATGTTATTTGTTCGATCGCATAAGAGGAATTCGACCACTGTTGGATGTGGAGGCATTTCTAAAGAAGGTGAGGATAGAGGTGTTGTAGATTATGATGACTATGTTATTGTAGGTCCAAACAACAAGAGTAGAGTTGGGAGTAATCTGACGGAAACAATAAATATTTTGGATTCGGAGAATTTTGATAGTGAACATACAAGCGGGTTAAGAGAAGATAGTGGGTGTGTCATGAATGTGGTAGTTGATGAAGTTGTTTGTGGCAGTAATAAAGTTGCTTCTGATGTGCTAACGGAGCATAAGTATGGTGATGGTGAGAACAACTTGGAAATGATAATTCACGAGAAGGCAAACTGCGAAAAGAATATCTTTGAGTTCGAAGATGGATTGCATTTTCAAATTGGGCAAGAGTTTTGTAGCAAGAAGAATGTACAGGCATTTGTAAGGAAGGGTTCAATTGAATCTTCCTTTAGATATACAACATTGAGATCTGATTCGAAACTGTGGGAAGTACGATGCAAGTTTGCCAGAAGTGGTTGTAAATGGAAGTTACGCATGGCAGCAATCTAGAATTCCAAACGGTTTAGTGTGATAACACACCATCTCATTCATAATTGTTCACATGTATCTAAATGGACCGAAGCTACATAGGGTACAACGCAATTGGTTAAGGATTATTTGAATGAGGAATATGCCGGGAATTCTGAAACACCTCCAGCCAAAGAATTGATGGCTAGTGTAAAAGTAAAGTACGGTGCCAATGTATCGTATTGATGGCATTAAGAGGAAAATCGGTGCTTAAAAGGAGATTCATGATGATGAATTTGAACATTATAGGAGGTTTCCAGGATGGCTGTACATGTTTACAGAAAGAAATCCCAAATATGTCACAAATCTTCAGTTCGATAGTGATAGGAAAAGCTTCAAATACCTTTTTATGGCTGTCGAAGCGGCTATAAGATGATGGAAATACATGCGTAAAGTGGTTGTTGTGGATACAACATTTCTGATAGGAGTGTAGAAGGGAGCATTGATTGTGGCGACCACGCAAGATGGTGAACATCACCCAATATTCTATTGCATGGGGAATAGTCAACGGAGAGAAGGATGAATCATGGACATGGTTTATGTCATGGTTGGAAGAGTTGATACCGGACGGACATGATGTCGTTGTGATATTTGACCGCCATAAAATCTTGACTAAAGCAGTCAAACAAGTGTATAAAAAGGTTGATCATGGTTTTTGTGTGCATCATATATCGCAAAATATAAAGAGTTACATCAATAAAGGGCATGGTAGAAAGACTTCAAAGGGTGATACTGTGGTAGAAATGTTCTTTTAATGTGCAGCAGCATACACAGTGAACGAATTTGAAGTGCTATTGAATGATTTGAAGGCCAGGTACAAAAATGACTTGTGATTTTTGTGAATGTTATTACCTCTGCGATCCTTGTACCCCTTTGCGATCCTTGTACCCCTTTGTGATCCTTGCACCTTTGCCACCCTTGTACCCCTCTACGACCCTTGCACCTTTGCGAGCCTTGTACCCCTCTGCAACCCTTGTACCTCTACGACCCTTGTACCTCTACGACCCTTGTACCGCCGCGACCCTTATACGTCTGCGACCCTTGTACCTCAACGAACCTTGTACCTCTGGCACCCTTGTACCTGTCTGACCCTTGTGCCTCTGCGAACCTTGTACCCCTCTGTGACCCTTGTGCCTCTACGACCCTTATACCTCTGTGACCCTTGTGCCTCTGCGACCATTGTACCCCTGTGACCCTTGTACCCCTGCGACCCTTGTACCCCTTTGCGACCCCCTTACCCTTGCAACCCTTGTACCCCTCTACGACCCCCTTACCTCTACGACCCTTGTACCCCTACGATCCTTGTACCTCTGCCACCCTTGTGACTGTTATGACCTTTGTGGCCATTTTTGACCTTGTGACCTTTACGCAGGTATCCTAATGTTGCAAAGTATTTGGAGAAAGAGGAACTTGATCCCGTTAAGTGGGCAAGATGCAAATTTAAGGGGGAAAGGTATAACTTATTAACCACTAATGGCGCTGAGTCATTAAATTCAACATTGAAGAAGTCAAAAAAGTTTACGATCCTAGGGTTTTAGATATTTGTTTGGGAAAGACAATGGAATGGTTTAATAGGTATAGGTTGGAGGTAGCTATAGGTGATGATTCTCAAAAGTTAACACCTTACAGTGAGAAAACGTTACATGAACGATTTGGACAGGCATCCAAGTATGATGTTATTGAATTGAACAATCTGAGTGATGAGTATGAGGTGAAAAATGAGATGGGTAGAAGATTTGTAGTGAATCTTAAAAAAAGAACGTGCGGCTGCAAAATGTTTGATGTGGACAAGTATCAATGCAGCCACGCAACTGTGGTAGCAAATAAGGTTGGTAAAGGTCTCAAGATACCAAATCTATTTTCAATATACTACCTTCGGGAGACATGGCATTTGGCTTACCAAGAAACCGTGTATCCGGTTCCTGATTGCAGTGATTGGGAAATTCCTCCTCAATAAACTAAAGTTACGGTTCTACCTCCTATGTTGGCTGAGAAAAGGAAAAGCGAGAGGCCTAAAGAGAATCATTATCCTGGACCCAGTGAGGCTCGAAAAAATACCCCATCTTCGTCGAGACAAACCCAATCTTTATCGAGATAAACCCTATCTTTGTCGAGACAAACCCCATCTTCAAATGCCAGCATCACTGAAAGTGTTTGGAACGTGACAATCGAGACAACAACGACTTTAAAAAAAAGAAGGGTTTGTTAGTGTGTAATATTATATTATTTGTATTATTTTGATATAACCTTTTGTGACTTTCATCAATATAATTCGACCCATGTGACCCTTGCGGACATTGCGACCATTGCAACCATTGTGACCCATGCGAGCGTTTCGACCTTTTGACCCATGCAACCCTTGCGGCCATTACGACCCTTGCGACCCATGTGGCCATTGCGACCCATGCGGCCATTGCGACCATTGCAACCCTTTCAACCCATGTGGCCATCGTGACCCTTGTGACTATCTTTTCGATGTCAGACTACTGGCTTTTCCAATGCAAGCTATATTAATCGTGAAAGTCTTTTCATGGATTATCGTGCCAATGGCTACTGATGTTAGACTACTGGCTTTTCCAGTGCTAGCTATGCTTTTTATTTTACCAATGCCACAATCAAGACCATTGCGACACATCTCTGTTACCCCTATATTAAAAGTTTCATCAAATTCTCTAAGTCTATCCATAACACCCATTTGAGATGAGAATGAATCGAGAGAATCCCATCTCTCTCCTCTCTTCGCCTAAGTCTCTAACCCTAAATTCTCGGAAAAATCTTTTTGACCTTTCTGACCTTCATCACAAAGGTCACATGGTTGACGCATGGCATCGTGTTGTCTATTTGTTACTCAAGGTCTTGGTAATCGTTGGACTCGATCTCTATGCAGATACACACAAGTACTCACAATGTGGATGGAGGACATTATACGGTATCTGCATTACATAAAGTCTTGATAATCGGCGGACTCAAACATCGTGCTATATCCGCGGTACCTAAGGTCACACACGACTGTCTTTACTTTGTGACCTTTGAGACCTTATGTAACATTTTTCTTTCCTTTTTTTTCTTGAATGGTTTTTCAAATTATTTTGTAACCTTTCTGACCTTATGTAACCTTATGTAACTTTTTTTTGTAACCTTTGTGACCTTTGTAACATTTGTGACCTTATGTAATCAATATTTAAACGTTGAAAATGTCTTATTTTGCATCTATTGTTCGTAATTACGTGAAATCCATAGAATCGTCGACCGTCAATTGGATTAAATTAGAATCAAGTTTAAACGGGAACTCATCCGATTCATGCGACCCAATATGACCCCTTATGCGACCCTCAATTGGATTAAACTAAAATCAAGTTTAAACGGGAACCCATCCGACTCATGCGAGCCAATGTGACCCCTTATGCGACCCTCAATCTGATTAAATTAGAATCAAGTTTAAATGGGAACCCATCTGACTCATGAAACTCAATATGACCCCTTGTGCGAACCTCAATTCGATTAAATTAGAATCTAGTTTAAATAGGAAACCATCCGACTCATGCGATCCAATATGACCCCTTGTGCGACCCTCAATTGGATTAAATTATAATCAAGAAACTTGACCCCATCCGACTCATGCGACCCAATATGAATCCGTATTCTTGCGGAAGCGTTAGTCTAGGTTTTTATTACTTGATATAACGCACATCAGACCCCTTGTGCAACTCAGCCGATCCATGCGACCTCATGCGACCACATATGAACCATGTGTGACTCATGCGACTTGTCGTTTTGCTGTCAGACTCCTGTCTTCCGACCCATGTGACCCTTTCAACCCATGTGACTTATCGTTTTACAGTCAGACTCCTATCTTTTGACCCATTTAACTTGTTGTTTTGCTGTCACACTCCTGTCTTCCGACCCATGTGACCCTTTCGACACATGTCTATAAGTTAACGTCTATGTCTCTTCTCTTAGTATGCGTATTTAACCCAAATTTCTATAAAAAAATCTTTTTGAACTTTGTGACCTGCGTGACGTATGTGACCTGGTCCACGCAGGACATCGTGTTGTCTATGTGTTACTCAAGGTCTTGGTAATTGGCGGACTCGGTCTCTATGCAGTCACTGACGAGTTGGGGGTGACCTAGGTGACGGTGTTGGGTCACTCTTAAAATGTGATTGGAAAACGAAGTACATGGCAGGAGATAACTCTGCACTGCAATACCAAACAAGAAAAAAGAAGAACACTAGAAGACGGAGTACATGGCAGGAGAAAACTCTCGGCTAATGACCTATCTCTCAAATGGAAATAGAATGCGTGTAGAGTCTTTGATTGACTTGTAAATGTACTGTTTTGATTTAGAATCTTTGATCGACCCTTGCGACCCATGCGACCCTCAATTAGCATTAATTAGTTTGACATTGTAAATGTATTGTTTTGATTGGTTTTTGTCATGTTATCATTATAAACCCATAAATTCGTAGAGTTCGCATCTATTGATCAGTATATGCGACCAAGCGACCTTTGCGACCCATGCGACCCTCAATTGGCATTAATTAGTTTGGTGTTGTAAATGTATTGTTTTGATTGGTCTTTTTCATTTTATCATTATAAACTCGTAAATTCGTCGGGTTCACATCTATTGATCAATATATACGACCAAGCAACCCAAGCGACCCTCAATTGGCATTAATTAGTTTGACGGTGTAGATGTATTGTTTTGATTAGTTTTTGTCATTTTATCATTATAAACCCGTAAATTCATCAAGTTCGCATCTATTGATCAATATATGCGACCAAGCAACCCATGCCATTATCAATATATTTGAGTTGTATATGTCTAATTTAGAATCAATATAGACAATAATATAAAAAATATCGAAATTTGAAGAAAATATTAAATTCATTTTTTTAAATTTTCTCAAACTCATGAGACGAGTTCTTAAAACACTACTATTACTTTTGAAACACATGCATTGGTTATACACAACTCAACTAGGGACACATGGATCATAATCTGTTTTAACCATTGAATGACGTTGTAAATGTATTGTTTTGATTGGTTTTTATCATTTTATCATTATAAACCTGTAAATTCATCGAGTTCGCATATATGCGACCCATGCAACCCTCAATTTATGTGACCCATTCTATTGATCCATATATGTGACCCATGTCACCCTCAATTTTGATTGGTTTTTGACATTTTATCATTTTCACCAAAAGTCCCGCCAATCGTTTTGCCAAAATTTGAAAAAACATAACTGTGTGATCATGTCTTTTCGAATTCAATCTGACACCGATTCGATGTCAGGGTGATGTCTTTTTGAATTCCAGCCGTTTCATTTTTTCAAATAACGACACAATCTCTCTCTCAAACACTCATCATCTTCAATCAATTTTTTCCGAAAGTGCCACATTTCCCTCATTTCTTCAGAGAGATTTTTCTGCGCTATCTGGACAACTACATTGTAATCTTCTTCATTTGTCTCTCTGTTGGTATGTTACATGTAGACAACGTCCATGAACGATGTTTCACGTTTGATGTATGATGTGTAATCGAATAATTGAAATGTTAATACAATCGAACATGTTATATAAACGATGTTTGATGTATAACAAATTTAAATAATCTAATACCAATGTTGAAAATATTAATGGTTGCCCATTAAAAATATTAACGATTGTCTGTTGAAATACGAATTCGCCCCCTACACTTAGAAAAAATTTTTGAATTTTCAACATTCCCAACGGATATCTATTGAGAATTACCAACGGATGACCGTTGGAACGTCAGAAGGAAAATTGACGCCATGTGTTGACGCCACGTGTACACTTCCAACGGGCATCTGTTGGAATTCCAACGGATGCCCGTTGGAAAGTGTAATGATGACTGCAGAAATTGCAGCTTTCCCAACCGTTTTTCAGGCTTCCAATGGCCATCCGTTGGAAGGGCAAACGAGCCGCCATTCAACCATCCGTCGCCTCGGGAACACGCATTCCCAACGGCCATCCGTTGGAAACGGATGGCCGATGGAAGGGCAGACGATCCGCCATTTAGCCGTCTGTCGCCTCGAGAACACGCATTCCCAATGGCCATCCGTTGGAAATTTCCAACGGATGGCCGTTGGGAATACGAAACGTCGCGTCAATTTACTCCTTCCGTTGCGATGACGTGTTTTCCAACGGCCATCCCGTTGGAATTTCCAACGGATAGCCGTTGGAAATTCCGATATATATAGTGCGACGGAACTGTTCTTATTTCAACACAAAAACACAATTCACACAATTACAAACACTTAGAAAAAATGAGGGCTAGACGATTTATAGGATCGGGTGGAATGTTGGCTGGTTTCGCGGGAGCGCCTCCCCCGCCGCCACCACTACCATATTTGTTGACGAGGACGATATGATAGATATCGATGCATTGATCGATGATTTCGATGGGCGTCCAACCCTTCCGATCATCGATTCCGAACGTTCTCCTGGAACGTTATGGTAAATAATACAGATGGCGTCGAACTCATACAACGCGCATCTACACAGCATGGATGCGCGACATGCAGGTTCGGATGCGCCTAATGATGAACGGTGCAAAGCGCAACTACTACGCCAACAACAGCAGACCGAGATGGGCAACCAAAGCGATCTTCAACAAAATGATTGAGCACTGGGAGTCCGTGACATTCAAGGACAAGAGCGAGAAGGCCAAACAAAATCGCTACAGTGAGAAGGTTCCCGGAGATGGTCCGCATCGCCATACTTCGGGATCAAAATCCTTCACGAAAAGAAAAAAAATTGGTAAATTTTTAATTATTTAGATTTTTTGTTTACTTAAATATTTATCTAACAAAATTTCTTTTATATTGTAGATGCAACGGATGGGAAGAGAACCGACTCTTCTTGAAGTGGTATTAGAAACCCACGCAAAGAAGAAGTCGGTTGTCGGGGAAAAGGCCGTCGAACCGGAACTCATCGATCCTCGAGCGGCCTGAACCATGAGAGCTGTGACGGAGAAGATCTCACAGCAATCTCAAGCTTGCGGTTCAAGCCCCGCGACCTCAGTCCTTTACAAAAGGACCAAATTTATTTAGAGGTAAAAGGTTATTATTTTATTTCTAAATTATTAATCAAATAATTTGTTAAAATCTAACGTTATTTTTATTTGTCTTGTAGTCGGTGAGACCATATAAGGGACGTCTATACGATCTTAGAGCGCTTCAAAAGGATATAATCGAGGATGTCACGACGGTACCTCCCGCGGTGCAAGAGAGTTTTTCGCAACAACGACGGATCGAAGATCTCGAAACACAACTTCGAGAAACTCGAGTCCTAGTGGCGCGACAAACATCTCAAATACAACTGTTGGAGAGCATCATTGAGTTGATGTCCGGCCAGGTGAGGGGATCAACACTGCAGCAAGAACCGGGGCCCGATTCGGATGCAACTCCGTCTAGAGGTGGTGGTGATCGTGGCGGAGATGATATGGATGCAACCGATCTGAATGATTTGTAATAGGAAATAGTTTTAATTTTAATGTTTTTTGTAAAATATTTTTATTAAAAACTTTTTAGTTTTAAAAATTTTTTATTTTTTATTTTTTTTTTCAAAATTTCCAACGGGCATCCGTTGGAAACGCTAACGGGCATCCGTTGGAACGTATTTCCCGCCAAATCATTTCCCGCCATTTTGCAACGGACGTCCTTTGTTATTTCCCGCCAAATGGCAACGGATGCCCATTGGAAAGATGAATTTTCCCCGCCTAATTTGCAACGGTCAGCCGTTGCT
>CM071869.1:28878073-28902901 GCA_036759665.1 Gynandropsis gynandra
GGGTATCTGTAGTCCACAGATCGTTTAAAATATTTATTTTACTATATTTAGATTATGTAATAATTTGTCCATAGTTTTCTTTACCTAGATATCAATTTATATTTATAAAAAATTTATTATATTTTTCTTTCAATTTATGAATTTTATTTTTTCTCTAAAAACTTTTAAATGACATTAGTTTGGCTTAGACTTTCCATGGATCTCGACGGAAACATTATCGAGAAATGGGTCAGGATTCTAGATAAATTTGTGACCCGAATATTTATATAGAATTTTGGACGGATTGGAGATAAATCTCATTTATAGACGCTAGTTTTCATTTCTATTTTGCCATCCGAAAATTTTATTTTTCTTATGGTGGGTACGTCCGGTTTGAATTAGCAATTGATGGATTATTTGTGCTATATGATCTAAGTTTGAGTTTTTTCTCTATTTTCTCATAAGAGTTTTTCATTTTTTTTCTTATTGTACTTATGCATATATCATTTTTTCTCTATTTTTCTAGTCATCGATGGATGATGATCTCAAAAGTTTACGTACTATATTTGTTATTAGTCTCGACATCGCCTGTGTCTATCTTTTACAGATCTTAGTCGCAACAATGTTTATGTTCGATTTGTTGTTTGGTTTTTTTTTTTGTTATTCGCTTTTCGGTTTATCCAATTTTTGTCGACTACATTTTTTCTTTATATCAATAAAATTTTACGCCAACGCTTCTGCAACTTTCTTCAAAATTATGTTCAGTCCACTATCTCATATAAAAAAAATCTAAGGAATTATAGAATTCTACTCCTATGGGCATTTGGCTTTTTCTTTTGTTCATTCTCCTAATTCAAGCTACAAAATGCTAATTTGTGATGAAAAGGTATATTTTTGACTTGAAATTTCCTATTTATATTTTGTACCTAAAATTTATATAATAAAACTATAGCATTGAATACTTATTTTAGCGCTTAATATGTGGTTATTGTTAATAAATAGTAGTTAATTTTAAAATCAATTGTATGGATTTCGCGTACAGAAATCCTATACAAACATCGATAAAAGTTGGTTATGGTATCATAATCAACGAATATAACAGAAGGTGCATACTATAACATTATGAATTTTAACATTATAAGAAGTTACAAAGACAATTAAATTACTTCATCATGATTTAAAATAATTTTAACTTTCAAGTATTGTGCGGCCATGCAAGCATTTGCCGAACATTTATAAATACTTTGATTTAGTCGTGTTTCCAAATATAGTTATTGGATTACTTAATAAAAGGATTCTAATTGGTGCCTGCTTCCATCTTTTCAACTTGTTACAATGGTTTTAGTCTTTTGGTTTTTATACAATTATATTTCTTACTGTAAAAGGATGTTTACTTGTAGATTGTATCTGCGAAATAATTTCATCATGAAGCATGGAAACAACTTCGCTTGCTTAATTGGTAACAAAGTTATGTCTTCGCCTTTTATAGGAAGCTCTAGAAACATGAAAAAAATTAGCTGGGTCCGGGTTCGGGTTTTTCGGGTTTCGTTTCGTGTTCGAATTTCTCTGGTTTTGAAAAATGGATCCGAATATTTTCGATCCGGATTCAGTTCGGGTTCAAGAGTATTGGACTCGAAATAACCCGAATTACATTTGTATATTTGGGTTTTTCGGGTAGTTTGGGTTATTCAGGTTGTTCGGGTTATTCGGATTCAGGTTTTTCCATTATTATACATAATTTGGGTTTATTCGGTTTTAGAATTCTTTAGATAATTCGTTTTTAATATAAAACAAAAAATAAAAAATCAAATATAACATAAATATATAAAAAAGAAATTATACTAGTATTTTTTAGTGTTTTTATAACTTTTAAAAATTTTAAATTATTTTTTTTTAAATTGGGTTGTTTGGGTTTCTCGGGTTCAACCCGAACCTGAGCCGGACCGACCCCAACCCGAATGGATTCTGAAATTTGAACCTATATAGATTCTAAGGGTAACCCATATTCCAAACGATTCAGGTTGTTTGGATCGGTCTGATTCGGGTCGATCCGGGTAACCTGGATTGACCATCCCTAAACAAAATTACTTAGATGTTATGGCTCTTTGTAAGTATATCAGATATGCGGATTTGTTCTTGACATTTACGTGTAATCCAAAGTGGTCAGAGACTAAGCGTTTCGTATAATTGAGGAACTAATCTCCCGAAGATCATCTTCATATTATATCAAGAACTTTTAAAAATTACAAAAATTTTCTAACAAATTTGAGAAATGAGAATATAATTGGCAAGGTCGTTGTAAATTATATAGATTCAGTTATATCCACTAAGATTTCAAACAAGCATTCAGAATTGTACCTTATAGTCCAAGATATTATGATACATGGTCTTTGTGGACAAACTAGACATTATTCTCCGTGTATGGAAAAAGGCATATGTATAAAGTGATTTTCAAACATTTTACATATATTAAAAATGACAATTATTCAATTTACAAGAGACCTAACAATGGAAGATTTGTTGTAAAAATGGAATTTTGATGGACAATCAATAAATTGTACCTCCAATGCTCTGTTACTTATAAGACATAAAACACATATAATCATAGCTATCAAATATCTTTTCAAATACATTAAAAATGTATAGAAAGATTTACAACAAGTACATCGCCAATAGACACTATATCAACGCAACCAATAATGAAATATAAAACTATTTTAATTGTCGACATATCTCACACTTTGAAGCATGTTGGAGAATTTAAAATAATGATATTCACTTTCGAGGCATACATATAGAAAGATTGAGATTTAGAACAAGACATTTAACTTATCTTGCTTCAAAGCACACTACACATTATACCGTGTTTATAGAATGGTTCAAATGTAAAAAATGTACAATAATACTAGAAAATTAACATTTCTGATTTTTCAACACAATTTGTTTGGAATAAAACTCGCAAAATGTGAACACCGAGTCAAAGAGGATATGTGATCGGTCATTTATGACATGTTTCACCTAGTGCCGAAGAAGTTACCTGAGAATCTATATATTAAAAGGCAACACTTTCCTTCCTCCTCAGCCATTCTCGCTTCTCAGCGAGCCACCTCAGCCACCTGCATTCATTTCAACTTTTTCCCCACGATTTCTCTTATCTCTCCCACGATCTCCTCACCTTAACATCGCCCCTACAAGAATTGGAGGTGTTTTAAGCTATCCGGACGATCTCTTTTCCCTCTCCCATGCTCTCCTCACCTTACCATTGACCCTGCAAGAATTGGAGGTTTTTTTTTTCTATCCGATTATTGCAAGAATCTCCCACGGCGCTCGTAACCCGACTTCCGGTTCATCCTGCCTCAGTTCGTTGCCCACTCCTTCACGGTCCTCTAAAAGCAAGTCTGTGTCGATTGAGAAGGTATAGCCACGCTTATATTGTTGCGCGTTAGGGATAGGGAGTTGATTTCGTCTGGGTTTTGGGGATTTTTTACAGGGAGATCCCTAATGGTTCGTCGGCCTTTACTCATACCGTCGGCTAAATTTTGTCGATCATTGTGACAGTTTCCAACGGGGTGATCTGGATCTTGACGGTTCTACAAAGGTTTCTCCTTTTATGAATTTTCTTTGCTAGGGTTTTGTTTCGTTTTCTCTCTCTCGCTATTGTAGCTCTATTTCTATTTGGTTCTTTGAGAAGCCTTTCCATGGGTTCTCCCTGTAAGAATTGAGACCATGTTGTTATATCACGATATTCATCTATTACCGATGTTGTTTATGTCTCTGATTGTAGATTCAATGAAATGGAATGTACACACAACAAAAGGGCAGATAAAAGGGTCGTAGGGGAAGTGCAACAATCAGCAGTTTATATGAAAGAAGAAATAATAGGGAACACATAAGCTGTTTTGGTATTATGGTCTACAATTCTACAATTGATTTGAATGTTCAAATTGATTTTGAGAGGACAGACCTCGAGGATGACGAAAAATGTGAACGAAGAGATGGTATGTGAAGAAGTAATAGGAGATATTATTAGGAAGAATTCGAAAACCCTGAATCCAAGGAAGAACATTGTAAAGAAGAGAAAGGGTATTGGTAGTACAAGTAGTAGTAGTCATAGGAATATAAGTATGATAGAAGTATTGGAAGAGTTTATGAGAGAACAAATGAGAATGGAGAAGGAATGGAGAGAGTCATGGAAAAGAAAAGAGAAGGAAAGAGCGGAGAAGGAGAAAGAGTGGAGGACGAAGATGGAAGAGCTCGAGAAGGAGAGAGTCATTATGGAATGAATGTGGTGAGAGGAGGAGCAAAGGCGAGCGAGGGAAGAAGCGATGTCCTAAAAGAGGGATGCCCTTATCAATGCATTGCTCGCCAAACTCACTAGAGAAGGTTCGTTGTAACTTTTAGATTTACAGATTGTCCAAGAGCACTTGGACTTGGACTTGACCATCTACGACAGGAATTTGAACGCTATATCATAAGGTATCAAATCTCCCGAAGTTTATAAAGTAAATATGTTACTCCCAACGTTTCCTTGATCTTATGTTCTTTCTGGTCGACAAGTGATTCTGGTTGTTCTATCATTAGCTGATTGCATTTCTCTGATTATTGTATCGAAGCCTAAATAATTTCTTTTTTACTTGCAGGGTTTTGGAGTAGATCTAGAGACAGGATTCTTGATTTACGGACCTCCAGGCTGTGGCAAAACATTGATTGCAAAGGCGGTTGCTAATGAGGCTGGAGCCAATTTTATTCATATCACGGTTACCTTTTACATGATTTTTTTTTAAATCATGCGGCTAGCTAGGGCTTTTGCTTCGTGTATCGATGTCAAACATGAGGTTTTGATTATCTTTTACTTGGTGATGGGTTTAGGGTCTAGAACTATTGAATAAATATGTTGGAGAAAGCAAGCTGGCTGTTAGGGAGTTGTTTCGGCGTGCCAAGAGGTGCTCACCATGTGTACTCTTCTTCAATGAGGTTGATGCTTTGAAAACGTTTCAAAACGTGGTAAAGAAGGTGGTTGGGTTGTGGAAAGGATTTTGAACAAGGTTTCATATTTGACCTAATTAAGTATAATACCTATCATCCATGAGTTTTTCATTGATATTTTCCATTTGCTTACAGATGTTTATCGAGTTGGATGGTGCAAAACAGAAACTTGATAATGTGTTTGTGATTAGGGTCACAAACAGGCCAGATGTGATGGACCCTGCTGTCATAAGGCCTGGTTGATTGGCAGGGTACTTTACGTACCCTTACCCAGTGCGGATGAGCGTATGTCAATTCTAAAATCTCTCGCAAAGAAGAAGCCTATAGACACAAGTGTAGATTTTCATGGGATTGCAGAGATGGAAGGATGTGAGAATCTAAGCTGAGCTGATCTGGCGGCACTGGTATTGACTCTTCATATTACTCTTATGTATTTGGGTGAATGGCATGAATGATGATGCATGAATGAGTTTGACAGGTGAATGCAGCTGCAATGGTGGCTCTGGACGAGACTCTTAGGTCGACTGGAAGTGTCTCAGAATCAACTCATAACACAATCAAGATGGGTCATTTCGAGCAAGCCTTGCCCAAAATCTCCCCTTCTGTTTCCAAACAGGTCTCTCTCTCTCTCCCCTATTTAACAAATCATTTAAAAAATGGTTTTAAAATTGCAGCAAAGACAGTATTACGGGGAACTCAGCAAAAAACTTCAAGGCGACATGGGAAGGAACATTGAACAAAGCACCTGAGAATCAAATTCTGTCTTTAGCTACTCCTAAATCGTCCCAGAAAAACATTAGAGAATGCAATTGGGTCAATAGGCATCGAATGGTACTTTAATGTGATAGTTGGATCAGAAGATGTTCGCCGGGGAAAACCAGTCCCGAAATGTTTATATATGTCGCTCAGCTTCCGGAGTTCATACCTGAACGTTGTATCATGTTCGGGAACTATAATTAAACGATTAAGGCAGCGCACGATGGACGGATGAAATGTGTCGTTGTGGCAAGCAAACGATTGCCATTCATCTTTCAGTTTTGGAGAAATATCTTTTACATTTATAGGAGAGGCATCTTCTGAAAAAAACGTGAGAACGTTCTTAAAAAGAGTTACATATCCTTCTATTGTTTCTCGAGCCATCATATTCCGTTTGGTCCTATTGTGGAAAAGTGATAACATTTATTCATATATGTTTTACCAAATTTTAAGATCACAAACTCGATCCCAAAAATTAAAAAATCAATTTAATACCATGATGAGAAAAAATTAATCATAGATCATATATAATATTTTTTATTCTATTTTCTATTATATTCAATTTAATAAATAATTATATTTTTATAACGATAAAATTTTAATCTAAATATAAATATCGTATTGTAAAAATTAATATAAACATCCACGCATTACGCGGGATATTGCCTAGTATTCCTAAATAATATAAAAGGACCCATTTTATTTTCAGATTTAGGTATAGTAAACAACACAACATATGAAATATTCAAGTACATGTCGTACATTACTACCAAGGAAGCTAGCCAATGGGCTTTTCCATTGTGCTTGTGCACTTTATTTGTGATGCTATTAACATACGAATGTTTGACATCTCTACAAGAAGTGTGGCTTGTTGTGTTGCAACACTTATTAGATGATATTTTTATACAAATACAAGAAATTCCTCATTTTTCCAAGTTATTAAAAATAAGTTTAAATCATTAATCATTGTAGTGTAGAACATCTTATTACATGTTATATCTTACGTTTATAAAAATTAATATATCTAAGTAACAATCCAACACAATGCTTTGATAGAGAGTGAACTGTCTTCTGCAAAAAAAAAAATGATGATCACTTTAAATTTTATCTTTATGTCATCTCGAAGACAATGAAAATGAACTAAATTTCAATGAACTAATCTACGAAGAATGTGCCTATGAGATCAGTGCAACATAATCAAAGTACAATCAATTAAAAAACAAATTCACAAGAGAAAAATACAAAAATTACAATAAAATCATTAACGATGCATATGATTCGTACAAAAAAGAATATTCTTCATTTATGGATACGAAGGAACATGGAAAATATTTATTCTGCAAACAATATCAAAGAGTACGAGGTCATGTTGTTATATAGTTCTAAATTTGGGTTCAAGTGTAATTGATTCTTTGCTATCACACAAGGAGATCATATTGCACATTCATGATTTGCTTTACCCATAGACATAAATGAAAATTATATTTGAAGTATTAAATTAGGAACATATCTCGCAGAAATAATAAATAAAATAAGAATTGTTATCGTATAACAAAATTTTTCCAATGTTCGAGATAAAGGTTTTACAAGGATTATTTGGGCATAACTAAGTCATTATATATTGTTCGTTCTATTTGATAATTTCATATGATTATGATATTAGATTTATTGTTACGAGTTAAGGTTAGGCTCCAGGAATTTTAGTGTGTCTCTGCTTGTATAGGTTTTTGTCTTTTTTTAGTGTTTCAAATTCCATAGTAATCATGTTTTTCTACAACAATGTCCCTGCAGGCTCGCATTGCTTAGTTAATTTATGATTTTTGTGTTCATCACTAACCTAATGAGTATAAATATCTAATTTTGATATTTTAGATACTTTTTTTAGAAATCTTGAATTTGAAATGAATAAATCCCCCAAGTAATTATTTTACAACAAAAAACATGACAATTCAAACGCCAATCCATATTGGTAAGTAATTGCATTGCATGTCCAATAACGCTACAGGTACACAAAATTTACGTTACAATGTAGTTAGCAGTTGTAAAGAAATTTACCTTCACAACACTGAAGAAATGAAAAGTTTATGTTAGAATTGTGTAGCCTTTAGTAATGCAAATCTTACGACGGTCTAACATAATTTTATCGTCAAAATTACGTCGGAAATTGCAACGTAATTATGATGTGGATGGAACATGAAACTAACGCGCAAGTTTGCATTACAACTGTGTTATCATTTGTTACGCAAAGGTAATGCTAGTATTTTAACGCCATTTGCATTACAATAACGCTAACTCATATAGTTTGTAATGCCAATACATTATAAAATTGACATAAAGTTTGTATATACTATCCATGGTGATAGTAACAAAAGACAACAAAATTGTGTTGATAATTATGGTTATATATAATCATTATTTATTTTTCTGACATATTGTCGATTAATACGTGATGTTCAACATTGGAGTAGAGTCTATCTTGACTAGACGTGATAGGCTGATATCACATATAAGCAACCATATTTCGTCTTTGTTAAATGAACAATTTCAAAAATACCCTTGAAATGTTATTTTGAATTTAAGTCTACCTTTCCCTAAAAAAATTAACTTAAAAATATCGTTATAGAAATTAAAATTTCCAAATTGCCCTTGTGCGACCATGCGATCCTTGTGCGACCATGCGATCCTGTGAGACCCATGCAACCCTATGCGACCATGCGACCCTGTGCGACCATACGACCCTGTGAGACCCATGCGACCCTGTGCGACCATGCGACCCTGTGAGCCCCAAAATTGTTCGAACTCGTCTGAGAATGCCCGAAATCGTCCAAAACGCCCGAAATCGGTCGAAAATCGCTCGAAATCACTCGAAAACGCTCGAAATCACTTGAAAATAGCTCGAAATCGGTCGAAAACGCTCGAAATCGTTCGGAATCGCTCTCAACATCTAAATCGTCTCTCGCTACTTGTATTTCTTAACTTTAAAATTGAGAGAAACTTCAAAAATTTCAAAATGTATGTATTTTTCAAACCAAAAATAAAAACAAAATTATCTTTTTTCTAATTTTTTATTAGATTTTCAAAAGTATAAGTGAAATGATATAATATTACAAAGATATATATGATATTATACCTTGCTAAACATGTTATGCTCTCTTTAAAACATTGGTTTGACTGACGACATATTTTACTTTTTTACGGACAATATACTAATTATATTATTTAAAAAAACTTATTTATAAAGTATACAATTTATGAACAAATACCTAATATAATTTAGTCCAATTTATAAATATTAGTACAAATATGTCTTTCAATTTAGGTTTGAATCTTTATTCTCGAGAAATTATTCAAATATATTGAATTAAAAAGAAATGTAATAAATAAATCGAAACACCCAATATATTTTTTCAAAAATAAAAAATAAAAAGAAATATTATTACTGAAATAATTTCAAATTATTTCAAGTATTGTTTATTGAATATTTGAATTTATAGTTATTAATTATTTTTATATACAAAAACTTTAAATACACCGTGTAATTTTCTATATATTTATTGTTTCGTAGAAAAATATTTTATTTTTAATTTGTGTAATATTATTATAAATTATAAAGAGTTTATTGTTAATTTAATTAAGGAAAATGATATAAAATTAATATTTATATTAGATGAAATAATTTCATCTAATATTCTATTTTACTATTTAGATCTGTATTCATAAATACAAATATATATATATATATTTTAAAAAATTTATATTCCTAAATATCTGAAATTGACAAAAGTTTTGTCGGGTGGGCGTTTCGGGTTTCGAGACGGATTCTTCGGGTTCGAGTTGGGTTCGGGTTCCTCGGGTCCTAAAAAATTGAAGCAAAAAAACCCAGTTGGTTTTCAGGATGGATTTCTCGGGTTTCGGATTGGATTCAGGTTGTTCGGGTTTTGAAACATTGAACCCAAAAAACCAAAATTGTATTTGGATTCTTTCGGGTTCTCGAGTTCTTTAGGTTCTTCGGTTTTTTGGTTATTTAAGTACGGGTAATTCGGGTTAAAAGGGGTAATTCAGGTTTTAGACGGGTAATTCGTGCTTTAAACGGGTAATTCGGGTTTAAACGGGTAAATCGGGTTCCAAATTTAACATACAAAAAATTAAATTAGAAGGGTTAAGGTTTTTTTGGGTTCCTCGGGTTCCTCAGGTTATTTAAGTACGGTTAATTCGGGTTAAAAGGGGTAATTCAGGTTTTAGACGGGTAATTCGTGTTTTAAACGGGTAATTCAGGTTAAAAGGGGTAATTCAGGTTTTAGACGAGTAATTCGTGTTTTAAACGGGTAATTCGGGTTTAAACGGGTAAATCGGGTTCCAAATTTAACATACAAAAAATTAAGTTAGAAGGGTTAAGGTTTTTTTTTGGGTTTCTCGGGTTCCTCAGGTTCTCCCGAACCCAATCCAGACCGACCCGAACACATTTGGGTTTTAGATTTTGAATCCATATGGGTTTTTTATAAAATCCGTTTATCTTACGGGTTGGGTTTTTCGGGTTGGGTCGGTCCGGGTAATCCGAAACGTCCACCCCTAGACAAAACTACGGACGAATGGGTGAACCACATATGCACCATAGACGACCACAAATGCACGGACGAACGACAGGGACGGGTGAGCGTGTGAACTGGCGGAAACAGAAGACAAGCGGGCGAGTGAATTGGCAGACGCAGGGGACAACCAGGCGAGCAAACTGGTGGACGCAAGCGATGCGAACGATGGGCGGGCGGGCAAACGATGCGAGTGATAGCCATGCGCTCGCGAACGAGCGGGCGATGGGTATTGTGTGTTGGTGAATATTCGCAAAAGAGAAGAGAAAGGGGAAGAAACATAAGAGAAAGTGAAAAGAGAGGAGAGAAGGAGAGGTGGGCGAACGGAGGGAGATAGGAGGCGAAGAGATATTTTTTTTATGTTTGGTTAAATTTTTATTTTTTATTTATAATGTAGTTATATAATGTGATTATTATAAATTTTCTTACATGTATATTTTGAGTACAATTATTAGATTAAAAATTTTATTTTTTTCAATTTAATTTTTCAAAATTAAATTTATTATAAATTTATCTATATATTTAATAAATTTATTTAATATTTATCTATATAAATATTTCGGATAAATAAACTTAATATTTATATTTGTATTTATATTTGTCGAATATATAATTTCTATTATTTGTATTTGTATTCAATCACTTGGATATTTGAAATTTTTTGTTCGAATATGGATAGTATTGGATACAAATATTAATACAAATACTTTTTTTTATTTGTCGAGTTTTAATATTTAGAATATTTGACAACAAAATAATGAAATTTAAATTGTTTTTTTTATTTAGTACAAGATAAAAATATGTAATTATAAATAAAATATAATTAAAATATAAACTTTAAATAAATTCAGTTAGCACCTTAATCAAGCATAAAAATGAATAAATGATATTCATATTAATCGAAATTCTAATCAAAATAATATGTAGATGACCGTAACTAAAATGGGAGAATATCAGATATACCTTCGTAGGGCTAAAACGCTTCAAATACCTTTCCCTAAAATAATTATTTAATCGGGAAAAATACTGGAGAAAAGACAAATTTATCCTTAATTTTCGAACGTGAAAAAACCCATGTTTTGCAGTTTTTCGACGTGAAAAACTGTCAAACCGTGTCAAAAGCAAGAAAGAACAAGTTATTTCAAACTTGAAAGGGATAGATTCGAAGTTGGCAAGAAGGAAATGACTAAAATCAGCAGCAGCAGCAACAACAGTGAAGAAGAGAGCACGAGTCAATCTTCAATGGCATCAATAAGTGTAAGTAGATCGATTTCTAGGGTTTTGCAGACTGTCGAGTCCCAAAACGATTTATTGATTTGAAATGGGTGTGAGTGTCAATGAGTCTGTTGAGTCTCAGTGAGTCGGTTGAGTCGCAAGAGTCGGTTGTCCTTGTGAGTCGGTTTGGGTCGCAATGGTCGATTGAGCGTGGATTTCTAGGGTTTTCAGGCTGCCGAGTCCCAAAATGGTTTATTGATTTCAAATGGGTGTGAGTGTCAGTGAATCTGTTGAGTCTCAGTGAGTCTGTTGTCTCAGTGAGTCGATTTGGGTCGCAATTGTCGCTTGAGTGTCGCAGGGGTCTAAGGGTCGTTTGTGTCGGTTGTCTCAATGAGTCGGTTTGGGTCGCAATGGTTGCTTGAGCGTCGCAGGGGGTCTAAGATCGTTTGAGTCGGTAGTCTCAGTGAGTCGATTTGGGTCGCATGGGTCGGTTGAGTCGCATGGGACGGTTGAGTCGTATTAGTCGGTTGAGTCGCATGGGTCGCTTGAGTCGGTAGAAGTATAATGTATTCTTAATTAATTGGTCATTATGCAAGTGGCGCCAAAGCCAAAGTTTATGTATGAATTCAAGCACATGGACAGAATGCCAAAGATCACCACCAAGTGTTATCCTCACGAGATAATAATGAAGCTGAGAGGAATCTTAGATGAATACGAGTTGCATTACTTCGACAAGGAATCAAAATTTAATCATTTATTCCATTTCCAATGTTACTCAACATTGACTAAGGTTCAAATGTCTATCCTCCTAAATCACTCCGTGATTGTACGTGACAAGAAGGAGTTGTGGTTCGTCTTAAACGGTGTTCCCATCCGGTACTCTATAGTGGAGTACGCACTAATTTCTGGATTGAACTGCGGACCATATCCCAAAGGATGGGAGTCCAAAAGGGGTGATACATTCAGACGAAAAAATTTCGGCCGTGGAAAGGTGACCCCCGCACAAATTATTGGAAAACTTGTTAAGACGGAGAATACCAAGGACCGGAAGAGGTTGGTAACTTTGATGTTGTTGGCGCAAGTTATGGCTCATAAGCCTACATCAGAAAACTCTATCGGCCATGATCTCATTGACATGGTTGATGACTTGGAATTTTGTGAACGCTTTCCATGGGGGCGTTACACATTTGAGAAGATTGTGGATACTTGTCGTAAGCACGTTAGCGGGGAATCATCGAAACCAAAATGGTATTGTGGCGGTTTCATGATCCCACTAATGGTAAGTTGTATATATTATTCGAATAATTTGAATGTTTTCGTACTTTTTGCATTCTTATCATTTTGTTTTAATGTTGTAGTTACTTCCTTTCGAAAACATCCTTAGTTTGGGCGGAAAGGGATGGTATGTTGTGTTATGGATGCGGATCCATCATGCCCAAGAATGTGCAAGAAGATGGTTAAATCCAGTATTAACCTGAAGTATGTAGACATGATAAGGCTGATCGGAGATTCTAAGGTAACAATTACACAAGGGTCACAAGGAAACAAGGGTCACAGAGGGTCACAGAGTCTGAAAATGACTCTGGAGATGGTTTAGAAGAGGATTTGGCAAACATTTCGAGATTAATTGAAAATATCCATCTGCCGCCACCATTCCTCTAACTGAATACATTTCCAGAGAGGTTACTGCAGTCGTTGCTCCTGATGAAGTTCCACCAAGTAAGTAATAAATAGTGAAAAAGTTCATTTGAGTCAATTTCCATCGAGAGTTGGAATGGGTCGCAAAGGTCGCAAAAGACGCACAAGTCGCACAGTCGTATAAGTAGAAGGGTCGCATCTAATGAATGAAGTAATTTTATGCAGATGCTCTAGTGGTTACTGTCGATGAAGTCGCTGACGAGGAAACTATAGTCAGTCCAGTGGAAGAGGGCGCCCCTAAGGAGGTTCCTTCCGAGGAAACTATAGTCGATCCAGTCGAAGAATGCGCCCCTAAGGAGGTTCCTTCCGAGGAACCTACAGTCGGTCCTATCGAAGACGGCGCCCCTAAGGAGGTTCCTTTCGAGGAACCTACAGTCGGTCCTATCGAAGAGGGCGCCCCTAAGGAGGTTCCTTCTGAGAAACCTATAGTCGGTACTATCAAAAAGGTCGCCCATAAGGAGGTTCTTTTCGAGGAACCTACAGTCGGTCCTGTCGAAGAGGCCCACTCTAAGGATAAGGAGGTTCCACCAAGTAAGTACGGTCTTTTGAGTCATAAAGGTCGCATTGGTCGTATGGGTCACAAAAGGTCGCATGGGTTGTATGGGTCGAATGGGTCACAAAAGGTCGTATGGGTGTGCATAGGTCGCATGGGTCGCATGGTCTCATTGGTCGGCATATGTTTAATGAAGTAAATTTTATGCAGGTGTTGGACCTTTATTGAAGGATTCTGCACCATATGTTGAACCTCCGCCAGTACGTAAACGAGTTTTAAGACCACGGAAGGCATATATTGAACCTCCGCCGGCGAAAAGAGCAAGAACAGTGCGAGGGAGAGGGCGAGGGAAAGATGTTGGTGGAGTCCAAGAACCCGAAAAGAAGGTTGTTCAAGAACCCGAAAAAAGGTGTTTCAAGAACCCGATAAAAAGGTGGATGAAGAACCTTCGTTCTGGTGGATGCCCAAGGGATTAGAAAAGGGCTCGATAACCCAAGAACCTTCATTCGTTGACGCAAACGGTGAAAGGTTGACTGCTCTATATATGTTCCTGACGAAACCTGGACATGAGAGTTGGTGAAAATCTGATCTAGATACTCCCGGGGGCCAGAGTTTTGGAAGATTATATTAACGCCCAACGTATGGCTTGAAGACGATGTAAGTTATTTAAACCTAAAGTCACAGAGGTCATTTTGTGTCATATGTATTCATGTGTGTTAATTTTTTTTTTAATTTTTTTGCATCAATTGGAGGAGGCGTTGTTGATGCAGTATTGTCGCATGAAGACATTCCCCGCGATATTTAAGAAACTTTACGTTTGTCCTATGTTTTTCACGAAGATTCTCAAGCATTGGTCGTACGGGAATATGGACACTTTGCCGGAACTTCTTAGTGATTGTTTGAATGGCAAGTATCCATTAAGAAGTATGGAACCAATTATTGCTTTCGAAGGCTTTGTCGCCGTTCTCAACATTCCATCGATCAATAGTATATATGTAGGATGTCATTGGGTAGCCATCAAAGCAGATTTCAAATCCCAATGCATCACGGTATATGACTGCCAGACGAGGCTTAAGGTATCGTATATCGATCCGGTAATTGAGAATCCAAGAAAAGCTATCCCCAAGATGTTCATTCTCGGAGGGTTTCTTTCTTTGGCTTCTGGACAAGGTAAATAGAAATATGAGTATTATGAAGGTGTACAGAACGAAAGCGGGAATGACTATGGTGTTTACTCCTACAAATACTTAGAAGCCTCGGTAATTAAAGTACGTAATGATTTGCACTGCATTTGCGACGAAAATATTATTTCCATGCGTGAGAAGATTGCGGTTGATGTATTTAGTAATGGAAAAGGTATCCCTCAACCCTGAGATTAACTTGATATTTGGTACATTGTTATTTTTTAAATATTTGGTACATTGTTATTTTATATTTGGTAAAAGGGTCGTAGGGTCAAGGGTCGAACGGGTACAATGGTCCGAGGGTCGCACGGATCCAAGGGTCGTAGAGGTTCAAGGGTCCAGAGGTACAAGGGTCGCTTCCCTCGGATCCCTGCGAGCCTTGTACCTCTGCGACCCTTGTTCCTCTGCGACCCTTGTATCTCTGCGACCTCGGACCCCTTATATTTACAAATAAAATTATTTACAAATAATATGAATAATTTATTATTTCTTATTTACAAATACTATATTATTTACAAATAATATGAATAATTTATTATTTATCATTTACAAATACAATTATTTACAAATAATATGAAAATTTTATTATTATTATTTACAATTATTTACAAATCATATGAAAAATTTATTATTTATTATTTACAAATACACTTATTTATAAATAATATGAATAATTTATTATTTCTCGTCCATCTGTGACCCTTGGACTCGTGCGACCCTTGTCCCTCTGCGACCCTTGGACCCGTGCGAGCCTTGTCCCTCTGCCACCCTTGTTCCTCGCGACCCTTGTTACAAGAATAGTAAATCCACAAAAACAATGATACTAACAATAATACTTACTATTGAATCATTATCAAATGAAAACCATCCAAATACAAAACACAAATGAAAATCATCCAAATACAAAACACAACTGAAAATCATACACTGTTATTGTTAGGGAAAAACTGAAGCATAGGTATTGGTCCATTCTCATATATTTGGACTACAAGGGTACAACCATCGGTCTGTCGATGGTCGAGACAAAACTTTCTCCAACCCCTTCTGATGGAAGCGCCACCACGTGCCACAGGCCTTAGATCTGCCTCTCATGGTGTGGAGTACCTAGCATCAGATATATCTTACATCGTTTATTGAAAAGACCGCTCGACCTCACAAAGCCTATCGGATATGTCTGCGACATCCGTAGAAAGGAATAAAAATCGTGAAAATCCCTACCCATGCAAGGAATAAAACCGTATCGAAGTCACTTACCAATGCATCTGCGGCTAGATTCGAACGAGTGAATGGTACCACAGTTTCTCGTAAAATCCTCGGAGTAGGAGTGGCGAAGGTGACGTGAAAGACCATGTCACCTTCGTGAGTGAAAAGTAAGTAATCCCCAATACTTAAGTCGAGGTCGTTGGAGAATTGTTTCCACCCATCAGTGAATCTGGAGCCATCCAACTTGACTTCCCATCTTCTGTTGGACCCATTCGATTTAAGCGTTGCTGTGTTGTTGTCCCTCGTGTTCCCATATATACAATCATCGAAGAATATCTTCGGGATGTCCTATAACAAAAAACGAAAAAACAAGCCAAATCTTTACATTCTCTACATGTAACATACCGACATAGAGACTGATGAAGAAGATTACAATGTAGTTCTCTTCCAGATAGCGCGGAAAAATCTCTCTGAAGAAAGAAGGAAAATGTAACATTTTCGGAAAAATTGATGGAATGAGAGTTAGAGAGAGAGTGTGTGTTGTTATTGTAAAAAAAGGAAACGACTGTAATTCGAAAAGACATGACCTGGATATCGAATCGTCGTCAGATGGAATTCGAAAAGACATGACCTGCAGATCTTATTTTTTTAAAATTTTTCAAATAAGATAAAAAGTTCGGCGGGAATTTTGTTGACGGAATTTTCGGCGGGTAGCATGGGTGACATGGTCACATATAAGGATCAATACATGCGAAATCGATGAATTTACGAGTTTAAAATGATAAAACGTCAAACTAATTAATACCAATTGAGGGTCGCATGGGTCGCATGGTCGCATGTAAGGATCAATATATGCGAAATCGATGAATTTACGGATTTACAATGATAAAATGTAAAAAAATCAAAACAATACATTTAAAACGTCAAACTAATTAATGCCAATTGATGGTCGCATGGGTCGCATGGGTCGCATGGTCGCATATAATGATCAATATATGCGAAATCGACGAATTTACGGATAAACAATGATAAAATGCCAAAAAACAATCAAAACAATACATCTAAAACGTCAAACTAATTAATGCCAATTGAGGGTCGCATGGGTCGCATTGGTTGCACGGTCACATATAAGGATCAATACATGTAAAATCGACGAATTTACAGGTTTATAATGATAAAATGTAAAAAACCAATCAAAACAGTACATTTTCAACATCAATCAATGGTTAAAACAGATTATGACCCATGTGTCCCTAGTTGAGTTGTGTATAACCAATGCCTGTGCTTCCAAAAATACATTCAACATTGTCTTCAAATGTCGATATTATTATATTATTGTCTATATTGATTCTAAATTGATAATGGCATACTGATAATGGCATGGGTCATATGGTCGCATATAAGGATCAATACATACGAAATCGACGAATTTACGGATTAACAATGATGAAATGTCGGATGGGTTCTAATTTAATCCAATTGAGGGTCGCATTGGTCGCATGAGTCATATTTGTTCGCATGAGGTCAAATTTGTTCGCATGAAGTCGCATTGGTCGCATGAGTCATATTTGTTCGCATGAGGTCGCATGAGTCGGATGCGTTCTAATTTAATCCAATTGAGGGTCACATGGGTCGAATTATAATGAAGAATTTATCGAATTATAACGATGAAAGTTTCAAAAGGTTTAATCAAAATAATACAAATAATATAGTATTACACAATTACTAACTAACAAACCTTTCTTTTTTTTGAAGTCGGCGTTGTCTCGGTTGTCACGTTCCAAACACTGTCAGTGATGCTAGCTTTTGAAGATGGGGTTTATAACTACGAAGAACATGGGGTTTGTGTCGACACAAATGGGTTTTGTATCGACGAAGAAGACGGGGTTTGTCTCGACAAAGATGGGCTTTGTCTCGACGAAGCAGATGGGGTTTGTCTCGACGAAGATGGGGTACTTGTCCGAGCCTTACCAGGTCGAGGATAATGATTCTCTTGGCCTCCCGCTTTGCCTTTTCTGATCCAGCATAGGAGGTAGAATCGTAAATTCAGTCACTGAAGGGGGAATGTCCCAATCACTGCAATCAGGAACCGGATACACGGTTTCTTGGTAAGCCAAACGTCATGTCTCCCGAAGGTAGTAGTTTGAACATAGATCTGGTATATTGTGACCTTTACCAACCTTATGTGCTGCCGTAATTGCGTGACTGCATGGATACTTATCCACATAAAACATTTTGTATTCGCACGTTCTTTTTTGAAGACTCACTACAAATCTTCTACCATTTCATTTCTCACCTCATACTCATCACTCAGACTGTTCAATTCGATAACATCATACTTGGATGTCTGTCCAAACCGTTCATGTAAGTTTTCTCAACGTAAGGTGTTAACTTTTGAGAATCGTCACCGGTAGCTGCATCCAACCTATACCTATTGAACCATTCCACGGTCTTTACCAAACAAATATCTAAAAGCCCTAAATTATTTTGACTTCTTCAACGTTGAATTTATTGACTCGACGCCATTAGTGGTTAATAAGTTGTACCTTTCCCTCTTAAATTTGCATCTTGCATACTTAACGGGATCAAGTTCCTCTTTCTCCAAATACTTTGCAACATTAAGATATCTGCACAAAGGTCAGAAATGTAAAAAATGGCCACAAAGGTCACAACATTCACAAGGGTGGTAAGGAGTACAAGGGTCGCAGGGGTACGAGAGTCGCAGGGGTACTTGGGTCGCAGGGGTACGAGGGTCGCAGGGGGTACAAGGGTCGCAGGGGTATGAGGGTTGTAAGGGCGAGGGTCGCAGGGGGTACAAGGGTCGAAGGGGTACAAGGGTCACAAGGGATACAAGGGTCACAAGAGTACGAGGGTCGCAACGGTACCAGGGTCGTAGGGGTACCAGGGTCACAGGGGCACGAGGGTCGCAGGGGTCAAAGGGTCGCAAAAGGTATAAGGGTGGCAAAGGTGCAAAGGTCGCAGGGGGTACAAGGGTCGTAGGAGTACGAGGGTCGCAGGGGTTCTAGGGTCGCAAGAGTACGAGGGTCGCAGGGGTACCAGGGTCGCAGGGGCACAAGGGTCACAGTGGCACAAGGGTCGCAGGGGTCAAAGGGTCGCAGGGGTCTAAGGGTCGCAAAGGGTACAAGGGTGGCAGAGGTGCAAGGGTCGTAAAGGGTACAAGGGTCGCAGAGGTCACAAAAGTCACAAAATTCATTTTTTGTACCTAGCCTTGAAATCATTCAATAGCACTTCAAATTCGTTCTCCGTGTATGCTGCTGCACATTTGAAGAACATTTCCGCCACAGTATCACCCTTTGAAGTCTTTCTACGATGGCCTTTATTGACGTAATTCTTTATATTTTATGACATATGACGCGCACAAAAACCATGATCAGCTTCTTTATACACTTATTTGACTGTTTTGATCAAGCTTTTATGGAGATCAGATATCACAACGACATCACGTCCGTCCGGTATCACCTCTTTCAATCTTGACATAAACCACGTCTATGATTCGTCATTTTCTCTGTCGACTATTCCCCATGCAAGAGGTATTGGTGATATTCACCATCTTGTGCGGTCGCCACAATCGATGCTCCCTTGTACACTCTTGTCAAAAATATCGCATCCACAACAACCACTCTACGCATGTATTTTCATCCCTTTATAGCCACTCCGACAGCCATAAAAAGGTATTTGAAGATTTCTCCATCAATGCGAACTGAAGATCTGCGACAGATCCGGGATTTCTTTGTATAAACATGTGCAACCACCCTGGAAGCCTCCTATAATGTTCAAAGTCATCACCATGAATATCCTTTTGAGCACCGCATTTTCCTCTTAATGTCATCAAATACGATACATTGGCACCATATTTTTCTTTTACACGAGCCATCAATTCTTTTGCTGAAGGTGTTTTATAATTTTCGGCATAGTCCTCTTTCAAATAATCATTAATCATTTGCGTTGTACCCTTTGTAGCTTTGGTCCGTTTAGATACAGGTGAACAGTTATGAATGGAATGGTGTGTTCTCACACTAAACCGTTTGGAATTCGGGATTGCTGCCACGCGTAATTTCCATTTACAACCACTTTCGGTAAACTTGCATCGTACTTCCGACAGCTTCGTTTTAGATCTCAATGTTTTATATCTAAACGAAGCTTCGATTGAACCCTTCCTTACAAATGCCTGTACATCATTCATGCTATCAAACTCTTTCCAAATTTTAAGATCCAATCCATCTTCGAACTCGAAGATATTATTTTTGCTATTGTGAACTACCATTTCCGAGTTGTTCTCACCATCACCATACTTATACTCTGTTGGCACATCAGAATCAACTTTATTACTGCCACAAACAACTCCATCAACTACCACATTCATGGCACACCCAACATCTTCTCTTAATCCACTTGTATTTTCACTATCAGAATTATCCGAATCCAAAATAGCTATTGTTTCCGGATTACTCTCAACTCTACTTTTGTTATCCGGGCCTACAATAACACAGTCATCATAATCTACAACACCTCGATCCTCATATTCTTTAGCAATGCTTCCAAAATCAGGAATTAAAGGCTCAATTTCCCTCTCAATTTCGATTTCACAATTCACACTTGTCGATTCTATCTCCACATACAACAGTGGTCGAATTCCTCTTATGGGATCGAATAGATAACAAAAAAGATATTTGCCATTCATTATATATGTCGGCTTCCTATTTTCACAAATATTGGACAAATAGCTTAACTTCAACTTCGTTCTATTATTTCCCACCATCATCTTTGCGCATAACTCATCAATCAGTTGCTGGTATGTGAGACTAACCGGAGGACATAAGAAAAATACTCTCTGGTTTTTCTGAACTCTGCCAACCCATTCAGATTCTCCATTTGGGGTTTTTTCCCCATTTACCATCATACAAAAAATCAATCAGTGTGATTTTCTCATCCACCGTATCCATTACACCTGTAACAAGAACATAAAAAGAGGGGTAAATTCTGTGACCCACTGTGACCGTGCAACTCGATGAGACTCTGTGACCCAGTGCGACCGTGCGACCCTTGTACCTCTGCGACTCTTGTACCCTTGCGACCCTTTGACCCCTCCTGCGACCCTTGTACCCCTTTGCGACCCTTGTACCTCTGCGACCCTTGTACCCTTTTACGACCCTTGTACCCATGCGACCCTTGGACCCATGCGACCCTTTCAACCCTTTGTGACCCCTTTCCCATGCGACCTTTGGACCCCTGCGACCCCTTTACCTCTGCGACCTTGGACCCCTGCGACCCTTTGAACCCTTTTCGACCCCTTTCCCATGCGACCCTTGGACCCATGCGACCCTTTGAACCCTTTGCAACCCTTTTCCCATGCGACCCTTTGACCCATGCGACACTTTGAACCCTTTGCGACCCCTTTCCCATCCGACCCTTGGACCCCTGCGACCTTTTGACCCTTTGCAACCCCTTTACCCTTGGACCACTGCGACGACCTTTGATCCCTTTGACCCCTCGATGAGACTCTGTGACCCAGTGCGACCGTACGACACTCCGTGACCTTTGACATTGCAATAAATATGACTCGTTTAGACTCGTTTTCAATAATTGCAATAAACACAAGAGAAACACGAAAAACTCACTATACATACCTGGTTTTTCTGCGGAACGTGCTTAATTGCAAGCTTCTTTGTTGACAACAAACGATTTCAACTTATTGGCAGCGAATCAGATGCCGATTTTAATCTACTCTTGCCGAATCTGTTGTAGTGTGGAGGAACAGTAATTTTCGCGCCACAAGAGAGAGAGAAATAGAGGTGCTCTAGAGGAGAGAGAAAAATTGTCGATAAGGATAATATGTGATTATCAATATTTTAAGGGTAGATTTGAAGTTGAAACTTTCTTTTTCAGCGAATGGTATTTTTGAAGCACTTTAGCCCTACGAAAATATTTTTGAAGTTCCACCAACTAAAACATATAAATGTATAAATAAATCTCTTTAATTGTGCAAAATTGAAAAAAAAACACATTAAAATAATAGTTTAATAACAATTTATATATTTCTATAAATATAAATATTTATAACTAAAATAAATAATGAATTCAACCAAAGTTAATTAGTAAATATATATAATCAAGGTGATGTTTGATTTGTCATTGGCATTCAACACAATTTTTAGACAAATCATATGATATCATCAAAACATGAACAAAATAGTGGCATACGATATAATGATATACTTACACTTTTTGTGCCTATTTTTTGTCAATTCACAATTCCATAGTTTAATTCTAGCATCTATTTTTACATATACAATTAATTAAGTTTATCGTTAAATAAAAAAATACAATGATTATTTTTAAGTATATATTAGATCATGCATTCACTTGAATAACATTTTTTTAATATGAAAAAAAATCTAAAAACATTAACATAATAAAATTATTACAAAAACATTAACAAAGAAGTGTTAGGTTCTAGGCGGGCGGACATCCAGTGCCTAGCATCTAGAGCGCCAAAACTAAACGGAGTCTAGACGGGCGGAATATCAGAAATACCCTCAAAGGGCTAAATCACTTCAAAAATACCCTTCCCCAAAATAATTATTAAATCCGAAAAATAAAAACTGAAGAAAAGACAAATTTGCCCTTAACGTTCGAACGTGGAAAAATGGAAGTTCGGCAGTTTTTCGACGTGAAAAACTGCCGAAAACGAGAAAGCCGAACAGTTTTTCGCCGTGAAACCTGTTTAAAAGTTGATAGCAAGAAAGAAATAAGTGATTTCGAACTTGAGAGGGAACAATTTGAAGTTGGCGAACGATTTGAACTTGTCGAGAAGGAAACTGCCGAAGAGAGCACGAAGAGAGCACGAGTCAATCTTCAATGGCGTCAATAAGTGTAAGTAGTTCGATTTCTAGGGTTTTGCAAGCTTTCGAGTCACAAAATGGTTTATTGATTTGAAATGGGTGTCAGTGTCAGTGAGTCGGTTAGGTCGCAAGGGTCGCAGGAGTTGCATGAACATCTTCGACTCCGTGAGTCGGTTGAGTAGCAAGGGTCGCAGTAGTTTCATGACCATCTTAGACTCAGTTTATTGATTTGAAACGGGTGAGTATCAGTGTCAGTGAGTCGGTTAGGTCGCAATGGTCGTTTGAGTGTCGCGGAGTGTCTGAGGGTCGTTTGAGTCGCATGGGTCGCACACGGCGGTTGAGGGTCGCACGGGTCGGTTGAGTCGCATTGGTCGGTTGAGTCGCATGGGTAGCTTAGGTCGGTAGAAGTATAATGTATTCGTAATTGGTCATTTTGCAGGAAAAAGGGACTAAGAGGAAGGAGTGCGTGAGTGATGCTGATGCTGATGCTGCAGTCCCTCTGACACTGGAGAAGAAATTAATAGGGGAAATAAGGAAGTCGGAGAAGAGAATCATCAACGCCGTAAGAGACCTTCTAAGGGATGTCGAGATTCATGTGCCTAATCCAAAATCAAAGGCTGCCGAGAAAGTTGCGATCACCGAAACCCAATCTTCCGACACTGTTGGTGATTTTGCTTTTGAATTCCTTCGACGTCCAAATCCAGTGTCAAGAAACCTTGCTCCTGATGGAGTTCCACCAAGTAAGTAATATTTAGTGAAAAGGTCATTTGAGTGTCAATTTCCATCGAGACATATAAGTCGTAGGGTCGCATAAGCCGTAGGGTCGTTAGAGTCGTAGGGTCGCATAAGCCGCAGGGTCGTTAGAGTCGCATGGGTTTCATATGTCGCATGTGTCACTGGGTCGCTAAAGTCAAATGGTCGCATGGGTCGCATAGGTCGCATTGGTCCCATTGGTCGCATAGGTCGCATTGGTCCCATTGGTCGCATAGGTCGCATTGGTCCCATTGGTCGCATAGGTCGCATTGGTCCCATTGGTCGCATAGGTCGCATTGGTCCCATTGGTCGCATAGGTCACATTGGTCCCATTGGTCACCATATGTTTAATGAGGTAAATTTTATACAGGTGCTGGACCTTTATCGAAGGAGTCTGCGCCATATGTTGAACCTCCGCCGGCGAAAAGAGCAAAAACGGTGGTTCAAGAACCTGAGGAGTTTGTGTGGAATCCCAGAGGATTAGTAAAGAACTTGATAAGCCGATTTCCTTCCTTCTTAGTCAGTTTTTGAACGCCAAGCCACCAATTAGTGATTATGAAGGTTTTGTCTCGGTTCTAATCATTCCATTGATAAATAATCGATGGGTAGGATGTCATTGGGTAGCCATCAAAGCGTATTTCAAAACCCGATGCATCATGGTATAGGACTGCAGGATGAGCCTTAAGGAAACAAATATCGATCCGGTGATTGAGATGATAAGAAAAGCTGTCCCCAAGATGCTCATTCTCGGAGGGTTTCCTTCTTTGGCTTCTGGAGAAGATGAATGGAGGTATGTGTATTATGATGGTCTGCCACAGAACCAAAGCGGGAATGACTGTGGTGTTTTCTCCTATAAATTCGTAGAAGCCTCGTTATTAAAGGATATGAATATGTTTCGCTTAATTTGCGACGACAATGTTACTTCCATGCGTGAGAAAATGGCGGTTGATATATATAATAATGGAGAACGTACCTTTCAACCCGAAGACTAACTTGATATTTGGTACATTGTTTTTTTTAATATTTGGTACATTGTTTTTTCTATTATTTGGTACATTGTTTTTTTTCTAATATTTGGTACAAGGGTCACAGAGCCTCATACGACCCTTGCG
>CM071869.1:28920003-28975656 GCA_036759665.1 Gynandropsis gynandra
GGACAAGGGTCGCAGGGGTCCAAGGGTCGCAGAGGAACAAGGGTCGAAGAGGGACAAGGGTCGCAGGGGTCCAAGGGTCGCAGAGGAACAAGGGTCGCAGAGGGACAAGGGTCGCAGGGTCAAACTGGGTCGCTGGGCCGAACTGGATCGTAAAGTCGCAGGGGTATTTTGGGAATATCAAGATTTATACGGGTACTTTTGAAGTTAGAAATTTTTTCTTTTCCGGGAAGGGTATTTTTGAAGAGTTTTAGCCCTACGAGGGTATTTTTGAAGTTAGCCCGTCTAGACGAGTTAGGCGGAAATGTATATATATATATATATAATATTATATATATATATATATGTAAATAATATAATTTAAAATTTTAATTTAAAACATTTGCAAATATTTAATTATTTAAAAACCACGCACAATTAAGTTTGAAACAAATAACAAAAACAAATAAGTAACACATTACACACTTAAACATCTAATTCCACTTCTCCATATTCTTCATTTAATTGTTCTTCGCCGGATTCAAACTTTATGTTAACTTCTTCTTCTTCAGATTCAAAATCAGATTCATCAAGTTCTCCAACCACAAGCAAATCGTCACTTGATCTCTTGAACCCTCACACATCACCGCATCTTCTTGGTTTGGTTCTTCGTTTGCTTCCCTTGATTTGTTCTTCGTTCACTATCAACGATCTAATCTTGAACATGATATGAATCATTAGATAGAAGCACATCCAACGTCTTGTTCATTTGTTTTCTCCGTTGAACCATCAACCTTGCATTAAATTGAACATAAACAAGATTGTTCAACCTTTTGGTATCAAGCTTGTTTCATTTTTTCGTATGTACCTACACAAGACCATAAATGATTATTCATACACTTATAACGAAAAATAAAAATATGATTTATGTTAATCACTTTCTCCTTCAAAAGTACTCCAATTTCGTTCACATTCTGATGAACTAGTTGTTAAAGATAGAATCTGCATCGCCATTTTTCTCTAATGAGGTGTGTTCATTCCGTAAACATCTCGCCAATCGACTACAATGTAAAAAATAAAGTTAAAACATTATATATGTTTTAAAAGAATAAAATGGTTAAATTAAATATTGGAAAACAAACCTGGATCATAGCTTTGTTCATTTTTCTCGCATCCTTTGATGGCATGTGGTCTTCCAAAGTTGCCTTCCTTTTTTTTTTGGTACTTTGGAAGTTCGACATTAATTACCGAACATTGGGCATCAAAATCATTTGAGAAAAAAGCTTCCACACACTTAAACATAGCATCTACAATATTGTCATCCGATTGAATATTCGAATCCTTATAAGTGTAATAAGGATTCAAAACATATGCCACCAAATGTAGAGGACTATCAAGCCTTCCTTTTATCCTTTCATCAATGATGTTAACAACCAGCTTATAATTCTTCTCGATATTTTTATACGCCACACGTATCTCATGTTTTGCTATTTGCAACTAACCATACAAAAACCCATCAATGGTTTTACATCTCCATCAACTAATCCAAGCACTCTAACCAAAGGTGAAAATACATCCAAACACGATGTTACGCCATCCCAAAACGAGAAACTCATCATCGTGGTATATGCCGCTTTCCCCTTAGGATGCTTTGACCTTTTGCAATCTGCCCATTCTTTACTAGAAAACATCATCTTCAATCCTTCTTGTTTAGCATCTAAACTTTGTAAACTAAGATAAGCTGATGCAAATCTAGTAACTCCAAGTCTCACAACATCTCTCTTCTTAGTATAATTCCTCATCATCGAGAAAGTCTGGTGGTGAGCATAAATAAAAATTGTAAACGCCTTAGCTCTTTCTGTCGTTTCCTTAAACTTATCAAGTTTTGCAATACTCTCCAACATCAAATTTATTGTATGAATTGCACAACATGTCCAATATATCCCGGGCATCACATTCTTTAACAACTTTGAAGCGGCCATCAAATTTATTGTATGAGTAACATAACATGTTATTAGTGGCATTATCCATTACCACTTGAACAACATTATCGACACCAACTTTCTCAATGAATTCTTTCACATATTCAAATATGAATTGTCACTTATGTGCCTCACTTGAACAATCTTTAGAAGAAAGGCAACCGGGGACGGATGAAGACGACGGGCAGGAGGCAACCGGGGACGGATGAAGACGACGGGCAGAAGGCAACCGGGGACGGATGAAGACGACGGGCAGGAGGCAATTGGGTAAGGACGATGAGGGGCAGGAGGAATGGTTGGGGATCGGCGGGCGAGGACACAAAGTGGAATGATTAGGGTTTTTTTCACTGAACCAAAACGACATTGTTTTGGATCAGTTTAAAAAATAAAAGCGCCTAGGCGGCCGCCGAGCGCCTAATCGGCTGCCCTGGCCGCCCCTCCGCCCAGAATTACTGATTTGCAAGAAATGGGGGCGTCCGACCACCGCCCAGTGCCTAGGCTGATTTCTTGAACTAGTTCCTGAACTTGGTTGAACAAGGTTCATGAATATAACTATCAAATTTTTGCTAAATGGATTTTACAATAAAACTATCAAATTTTACAATAAAATTATCAAATCCATCTAGCAATATATTCAAAAACTGTCAAATTGTTTCCAAAATTCCTTCTATCACGTTAACAATTAATTTTGTATCTTGCTATTTACCCACATAGTAGTGAGGAATTTTTACATAGAATTTGAAGATTTATGTTTTTTAATAAACTGTTAATTTTATATATTTTTACAATTTAAAAATTAAACCATTAACTCAAACATAAAGATTTTTTTCTTTAATAAGATAAAGTTACATTTAAAAAAAAAAGTCCAACTCAAGGCTACTATTATCACAACACAATAACGATATATATATGATTATCGCTTTTAATGTATTATGTAGGTGAGATGTAATTCACCTAATTTCATACAGTGACTTTAATTTGACAAAATACCAAAGATACATTTTAATTTCTAGGGTTTCTTCACGTATGTCCTCAAAAATATAATTAAAAAATTGGAGAAAAACCAAATGTGTCCTTATTTTTTGTTAGTGAAAACACATACGGTTTGACATTTTTTTCAAAACGAAACATATTTCAAAGTTGAGAAGAAGGACGATAGACGATTTCAAAGTTGAAAGCAATTTCCAGCGATTTCCAACGATTTTCGAGCGATTTTCAGGGGTTTCGAGAGATTTCGAGCGATTTTGAGAGTTGCATGGATCGTATGAATCGTAAGGTTCACATGTTTTGCATGGGTCACACGATTCATGAGGAAAATATGAAAATATCAATATTATAAAGGTAAAAATAAAATTAATTTTTTTATTGAAAAATAGAATTAAAGCCTAATAGTATATCAAGTATATTTTTATTTTAATCCTTTTAATTTTGAGTTTTATATATCATGTGAAATTAAATTATATATTTAAACGTCAATGTCATATGCATATTATAACAATATATAATTCTATTTTAGATATTGCACCATTTATATATTAAATCATATTTTATTTCGATGTACTAACATAAATCTTAAAACAAATAAATGATGTGATAAATATGTCAACTTAGGATGAATTAAGAGCTGAAATCTCATCGCACATGAAAAAAATGAATGTAGTGAATGAAAGTTGAATGTCTATTATGTAATATTAAATAGTTATAGGGCTAAAGTGTAATTATTGTAAAGTTCAATGATATATATACGGAGAAAAACAATTTTTCATTAACGATTTACCATTTACGCAAATCGAAATCCTAGCCACCCAAAGAGAAAACAAAGAACGAAATAGTTTTTCGTTCCCGACAAAATCCGCACCAAAAGTTGATTGCAGATTCCGATCTCGATGTGAATACGAGTAGAGGGCTTGTACGATCAAGTCTTACATCCGTTTATCCTCAGATTCAGCGAAACAGGTATCATCGAAACCGTTTCCTAAATTTTGTTCTTTGTTGAAACCAATCGAGATTATTTTCGAATATGACTAGATCAATAAACTGGGTTGTAAAACACGCTTCCGCACCTGATTAGCAACCCAATAGTGGTATCAGATTCTAGATTAGTTTTTTTATTTTTGACGAAAAATTGGCGAGAAAAAAAAACCCTTGGGGGCGCGCACGGCGGCTGAAACCCGCACGGTCGAACAGAAGCCCAAGCGTCGTCCGAAACCTTAGCCGGTCGAGAGAGGGTCGTTGGGACTAGCGACGGGACGGTGCGTAACCCTGGGCAATTGTAGGCAATGGACGCGAGTAACCTTGAGCTTGGGCTCCGACGCACGCACGAACGGACCAACGTTTGGGCATCCGTTGCACGAGCGATGCGATCGCGAAAGAGCGATGCAGACAGTGAGCGAGCATCGGCACGGGCAAAGGCGAGCAGCAATGGGCGAATGTCACTGCGTGAGCGACGCACGGACGACTCGTAGACAGTGGGCCACACACAAACGGCATGCGCGACTGGGCGAGAGAGGAGAACGCCCGAGCAGACAATCCATGTGCAAGCGCGGGCAGACGGCTTGGCAATGGCACTACAAAAAAGGGTCAAAACCCTAACCCGATCGAGCGCCCGAGCGGGTGATACCTCATGGCCCATGCGGGTAGACGTTTGAGCGGCAAAGCTGAGTAGGTTACAAACCCTAGCCCGAGAGCACGAACGTGTTCAGCCCGAGCGGCCCAAGCGGGCGAACACATTCAGCCCAAGCAGGCAAGCGTTACAGCCTGAGCAGACGTGCGTAGCAAGCCCGTGTCGTGCGAGAAATTTCTGGAAATACAGTCCGTGCGAGCTAATGCGACAGCACGCACGGGTCGTGTAAATTCAGAAAAAAATTAAAAATAATTGATTTCTTACATGATAAATTTTTTATCATTTGGTTTTCCTTCGTCGTAGACATATGAATAGGCTTTTGTTTACACGGTACGGCCTGACTATCAGGAGACATGTAGTTCAAAGATTTGATTCATATGTCTATGACATTAGATGTCTAGTGGGAGGGAACAATTAGTTCTTGAAGGATGAACTCAACTATATTAATAGGGACGACCTGACTATCAGGTGACTATGTGATATAGAGCCGCATTTTAATTCACTAAGAATTTTATTAACGCTAATGAGAAATAAAATTTCTGATGTTATTGTAGAATTGATTAGCAAGCATATCATTTGATAAAGTCCATGTCTTTATGATATTTATGATGTCTAACTCTCTACTGTTTATTTTTCCTTTATTTTTCAGATCTCTTGAGAATGTCTCAATTCAACCTGCATCCTATTCTCGAGACCAACAAGTTTGTTGAGAAAAACTTTGATGAATGGCAACGCAACTTGCGTCTAGTGCTGACCAATGAGAAGCTGATCGATGTGCTCGATAAATCAGCTCCCCCAACACAAGATCTAGAAAATGATGAAGCTTTCAGCGACTTCACCAAGTATAAGGAAAAGTGCATCGCTGTGAAATGCCTCATTTTGGCATCAATGAGTGGCGAACTCCACAAGCAGCATGAGCATATGGATGCCAAGCAGATCATGAAACATCTTAAGAAGATGTTCAGAGAATAAAGTTGCACGGCAAGGTCCAAGTTTTCGGGGATTTTGTTTAAGTCCGCTAAGAGTGACGGCTCTCCTATAGGACCCCCATGTTCTGAGGATGATTAGTCTGATAAAACAACATGAGAAGCTGGGGTGCACCTTCTGCAAGGAGATGCAGTAGGAGATGATCTTGCATTCACTTCCAGACTCCTTCTTCCCGTTCGTTGTTTACTACAACATGAACAAGCTGGATGTCGAGTTGCATGAGATGCACAACCTTCTCACTGAGTATGAGAAGTAGATATCCATCGAGAAGAAGGGATAAGGATCTGTTCTGATGGTTGGGCAGTCCTTTCAGCAGAAGAGGAAGGGCAAGAAAAGGCCCAGGACCAGAGTACGCCCAAGGCTGGTATGACCAGGTGATGCGTATCAGAGTTAAATAAAATAACCTAAACTACCTGCAAGTGCACGGCACGTGCGTAGTATTTTAGGTGTCGATCCCACAGAGACTACGCAACACTATCTAAACTCGAACTAGGAATCAACTTTGCTAACGAACGAATATGGATGAAGAATGAAATACTGAAAGTAAATAAATGACTTGGGTTCTAACGATAAGACAAAGTCCTAAGAATCCAGTTTCACCACAAGACTACCGAAACCAACGATTAATCTATCTATCATGCAATCCCAGTTAAAGCTATCTAAGGCAGACGATCCTAACATGATATCTACCCTCTCTCAAGGCATAGACACGTGATCTAGACAAGTTGCCCCCTAATTTCGTGGCTGACATCTTGAACTAAGCCCATAGGCTCTATGATTCATCCGTTTCACCCTCAACCGTTGCTACCCTACTTTCGTGGTCTAACCTCGGTTGTTCTAAACCTGATCTTCTAGGACTAGAATTCTCCTTTCGGTCCTTCTCCTAACCCCTAACACATGCATCTACGTGGCCAACGTAAACACAAGTAAATTCAAGCACTCAGATTCCTCGCAAGAATCTCCAAAATCACGAACTGAATGAATGTGTCTTCTAATGTCGTCCTCTGCCTCCTTTTATGGACTTTAAGTCGGTCTAGATGTTGCCTTAATCTCTCCACCGACTTCCCATTGTTTTAAGTTAAATTAACTTAACTTAACTTGCAGACACGAGCCGCGACCCGCTCGGGCGGTCGTTGTACCCGCTCGGGTACGGCTAGGGTGGATCGCGCAGATCGCGATCCGTGTGGAGAGCCCGATCGGGCAAGATGATCACCCGCTCGGGTGTAAGAAATTGATCGGGTATTCCCTTGTCCGAGTCGTGCATGAATTATGCATAAAATTTGCCGTAGCTTTTGCCCGATCGTGCATGAATTGTGCCCGACTGGGTGGAGGCTCTTCATGCTGAATCTTGTCCTGTTTGTCCCGTGATGATCCTCGAAGTTGCTCCTTAGCTCCGTGCATGTTCCTTTAGCTCCAAAATGATCCAAATATGCGTAAAAACCTGTAAGAACATGAAAACACGAAAACAAGTAAAACGGATACGGAATCATACGTAAAGCAACACATATATATATCGAAAACGTCTCTTAAATCGTGCAAGAAATACGTATGAAAACAAGATGATCACCAGGGCAAAGGGCGGTGCTGGTAAGGCTGACCACTCAGATGCTGAGTGTTTCTTTTGCAAGAAGAAGAGGCATTAGAAGAGGAACTGCAAAGAATACCTTCAGTCTCTCAAGGGAAAGAAACAAGTTAAGACTTCCATGGAAAATGTTTTCATGGTTTCCTTGACTACTATTGATTCATCTAGATGAGTATTAGATACCGGTAGCAGTTTTAACATCTACAACATGTTGCAGGGGCTGAGGATCAGTAGGAGATTCAAGAAGGGAGAATTCAGTCTCAAGGTTGAAAATGGCGCAAGCGTTGCTGCTCTAGCCGTAGGATCGATTTCTCTTGTAATACCCACGGGCAAGACTTTGTTGTTTGATAACTGTTATTATGTTCCAAAGTTGGTTTTGAATATAATTTCTATTTCTCTGCTTGATAGACGTGGATTTCGAACAGTTTTCAGTAATAACATTTGCTCTATATACTATGGTAATGATTTATGTGTGAATGGTCATTTACAACAAGGAATTTATGTCTTACCTGATGTCAGTATTGAATTAAAAAACATGCATGTTTCGGGCCAAAATAGAAAGATATATGGTTGTAAAAAACAGACGTATCTTTGGCATTGTAAACTTGGTCACATCGGTGAGAAGAGGATCAACAGGTTGCATAAGGATAGCTTTTTGGGCCATTTTGATTTTGAATCTTATGCAACTTGTGAGTCGTGTCTCACTGGTAAGATGAATAAATCTCCGTTTAGTGGAACCGGAGAGAGAGCTACAGAACTTCTGGGACTGATACATATATATGGACCTATGAGGGTTCAAGCCAAGGGTGGATATTCATATTTCATCACATTCACTGATGATATGTCAAAATATAGATATGTGTTCTTGATGAAATACAAATCATAATCTTTTTGAAATGTTCAAGAGATTTCCTAGTGAGGTGGAGTAACAAACCGGAAAGAGTATCAAGGTGTTGAGATCAGACCGGGGTGGTGAATATTTAGGTCGTGAGTTTGTCGATTATATAAGGCAAAATGGTTGCCTCAATGGACTTCTCCGAGAACACTGCAGCATAATGGTGTATCCGAAAGGAGAAATCGGACTTTTTTGGATATGGTCCGATCCATGATGCGGTTCAGAGATCTTTGAATCAACTTGTGGGGTTATGCTTTAGAAGTAGCTGCATACATCTTAAACAAAGTTCCCACTAAAGCTATCTCTAAGACTCTAGATGAGATATGGAGGGGACGGAAACCTAACCTGAAACATATCAAGGTTTGGGGTTGTCCGGCTTTTGTTAAGAGACTTCACTCAGACAAGCTAGATGTTAGGTCTGATAGGTGTAGATTCATTGGTTATCCCAAAGAAACTACGGGATACTATTTCTACCATCTGTTTGAGCACAAAGTGTTTGTGGCCAGAACTGCAACCCTTCTTGAAAGGGAGTTCCTTGAGGAAGGAATTAATGGTGGAGAAATAGTTCTTGACGAAATTCAAGAACCCAATGAACCAACACAAGCTCAGGAACATGAGATGTCAAATGAGCGGTCTTAGTTGGGTGATATGTTGTTAGGCTCCAAGGCTTCATCTACAAATGTTGAAGTGACAGTGCCTATTCAGGAACAAGTTCAGGAACTAGTTCAAGAACAAGTCCAACAAGATATTCCAGTGCAGGTTGGACCTGCTACACAGGCCTCCTTGAGAAGGTCAACACGTTCTCGACGTGCACCTGAAAGACTTAATCTGATGATGCAAGAGGACATGATCGGTCATAGAGATGACGACCCGTTGACTTTCCAAAAAGCTATACAAGGTCTAGATTCTGAGAAATGGTGGAAAGCCATGGAATTCGAGATGGAATCTATGAAGATCAACAGAGTATGGACTTTGGTTGATCCTTCAGAGACTTCCAGACCAATTGGTTGTAAATGGATTTACAAGAGGAATATTGGAGCAGATGGGCAAGTAGAGACCTATAAAGCTCATCTAGTTGTCAAGGGGTATAGTCAACGAGAAGGGATTTACTATGAAGAAACGTTATCCCCTATAGCAATGCTCAAATCTATTCGGATTCTGCTTGCGTAGCGGCATTCCATGACTATGAGATTTGGCAAATGGACGTGAAAATAGCTTTCCTTAATGGAGAGCTCCAGGAAGAGGTATTCATGGCTCAACCTGAGGGTTTCACGTTGCCGACTCAAAGTCATATGGTATGCAAGCTTCAAAGGTCCATTTATGGACTCAAGCAAGCTTCTCGTAGCTGGAACATTCAATTTAACAAGGCAATTGAAGAGTTCAACTTCGTTAGATGCGATGAAGAACCTTGTGTGTACAAGAAGTTTAATGGGAGCGCGGTTGTTTTCCTTGTACTTTATGTGGATGACATATTGCTTATAGGGAATGACATTCCTGCGTTGCAAGAGACTAAGTCATGGTTGTCTAATCAGTTCTCCATGAAGGATCTAGGAGAAGCAGCCTATATTCTAGGAATAAAAATCTATAGGGATAGATCGAAGAGGTTACTTGGATTATCACAATCCTAGTACATTGACAGTATCGTGAGAGGATACAACATGGAAAGTTCCAAGAAGGGCTATCTACCGATAGGCACTAGAATTCTCTTTCTAGGAAGGATTGTCCTAAGACCCCGGAAGAAAGAGAGCGCATGAGTCGGCTTCCTTACACTAGTGTAGTGGGAGTCATTATGTACTCCATGACATGTACTAGGCCTGACGTAGCCTACGCCGCGCTAAGTGTAGTGAGTAGATATCAGGCAGATCCTGATAAGGAACACTGGAAGGTTGTTAAGAACATCCTTAAGTAGTTGAGAAGGAATAAGGACCAGTTCCTCATTTATGGTAATTCTAACTTGGAGTTAGAAGGATTCACTGATGCGAGTTTCCCGACAGACAAGGATGACAAGCGATCCATTTCAGGCTATGTGTTTTGTCTGAATGGAGGAGCAGTAAGTTGGAAAAGTTCCAAGCAGGCTACTATAGTTGATTCGGTGACAGAAGCAGAATACATAGCGGCTTGTGAAGTAGCTAAAGAAGCGATTTGGATGAGAAAGTTCATAGATGAACTTGGTGTGGTGCCTTTGATAGAGGAAGCCATTCCTTTATTGTGTGATAACACCGGAGCTATTGCTCAGGCGAAGTAACCAAGGTCTCATAAAAAATTGAAACATGTTATGCAGAAGTATCACCTGATACAAGAGATCATTATGCGTGCGGACGTGCAAATCCAAAAGGTGGATGGAAAAGAAAACGCAGCAAATCCGTTCACGAAGGCGCTTTGGTCAAAGGAATTTGACAAGCACAAGCTAAGGATCGGGTTTAGAGACACGACAAGCTGGGATTAGTTTATAGACTAGTAGCGAGTTATGTATTTTGGACATCGGATTTTATCTATTAATATAGATGACATTATTTTTCTCATTTGATGAATTTCATAGATGTACGATAGAGTCGAAATTAAATCTAAAACTTGACATTATGATAGAGATCATAATAAAGAGAGTCAAGTTTTGGTATGATTTAATACGAAACGTTCTTGTTCGTAGGATCACTATTCGGACTATAGTGATCCGGAAAGAACCACATATATGTGATAAGTTTTTATATTGATAGAAATTAGTGATCTCTTGTACTAAATCACATATGTGGGTGATACACATAATGATGTGATCGCTGAACTGACCTAAAGGGAGAAATGTGTGACACCCATAATAATAGAAAGGTTGGTGACCGACCTATGATATATATGTATAAATATATATATTATCATTAGGTTATAAAATTAAAAAAAGGTTACACAGGTGTTTAAAAGAGAGAGAGAGAAATCAGCCGCCGAGAGTAACAAAAAAGAGAAGAAGAAAAAAAAAAGAAAAGCGAAGAAATAAAAGGAAGAACAAATTGAAGAAGGATCTTCAATTTTCATCGCGTTCTTCGTGGGTGGATACTAATCGAGATTGTGGTAAATCTCTAAATAATTCGTTGTGATTATTCACTTAATTCGAATATTTATATTATGGAAATTTATGGAATTGAATGGATCTATAATAGGGAAAATTTGGTCGGTGTTGTTGCTAGCAATATTAGCCAGAATCGTCAAATCGTCGTGAGGCTAAGGTGATGATTTTATCGTAATATCAGATTTTTGATTGATTTATGTAGGCAATTATACTTTTAAAATGAGGCATGATCACAATAGGATTTATAGGATCATAATGGAAAAAGTGAGACGCTACAAGTGAATTGGATTAAACTCTAGAATTATCGTATGAGAATTGATGGTAAGTATATGAGTTGTATAAGTGACTAGAGATGATCTAGAGAATTGACGTGCAACCAAGTGTAGGGGTCGGAGAACGTCGATATTTGGGTTCGTTGTTTAATCCGAGTGAATATCTTGTTAGTGTGCTCAATCGGGTGATTTCACACTCGAACCTTCGGAAGATGGCATGTGCGAGCGCGTTGGTGAGAGTTGTCACGTGAGGAGTATCGGGTCGATGACGTTAGTATTGCGACACTTGGATCTGGGCCGGTGTCATACCATGCTGGGGTTGTGGTAACCTTGCGAGTGACAGAGCGTTGAGTTAGTTCGGTCAGTGGATCTACCGGCGTCGTACCGTGTTGGGGTTGTGGTAGCCTTTCAAGCGACGGAGCATCGAGTTAGTCAGATCAGTGGATCTGCCAGCGTCGTACCATGTTGGGGTTGTGGGAACCTTTCGAGCGACGGAGCGCTGTATTGGACTGATACCTGGGTATGTTGTGACCTTGCGAGATTTTCAGTGCGTTGGGGTCCTTTAGACTTTGTGAGCGTATGCCCGAACTAGATTCGTGTGGACTCTGTGTGTTATGATCCAGTGTGGTACTAGTCTTAGACTTTGGATACTCAGTCGGGTTGGGTAGAGTTATTTGTATATATTTAGTTTAGATTTTGGATATATCATTATTTTATGATATTCAGTGCGAGCGGGAGAATACGTGGCACAGAGTACGCACACGTATTGATCTCACTGAGTGCGTATTTCGTACTCACCCTATTTATGGGCTGTCGTGGATGGACAGGGTATGGAAAGGAAAAAGGGCAACGAGGTTGAGCAGCAACATGAAGGTTCACAACGGACTGATGGGAGAGGCGTGCACCAGGTCTCGATGAGTTTTATTTTGTATTTCGTATTCATTTATTCATTTATCGTGACTATGATCTTTACATATTCGTTTTGCTATTTGGTCCTGACCATTCATATTTTGGAATAAATCACATATTTGTTTTATAAATGCGTTGAGCAACGATACGTGTAGCCACCTCTTGGAGGTGATGGTGGACACTCCTAATCTCGAGGTAGTTCCGGGATGGGGGCGTTACAAATTGGTATCAGAGCCCGATTTTCAATTCGTACTTATCGTTTTCACTGGATTTCAAAATGTTTTGTGAAATGTTTTAATAAAATCACGAGACTGTTGATCATCTCGTTTTCATACTTATTTCTTGCACGATTTTAGAGATGTTTATGATATACATGTGATGCTTTACGTATGATTTCGTATTCGTTTTACTTGTTTTCGTGTTTTCATGTTCTTACAGGTTTTTATGCATATTCGGTTCATTTTGGAGCTAAAGAATGTGCACGAGACAAAGTACCAACATCGAGGATCATCACGAGACAAACGGGACGAGAATCGCCAAGGAATAGCCACTACCCGCGCAGGTAACTCCCTAGCCCGAGCGGGCATTTGTTACGGTGATTTTATCCAGCAAATTGAGCACGAGTCGGGCAAGAAACACCACGCCCGGGGCCTCAGCCCGAGCGGGCATAACCTCAGCCCCAGCGGGCATAACCTTAGCCCGAGGGGGCAGCACCTCAGCCCGAGCGGGCTGCCTCTTTTCCGATCGCGTTCTTGCACGATCTTCTGCGTCGCACCCGAGCGGGTCACTTACCCAGCCCGTGCGGGTCGCGTCCGTCACCTGCAACTCCAAATAAGTTAATTTGACTTAAAACAAATGGGGATTTTTTGGGGACTTATACAATAAGGAAAACGCCTTTAGAGAAGAGGAATAAGTGATATTTCGCTAGAGAAAGTAATGGAAATGTCACCCAACTTATTCAAGAATGGAAACTCATGAAAAGACAACAATCGGTGGCTGCTGCAACATAAGGAAGAACTGAACAGCCAGAAGGAAAGAGAGGGAGAAAAGGAAAGAAAAGAGGAAGGAAAGAAGAGGAGAGGAGTGAGAGGTCGAGCTGATTCACTAAGTTTTCCGTTCTGGATCGAGGAGAGAGAGTAGAGAGAAGGAGAAGGTTCTTGCGAAGGAGACTTACAAGGAGCATTGGAGATCAACCCCACACTTCGATTTGGTTTGGTTTTCATGTTCTTTAGACCTTCTATTTCGTTTATGATTGTTTACGGACGCATGAGCGAGCAGTTTGTTTGTTCTAGGAGAATGGATTAGCCCACGGCTATCCCGGAACAACTTTTGATTTATCTTTGAATGCATCTTCCCGTTTTCGTTTATCTATTCTTTATCTGAGTGCTTAAATGACTTGTGTTTACGAAGGCCCAGTAAATGCATGTGTTAGGGGTTAGGAGAAGGACCGAAAGGAGAATTCTAGTCCTAGAAAGATCAGGTTTATAACAATCGAGGTTAGACCACGAAAGTAGGGTAGCAGCGGTTGAGGGTAAAACGGATGAATCACAGATCTTATGAGTTTAGTTCAAGGTGTCAGCCACGAAAGTAGGGGATAACTTGACTAGATCACGTGTCTATGTAACTTTGATAACGCATCAAGTTTTTGGTGTCGTTGCTAGGGACTATTTTCATCGCGTCTAAGTTTTGAGCCTAGAGTCTTACTTGTTTTGTTTTTGTTTGTGTTTTCTCTTCTTTCGTTTCTTTTTACCTAATTCTGTCTATTTGTCCTTTGTTGGTTTATGACAAGGTCTCAAGGTGCTTCAAATCTACTCCAAATCGACCCAGAGATCGAGCGAACTTGCAGACAAATTAGAAAGGGCAAGGAAGAAGGTAACACAGAGCCGTCAGATCAACGAGATATGGATAATCAGAACGACCACGAACAACTTCAATTACCTCTCGGTAATTTGGGGCACTTGCAACAACAGTCACTCGCGCCTCAACCGCGAGAACCACAGGCTCCTCCACCACATCGCCTTAGAGATTACGTGGTGCCGAACATGAACAACGTGCAAACAGCCATAAGGATGCCTGCTGTTGCTAGAGAACAATTCGAAATTAAGCTGGCGATGATCAATATGCTTTGCCAGAAGCAATTCATGGGTGGAAATCACGAGGATCCCCATCAGCATCTCAGATACTTCCTTGAACTTTCAAGTACGAACAAAATACACGGAGTCTCAGAGGACGCGATCTTACTGCGTCTTTTCCCCTTCTCAATTGGGGGACGAGCAAAAACATGGCTGCAATCGCTCCCCGGTGGTTCAATCATGACTTGGGATCAGCTCTGCACATTGTTCTTATCACGCTTCTTTCCTCCGAGCAAGACGATTCAGATGAAGGGGGAAATCACAACGTCTAGATGCAGAGATGGAGAAACTTTTTTTGAGGTGTAGGGCAGATTTAAAGATCTTCTACAGATGTGTCCACACCATGGTCTTAGCAGTGGTACGTTATCCAAACCTTTTACAATGGAATTTCAGATGAACACCAAACGACGTTGGATAACGCTGCTAGAGGATCGTTTATGGATCTGAGCGTCGAGGAGGCATACAAGCTGATCGATAACCTCGCCATGAACCACACCATGTGGTCAACACCGAGAGGTATGCCTAACAGCACTTGTCGCCTATACGAGCCTAATCAGGGCAGAGCAACGGGTAATGCAACGAACGCCATGTATTTCGTGAATAGTGGAGATACAGAACACGTGGCTTATCAATGCACGCTACAAGAGAACGTGGAATACATGAATTATGCCCTGCAGCAAGGAAACACGCAATTCGGGAATACCTACAACCCGAATTAGAGGAATCACCCGAATCTTTCGTACCGAACGACTCAACCGATAAAGTATTCGCGAATTCAGCAAAGACAGCAAACGTACCAGCAAGATAACCATCAATTTCAGCAAGCTCAGCAAGTCCTGCAAGATCCTCAACCTCCTCAAGCCCCTTCGTCAAACCTTGAGGGAGTGTTGCTCGAATTTATCAAGGAGCAAAGGCAGCAACATCCAACTTAAACCAAATTCAATGCGAATGTGAGGACAGCGATCAACGAGCTCAAAACTCAGATGGAATCCTTGAGCAACCATGTGAAGAGCTTAGAGAACTCCATAGCACAGCAAGCTACCTCATCCTCTCGGAATCCCAGACAGCTTCCAGGTAATCCCGAATTGAACCCGAGATAGTACGTGAATGCTATTTCTGTGTGCAGCGGTGATGTGGTTGAGAATTCGCCCACCAAAGAGCGAGGGCAAGCTTCTGGTACGTCCATGACAAGAGGCAAAGGTACGATTGCGATTATGGAAGGAGTTGAACCAGATTTTGACAAACCATATGTTGCTCCACCGGCATACAAACCTCCTATACCGTTTCCTCAACGGCTGGTGAGCAGTAAGAATGAAGGACGAGTGGGCAGATTCGTAGAGGGTCTTAAGAAGCTTAACATCAACATCCCATTCGTGGAAGCCCTCCAAAAGATGACTAATCATGCCAAACTCATCAAAGAGGTTCTCTCCAAAGAGAAGCATATCGAAGAGAACGAGACGGTAGCACACACCGAGGAATGCAGCGCTATCCTTCAAAACAACCTGCAACATAAGTTGAAGGACCCTGGAAGCTTCTCCATTCCATGCACAATAGGTAATCTTGATATCGAAAATGCTTTGTGCGATTTAGGGGAAAGCGTGAGCATCATCCCACACTCAGTTTTTAAGCGGATGGACTTCGGGAATCTCAAACGTACAAAGATATCTCTACGCCTCGCGGATCGCTCAGTAAGATATCCGGTGGGAATTGTTGAAAACGTTCCCACCATGGTAGGTAAGCTCTTCATTCCCACTGATTTTGTTATACTTGAAATAAAGGAAGATGATAGGGTGCCTATTATTCCTTGTAGACCGTTTTTAGCTACTGCATGTGCCATGATAGACGTACAACAAGGAAAGCTTTCCTTACATGTCGAAGATGAGATGATCGAATTCAACCTGTCCAGTCCCATCCCCCTGCTGCGTTCATGAAGCTAATGAACAATGTGTTTCGGGACTACTTGGATCGTTTCATTATTGTATTTATAGATGACATTCTGGTCTACTCCAAGAGCTCAGAGGAACACGAGGAACATTTGCGTCTAGTGTTAGAGCGTCTCAAAGAACAATGATTGTTTGCAAAGTTGAAAAAGTGTAGTTTTTGGAAGAGACGTGTTGGATTTTTGGGACATGTCGTATCGGAGGAAGGAGTATCTGTCGATCCTCAGAAGGTGTCAGCGATTGTAAGTTGGAAACAACCAAAAAATGCAATAGAGATAAGGAGCTTTTTAGGATTAGCAGGGTACTATCGACATTTTGTTATGAACTTTGCTAGTCTAGCGAAGCCAATGACGAGACTTACGGGAAAAGATGTACCTTTTGTTTGGAATGAAGATTGTGAGAAGTCCTTCAAGGAGCTAAAAGAGAAGCTAACGAAATCCCCAGTGTTAGCCTTATCACAACCAGGGATTCCATACATAGTCTACACAGATGCGTCAAAGACGGGATTAGGATGTGTACTTATACAGGGAGATCGCGTGATTGCTTATGCATCAAGGCAGTTACGTAAGCATGAAGAGAATTATCCCACTCATGATTTAGAGATGGCAACTGTGGTCTTCGTGTTAAAGATTTGGAAGGCATATCTTTATGGGGAGAAGGTACAGATTTTTACGGACCACAAAAGTCTAAAGTACATATTTACGCAACCAGAGTTCAATCTGCGTCAGAGAAGGTGGATGGAGTTTGTCGTAGACTATAAGGTGGACATCGCGTACCATCCGGGGAAGGCAAATGTTGTTGCAGATACGTTGAGCCGTAAAAGAGTTGAGGTTTCAGCTATGCAAGAATTCGAGGATTTGGTTAGCCAGATAAACGCTTTGAGACTAGAGGCAGTGCAAACTGAGTCCGAGAATGTCGGTTTGCAAGCCGTAAATCAGGCTGGTCTATTGAGTAAAATTCGTACATCACAATTATTCGATGAGAGGTTACAGAAGATTCATAATAATCAGCAAGACCCAAGGTACAAGTTGTATCATATCAGGGAAGACGGTCTAATGATGATTAATGGTCGAGTTTGTGTACCGAAGGATCTAGGGATCAGAGAAGAGATTCTGAGCCAAGCTCATCAATCTAGGTTTTCGATTCATCCGAGATCGACGAAGATATATCGGGATGTTCGCCAGCTTTATCAATGGCCAGGGATGAAGAAGGACATTGCTCGATGGGTAGTGAAATGTCCAACGTTTCAATTAATCAAAGCGGAGCAACAAGTACCAAGCGGGAAATTACAAAGTCTACCAATCCCCGAATGGAAGTGGGACCATATTACCATGGATTTCGTGACGGGTCTTCCGAGGACGCAAAACGGCAAAGATGCTATTTGGGTGGTCGTGGATCGACTAACTAAATCGACTCATTTCATTCCGATAAATAAGACTTTTGATGTGAATCAGCTAGCAAGGATATATATTGCACAAATTGTGAAGTTGCATGGGGTTCCATCGAGCATCGTGTCAGATCGAGATGGGAGATTCACCTCACGTCTTTGACAGGCATTTCAAAAAGAGTTAAGAACTAAATTTTGCATGAGAACCACATATCATCCATAGACAGATGGACAATCTGAGAGAACTATAAGGATGCTTGAGGATCTATTACGAGCATGTGCGTTGAAGTGGCTTGGTAGTTGGAAGAATCATTTACCACTAGTTGAGTTTGCATACAACAATACCTATCATGCTAGCATTGGGATGCCACCATATGAAGCTTTATACGGGCGACCATGTCGTACACCCTTGTGCTGGACTTAAGTAGGGGAGAGATCTATCTTCGGAGCAGAGATTGTCGAGGAGACCATGGATGAAAATGAAGACGGCTCTGGATCGTCAGAAGAGTTATGCTGATCTAAAAAGGAAGGATGTTGAGTTTAACATTGGAGATATGGTGTATTTACGAATTCAAGCGAGGCGAGGGAGATCAGGTGGGAGTCGAGTGAACAAGCTATCACCAAGGTTCACAGGACCGTTTAAAGTGATTGAGCGAAAATTGGAGTATTGGCCTATCGATTCGAGCTTTTCTCATCTTTAGAGGGAATACATGATGTGTTTCATGTATCACTGTTGCGTAAGTGTATATCAGTACCAAAGAAGATACTTGTAGAGCCACTAAAAAATTTGAGGAGAGACTTAACGTATAAAGAACGTCCAATACGCATTGTGGATCACCAAGTGAAACAATTGAGGCGTTAACAAATTCTGATGATAAAAGTTGTGTGGGAACATCATGGTGTGGAAGGAGCAACATGGGAATTAGAGAAGGATATGAGACATGATTATCCCGAGTTGTTTAAAGAAGAGTTGTATGGTTCTTCTATACAATGAATACAATTTTGTCGTAAGAATCACAGATATAGAATTCGAGGATGAATTCCTTTGTAGTGGGGGAGAATTGTGACACCCATAATAATAGGAAGGTTGGTGACCGACCTATGATAGATATATATATATATATATGTATATATATATATATTAGCATTAGGTTATAAAATTAAAAAAAAGGTTACACGGGTGTTTAAAAGAGAGAGAGAGAGAGGAATCAGCCGTCGAGAGTAACAAAAAAGAGAATAAGAAAAAAAAAGAAAAGGGAAGAAAAGAGAAGACAAAAAAAGGAAGAAGAAATTGAAGAATGATCTTCAATTTTCATCGCGTTCTTCGTGGGTGAATTCTAATCGCGATTGTGGTAAATCTCTAAATAATTTGTTGTGATTATTCACTTAATTCGAATATTTATATTATAGAAATTTATGGAATTGAATGGATCTATTAATAGGGAAAAATTGGTCGGTGTTGTTGCTAGCAATATTAACCAGAATCGTCAAATCGTCGGAAAGTTAAGGTGATGATTTTCACCATCGTAATATCGTATTTATGATTGATTTATGTAAGCAATTATACTTTTAAAATGAGGCATGATCACAATAGGATTTATAGGATCATAATGGAAAAAGTGAGACGCTACAAGTGAATTGGATTAAACTCTAGAATTGTCGTATGAGAATTGATGATAAGTATATGAGTTGTATAAGTGAGTAGAGATGATCTAGATAATTGACGTGCGACCAAGTGTTGGGGTCGGAGAACGTCGATATTTGGGTTCGGTGTTTAAGCCGAGTGAATATCTTGTTAGTGTACTCGATCGGGTTATTTCACACTCGAACTTTCGGAAGAAGGCGTGTGCGAGCGCGTTGGTGAGAGTTGTCACGTGAGGAGTATCGGGTCGATAACGTTAGTATTGCGACACTTGGATCTGGGTTGGCGTCATATCGTGCTGGGGTTGTGGTAACCTTGCGAGCGACGGAGCGTCGAGTTAGTCAGGTCAGTGGATCTGTCAGCGTCGTACCGTGTTGGGGTTGTGGTAACCTTTCGAGCGACGGAGCGTCGAGTTAGTCAGATCAGTGGATCTGCCAGCGTCGTACCGTGTTGGGGTTGTGGTAACCTTTCGAGCGACGGAGCGCTGTATTGTACAGATAGATGGGGTACGTTGTGACCTTGCGAGCTTTTCAGTGTGATGGGGTCCTTTGGACTTTGCGAGCGTATGCCCGAGCTAGAGTCGTGTGGACTCTGTGTGTTATGATCCAGTGTGGTACTAGTCTTAGACTTTGGATACTCAGTCGGATTGGGTAGAGTTATTTGTATATCTTTAGTTTAGACTTTGGATATATCATTATTTTATGATATTCAGTTCGAGCGGGAGAATACGTGGCACAGAGTACGTACACGTATTGATCTCACTGAGTACGTATTTCGTACTCACCCTATTTTTGGACTATCATGGATGGACAGGGTATGGCAAGGAAAAAGAGCAACGAGGTTGAGCAGCAACATGAAGGTTCACGGCGGTCTGATGGGAGAGACGTGCACGAGGTCTTGATGAGTTTTATTTTGCATTTCGTATTCATTTATTCATTTATCGTGACTATGATCTTTACGTATTCGTTTTGCTATTTGGTCCGAACCATTCTTATTTTGGAATAAATCATATATTTGTTTTATAAATGCGTTGAACGACGATACGTGTAGCCACCTCTTGGAGGTGATGGTGGACACTCCTAATCTCGAGGTAGTTCCGGGATGGGGGTGTTACAAAATGCTTAATGGTTTAATCACCAATGAACTGTCATTAAGATTTCTCCAGAAAGTTAGATTGTTAGTTTTTCCTAAGACCTGAGATCAACATAGTAACTAGAATCCGATTTATTATTCTTTGATTCTTGACACCTAGTATCTTAGAGTACTAGTTGGATAGATATTGGGAATAATTAGATGTTTATGTAGTTAGTGACTGATCAAGATGGGATCCGTCAACTCTTGGTAAGAGTTTGAGCTCTATGTTGTCAGTAATCGTAATGACTACACGAATCTCTGGCCAGAGTACACTGAATGAATGAAGAAAGGTGATTCTTAGGTTCATTCACCAGTCAGTTGTGATTGACATGAAACATAGTTGATGATCCGTAAGGCTGACAGTTATGACCATGCCTAGGATACATCTGGAGCTATAAAGATGGAAGGAAATACTAACCTTAACTTCACCCTGATTCGTTTTGAGTAAGATTGTTACTGAAATGAGTAAGGATGTTGCTTCATGTTATCCGGTCGTCGAGGAGTGTTGCTAAACGGCAACCTCGATTAGTTAATTAGTGGAGACTAATTGGCTACCGGTTTAGTGATGAACCTACGAGGTCACACGCTTACGAGTGTCTCGGTATCTACTTGTGATTGTTTAACATTCAATGTGGAATGCAATTATATTCATCCGCTAGCACCGAAGAATATAATTGTACTTGGTTCTCTTTTGGGGTTTGTACATTAGATGTACGAGCAAGTATGTATATGGAGATACATGTACTTCAACTATTTGAGATATTACTTAAAGGCAAGTGAGATATTGAAAGCTGAATGTCTGATATGTAATGTTAAATAGTCATAGGGTCAAAGTGTAATTATTGAAAAGTTCAATAATATATATACGGAGAAAAACATATTTGCATTAATGATTTATCATTCACGCAAATCGAAACCCTAGCCATCCAAAGAGAAAAACGAAGAACGAAACAATTTTTCGTTCTCGACAAAATCCACACCAAAAGTTGATTGCATATTCCGATCTCAGCGTGGATACGAGTAGAGGGCTTGTACGATCGAGTCTTACATCCGTTTATCATCAGATTCATCGAAACATGTATAATCGAAATCGTTTCCTAAATTCTATTCTTCGTTGAACCCAATCGAAACTATTCTCGAAAATGACTAGATCAATAAATTGGATTGTAAAACACGTTTATGCAGCTGATTAGCAACTCAACAGTGAAACTATAATGGTTGTGATCGTGTCAATCTCAATTTGATTGACGATAAGAAGTAAAGCAGAGCAACGAATACATATAAATATATAATAATTATAAAAAAATCAACTATCCTTTTTGTATAGTTATGATTCACGTCTATTCTACCTCATCCTTTGCAATATATATATATATATATATATATACGCAAAATATTGATATGTTCATATAAATCTTTTTTTACATAAAATAATCTATAAATACAATTATTTTAAGTTATTGCGAAATAACTTTAAGGTGTAAATTTATTTATAATTAGTATCTCTTCGTACAAGACAGATGTAAATCATAATGTTTATATATCAATTTTTTCATATAACTAATAAATTATAAACAAATAAGATTATAAAATTATTTATATTCTTTTAAGTAATATAATATGAAACACTAATAAACGATCTAGTGATTTGGTTATTTCATACTATGTAAAAGATAACAATAATCTTTTAAAATACAATATTAAATTAATAATAATCAACGCATAGCTCAGTTTTTCGACTAAATAACAATCCACGATAATAAAATTTCTCTTTATTTAATAGAACCGTTGAAGATATTTTAAACCGTTACAATCGTTAGAAATTTAGTTATCATTCTCTTCCCCAATTTTACATTTTCGTCTTAAAATTAGACCATCATCATCATCACACGAACAATTGGATTTACGAACGAATCATACCTTAAAAATTTAGATCATTATCATTATCTCGAATATTGCATTACGTGCGATTACGAGTAATACCGTTACAAAACTAGGCCATCATTACAACCATCAAATTCATAAAAGTTTTGAATTCACCACAAAGCAATGTGTTAGCGTATGCATTGATCCACATTGGTTTAGTTTTTATCAAAGCAATATTAGTAAGAGGAAATGAGTAGTTGGTTAGTGCAAAGGGTTTCTTCAAGCTTTTAACTTGGTTCTAACAATTTCATCAACTAAGACTACAACTTCTACAAAACACTGAACAATAAGTTTCCATATTGTTACATGAGACTAAACCCAGAAAAAAATGATTAATTGTTTGGAGGGTAATAATAATCACACACCATGTACAATAACAGTTTCACTTTCACCTTCAAATCCTGACAACATCAGAATACAACGTACATAGGAACACATTCCGAATCGATCCAAGAGTGGAATAACACAATTACCTGAGGAGAAGAAACCCTTTTTCCCAGATCGATCCAAATCACAAGTGAATTTCGATCAGCAAGCTATGTTTTGTGGCCCCTCCATTGCCAGGGAGGTCACAGAGGATTACTCTGAGCAAAGCTTATTTCACCAATCAAGCAGATATTGGCTCGTAGGGGTACGAAAGCCAAGGGTGTTTGAGAGCATCTGATGCGGATGGACGCTTCTTTGGGTTTATTTCAAGTAAATGAGCAACGAAATCAATGAATCCCTGATCACCCATTGGAAGCCGATGCCTCAAGGAGGTTCTTTTGGGTATGAGGTACTCCAATCTATTGGTTTCCTGAAATAGAGAAGTTTATACAATATAGTGAGTACAAGAAAGACTTGTGGAGGTGAAAATAATTGATGGTTTGGATTTAAACAAGCTTATCAAATTGAGACAATACAAGAAGGCTGTTTTAATCCATATTGTAACACATCTAAGGAGATTGAGAAAATGGTCACTATCACATCCTAGGGCAAAAAATTTGGTTACAATATTAGAGCAAAAACAGAAAGAACATTGCAATTTCTTCTCTGCAAAAATAAGCAAAAATGTAACAGCAAAATGGACTGCGATAGGAATAGTCAGATTACTAACCAAAAGCAACAAGAACAGGTATGATGTAGACAGAAAACGAGGAAGTAAAAATCTCCAAGTGCGTGCTTGTGCGATCCCAATAAGTGTCTTTGGATCTTCTCCAGATACACACAGGATTACTATTTTGATTGGTTTCCAATGAACTAACAACTCTGATCAACTCCTATTTCCTATTCTTCTTTTAACTAAATTTTCCTTTTGAGGTCTTAAGAATCACCTGGTTTCTCTCGTACAGCATGCGATTTCTTGTAAAGTATTTATAGGAATCACGTCCCTTGGCAAGCATTTCTTGATCGATATGACCTATGATTCCAACAACCCTCGCAAGCAAAGTGCCAGGAGAATCATTCTGGAAAAGAACCTGCAAGAGAATTCGAGAGAAAGTTCTCTGATTTAATGAAACATAGACCATCATCACAATACCATCTAAAAGCTAATTTAACACTACATAAACCGCGAAACGGCCCAAACAAAGGATAAAAAATGTCTTGTGTAAACCAAAAATAGGTGATACCAGAAAGGAATAATAACTGAAAAGAACCTACTAAAGGAAAAAAACCATGTATGACAAAGGATACACTTGAATTGACCATGCTCTGACCAGTATTTTTCCAGTAAATGAAAGGATAGAACTTACGTTTCCTGTACATAATTCGGCTAAGATGCATCCAAGGGACCATATGTCTATCTTTTTATCATATGGAAGTCCCAAGATGACTTCTGGTGCTCGATAAGACCTTGACTGAACATAGGAGCATAGATGATCCGTCTCAAAACAGCTGCTTCCAAGGTCAATCACTTTTACTTCACATCTGCTATAGCTCTTTACTAATATGTTTTCAGGCTTCAAGTCGCAGTGTATAAGTCCAAGGCCATGTAAAAACTGAAGCGCTTCAAGACACTGGATTGTAATTGACTGTACATCCACAAAAACAATCAGAAATCAACTAGACATGAGCTTATGCTTAGAAATTCGTTAAGATGCAAACAAACCTGCAATCTTGGCATGGTGAAATAAACTTCTCCACCAGATTCTCTGTTAAACTTGTGGAATTCGTATAGATTGGCCTTGAGAAGTTCACAGACTATAAGCAAATGCTCCTGCAAAATACAGTCAGTGACAAATTATCGTCAATTTTGCTGTCAATGCAACATATTTGCAGGTTACACTGACAACAACAGGAGCATGTCGCTCCATGATCATCTTAAAAATGATGACGAGAAAATGAGAGAACTAATCAGAAGATAAAAGTCAAATGTAACCCCATGACGTTAATTCTGACCAAAACAAATATAAACATTAATCCAGTTTGATAATGAGAGCACAATGATAATGTAAAACACACGTGATTACTTACGCGGTAGTAAAAATAATCATACAGTCGGAGAATATGGTACTTGTCAGCAGGATCATGCTTGTTGACATGCTTGAGAAGTTTTATTTCATCAAGGCTTTGGTCAAAAAAATCCTTGTTATTTTTTATAATTTTTATACATACATCCATGCCTGTCTGCAAGTCATGAGCTTGTATGGCCTTACTGAAAGCCGCTGATCCAAGATACTCAGTGACATGGTAACGCCCCGCAATGACAGAATTTAAGACCACATGAAAGTTCTTGTCCTCTTCGAAGCCAGTTCTGATGAAATCAAACAAATAAATAAGTAAGCAACCGACAACCCAGGTATATTCTAAAAGAGCAACAAACCTTAACACATTAACAGGCAAATGAAAACGAATTTTTGAGTGTGATCCTCCCAAAAAGAAAGTATATCCACCTAAGAGGGCATCAAGATGAAAGATTCTTTAATGGTCAATGCTTTAGAATGCTTAACACAACAGGACGTGTTCTCTGTTTGTTTTTAACTCTTTTCCCATCAGTATAATAAAGTAGCTAACAAACTGTTCTACAGAACATATCATCCTCACTTTCACCTCACACGAAGCTCCTAGATTCAATAAAACAACCAAAAGAAAGTCATAGAATGGAATGCCCCTCCGAAAAGCAAAACTCATAGCTTATCAGTTCAAAATTATCCCATGTATATCGTATCAATAGTAGGTTAGCTGGAAAAATACAGAATGCAACTGGGTAGACTGCAAGCAAAAAAATTGTTTTAAATAAAAATTCTCCATCAGTCAATCTGAAAGTATTTGTGTTTTGCTTAAATAGTTGTTAGTCCGGAACACTCCAAAAAGAGTTTAAAAAAAGATCTTGTGGCAGCAGTAGCCACCACCTTGACTATATTCATTATTCGTCTAACCTAGAGATGCCTTCATTCATATCCTAATGGTAAAAAAGAGACGAGTTTTGAAATAAAGTGAAAATTAAAGATGTCATTAATTGAGCAACAAAGCTTAAATGCTTTTCGTACTAAAAAACCTTAAGTAAGCAAAGCAATCATTCTTTTCCTCATCAAAGAGAATCCATCGACTCTATGGTGAAACCCAAAAAAATGAGTCACAACTCTTATCATACAGGATTATCCTTTATCATCAGGCTAAAATCTGCAAGGCACAATGAGAAATAACGGAAAAGAAATGCAATATATTTTGATACGATAAAAGACTATTCTCAAATAGTACTATAGCTTCAATCCATATAACTTTGAGAAGAAACCTTGCCTGTTTTTCCTGTGCACGATTTTGAGGTCAAAGGTCTCAAATTCATCCTCTTGAGCTTTAATTTGCGCCACTTGCTCCTCTACCGCTGCTGCCTCTTCATCATCTAGTGATGTCCCGTGGTCGACCTCTCTTGCACTGCTTTCATTCCTATCATATTCTTTACCAGCATACTTTCTTTCATCGTGAACATAATTAGATAGGAGAGAAGGAGATGAACTCGAGGATCTTACAGATGTAGCATTATTTTCATTCCCAGAACTTTGGGAACTAGATGAATCACTACTTTTCCGCCTCCAAGTAGCAAGCATCTCATCAGTCCCTGTAGACGCATTCAAACAATCAGCATTCTGAGCCCTCATTACTATTTCACAATTGCCTGACCGTAATGATTTACTAGATTCTGTATGCATCAACTGCCCATCTCTTAGTGATGAGGAAAATGAAAAACTTCCATCAGTTTGAATTTTTGCATGCAAGCTCCCACATGTATCATTATTTCCGAAATATGTTTCTGCATCATTTTTGCTTGTCTTGTGTTTGTCTCTGTTGAATCCATCAGTGTGTTTCCTATCTGTCACGGATTGAAACTGTTTAAACCTTGATACTACACCATCATGATCATGGGAGTACTCTCCCTCACTGCTTCCGCCAACCAAACTTTCACGTACTTCACTACCAAAATCAGCCACATCACTATTGATTCCCACACCAATTGACCTAACTGAATCCTGCTGATCATCCTCAAGGCAAACATCATCAACACGAGATTTTCGTGCATCCAAGACTTTCCTATCACCCAGCATGACAAGTTCACTCGTCCGACTTACAAATCCCAGCCAAACAGGCTCAGTATGCATTGAATTTTGCTCTTCGTCCATCAATTGCCCATCATATTGAGCTATTAAATCATTGTTATTCCTAGCTGGATACATTTCTGAGAGCGTGAGTGCCAAACTATCATCTGAAACAGCAATAGGTTGCTGAACTTTAGCTTGCAGATATTGCTCACCAGAGAAATAAGATTCATCCTCAGCATGAGACTGATCATCCTCCTCCTTGTCTACACCTCTTCCTTGTGCATCAGGACTTCCACGAGCCGTTGCTTTCTCATGATCACTCGGATAATCAATTTCATGAGCCGTAAACCATGCCTCATCCTCAATTGGTTGTCTGACATAACCAACATCATCATCATCCTCATACTCATCGGAGTCCCAGTACTCATTAGCATAGTCCACAGATTCACTTAATCCATCACCTATGGTAGCAAAACCAGAAACCAGATCAGATGCATCTTCTGTTATTCCTTGACTTACTGATAGCCAGTTGCCTCCCGCAGATCTTTTCCCACCTATCCATTATCACTTGGAATTTAAATTTCAAGTCCACATTTCAACGAAAAATCATATGAAATACAGAAAGTAATTAAAAACGTTGAAAGCCATGCAAACAATAAGCAGAGGCCAACTGTTAAAACTAACCCCCAAAAAACAGAAGCATATGATTTAACATGCAAAGGAGCATTAATATATTTTCCAACTTTCATTAGACTTAACATTCATAAATTCTTCCAGAATTGTAAATGCATTAGTCACTCATCAAGGAAAAACAATTTCACGCTGAAATCAGAAATGATACTTTCACTGAAGGTGTAAATGAATATAAAGCAGAAAAAATATGTTCAACATGGTAGCTGTTCAAGAAGAAAAAAAGGACTAAAAAAGTAGTAATAAGAGTTGATTTCTTGTCAAATGGAAACAAAAAGTCACACATCTTGTATACAAAGCATCAGTCAAATTCAGCAGTCAGAACAGAAAGTAACCGAAGCTAACCTGAAGAGTTGATTTCTTGTCCAATAGGGACATCTAGGTATGAACCTATGAGAAGGGCCTCCTCATTATTGATTAGCCTTACACCATTATCATGCTCGAACTTTTCCTCGCAATAGAGGTTGAGAGGTTTGTCTTCAGACTTGAGCCTAACAGGAGGCAGCCTAGGAAAATCTTCCTTTGGATTATCATACACAAGAGGAAAACCTACGTTGCTAACGTTCTTTTCATCATAATTAGAGGATTTTCCAAAGAATAAAGCTCTTCCCACCTCATTCTCTTGGTCCTTAATTGCTGCCCTAACATCCATCGTGTCAGACTTCTTCTTTCCTTCTCTTTTATCAGATACAGTGACCATATCAGAGCTGGTTGAGGCATTCCCTTTTGAGGATGGAAACAGGGTCGTTATGGAACAATCTTTCCAGTTCTCTGAGGATGCCTCTCTGAATTGTCTACTTCTTAACTGGAAGTTACTTGTATCGCCTTCATGCTTTACAGTATTTTCAACTACCCGATCAAGGTCACTGATTTCATTCACTTTGGTCCCCAAGTTGCCTCTGCTAGTACTTCCAGACCATGAAGTTCTCTTATTGCCGAAGAAGACAATATCCTCACCAGTTTCCAGCACCAATTTATCAACATCGCCTAAAGTTCCATGTCTTGATTGTTCCCATGCAAATTGATCCGTCGAGCTACTGTTACTAGTACCGACATCATTCTGATAAGGTTCAGATTGGCCATTTGCAGAAGTACGCTTACACGATTGCATATCAAGAGCAGTTTCACCCGAATTATTTGACAACATGAAGCTCCGCTCGCTCGATTTAGTTGCCTCCTTGCTTGGTTTCTCAGAGGGCACGCCATTTCTCCATTTGATCTCAGACCCATTCCTCGCAATCCCACAGTCTACCTCTTTGACAACCAGTTCCTTGGAGACTTCACTATTTTGAGAGCCTGACCTCTGAAATTCAATAGCACTTGCCTTCTCATCCGAAACTTTATTTGAATCCTTGTCCTCGAGGGTAAGTTTCTGAAGAAAGCCGTTCAAATCAGGTCGGTAATTCAGCTCGTTGCGCAAAGCTTCTTCGGCTCTAGTGAAGCGATTTTTCCTTAGAAACTCTAAAATCACATCAACGGAGCTCGGGTCCGCCATTATTGACTGTAGCAGATACAGGAGAAGCCAAAGAAAAAGGCAAGCGTTCTTTTCAAATGGTTCCTAATACACACAACCTCTATGAACTCAAAGCAAGACCTTTCTCTCCAACAAATCAACAAAAAGCAGAACCCACCAAGGAAAATTCCAGCAACATTTCAGAGACAACCCAAAAGAGAGAGTTTTCCTCGAGCGAAAAAGCAACGAAACTACAACCAAAGCCTCACGCTTACTCTTACGGAATAACGAGGCAGATGGGAGGATAAACTACGGCTTCAAACGAAAACCCTAGAAATCCTCAAGAATCATGCTCCAACGCGCACCGAAGAGATCGTAAAGACCTGGAGATCCGGGAAAAAAACAAAAGATTTGGAAAAACCATACGCTAAGCTCGTGGATCCATCGAGAACAGAAATTTCAGGTGAGCGAAAGAGAAATGCACATACAGATCGCATGAAGAAGGAGAATGAGAAGACGAGAAAAGGATGCAGCCACGTTGAGTTTTCATTGGATGCAATGATTCGGACATCTACAGCAAAGTTTTGGATTTAAAAAATTACGTATATTAAATTAGGGTTCTTCCCAATTTCTTAGTATCTCATTGCCTATTAAACAATAGTATCTTTTTTTATTGGAATATTTATTTGTGTCTTATACTTATTTACATCATAAGCAACAGAGAAAGATATATGTATATAGATAGCATCATAGGCATCAGGCACACATATATATAGACACTCAAATGTATATGTAGATGCAAAGCCAAAATGTTTCATGTAATTTTCCTTGTCTTTTTGTAAAGAAAAAGATTTATGTTATTACTAAATAGATAAGCATATAAAATAAACCTGAAACCTCGTTAGTTTCTATATGCTTGGCATACATAATATAGTAGTAAAATTATAGTTTTCCTACTTAATTTTTATTTAAAATAGCATCGCAGAGGTATGATTTGAATTATCTAATTTACTTCAAATATGCAAAATGAAAAATTTAGTGGTCATTAAAGGACAGGTCCAAATCATTAGTTTAGTTTGCTCAATCACTTTTTCTTGGTCCCATCTAGGGTTTAATATATTAGTTAATTGGGACCATTCCATTTAAAAAGAACATAGAATAGTAATGTAGACAAATTCAATACAAAATACAGGTGAAATAAATAATTTGAATTTAAACTCCAGTTACTAAATGTGATAGCCAACAAGGACAAATTCTTTCCCTTTTTATATAGGTATATAAACATGAAATCATTCACTTATCATTAGAAATTAACGTTTCCATATCTTAGCTTTTGCAAGAAACAGCTAATTGATAAGACAATACAAGAGAGTTGAAGCAATTCATGTGCCTACATAGTATCTCAGAACAGTTCATGAGCTATTATGGTGTCTCCTAATTACCAAAGCTTAAACAGACAATAAGCACAGCCTCAGTTCACGCGAACTTTCTCCTTAAGGCGGCTCGGAATGGAAGCATTTCGCGAGTGGTTCCATCGAGTACCAAAGAGGTTGAGACCGTACGAGATAAATGGATGAGAAAGTCGCACAAACCTAAAGCAGATTGTCGAGTTGCGTTTGCAAATCCTGAATGGAGATCATGTTGATGCTGCTTTGCTCTTCAGACGAGTACTCGCCTTTCAGCAACGACTCCACTTGGCTATGAGCTTCCACGATATTTGTCCTGGAACAAACAGTGTCCATAAACAAAAGTACACTTATTTGTTGCCACCTTTCTGCAATGATAAACCGTGTTCATGTATCGCTAGAGCGCTTATACTATGTCTTAAGAATTGAGAGGCAAGTGCAAACCGAGAGGAATTGAATCTAGCTTCTCCCTAAGCTGCACTAAACATCTTATTTTTAGGCTATATTTCCTTACCACTGGAAAAAGATTTTGTTCAGAGCGATACTCGGAAAGAACAGAACAGAAGTAGCATTGGAGCCAGCTAAATGTCAATGAAAGTTGCTGTTTTTGGGCATTAATCTTACTTGATCGGCTTGAAAAGTATCGTCCTTGTCGATGGGTTTTGCAGATAGAGTTTCATCTTTGCCATGACCAGCGGTAGCTCTTGCTGGATTGCAGCATGTACCTGATCCAAATACAAGAGAGGTAATCAATCAAGGATAAGAATACCATCCAGAAATTTCAAGATCGCATTATCACGAGCTCAAACATCTACCGAATCTAAATATACCAACTAAATGCTCTCACACTAGTAAATCCAGTATTCTGACCATCCTGGAATTTTTCAATTCACGGAGCGGGGTGATTTTGCTTTAGTCAGTTATAATGGCAATAAGTACACAGTGTTATCCATCTATGCTAATCAATTCAAACACAAAAGCAGAATTTTTCCATCCCTGACAACAATCCAATGATCAATGAGTGGCAAATGTATGTTCAAGAGATCACTGACATGGCAGCCATATTTGTTAGTACTAGGACCAAGATTGCTCATCAAGCTAAAACAGGGAAAAGATGGCCACTTGCTTGGTATCTCTTAAATCATTATCAATAAACCCGTTTTCTGATTCAATCCAAACTGTAGCCAAATTCACCTCCCTCGCTATAATTCAATCTTGAATCATATGACAAGGAAAACCGATTTGAGAGATCATTAACATCCATATTTGCTAGTGCTTATAATCAAGATATCATGGATCAGCTATAACCAATTGATCAAAGGTGACCACCACAAGCATGAGCAGAATATCCCGAAATAGGTCATGTACTTGAGTAAGACAAAGCTGTGCCACTTAAGAATTTGAATAGAACAAGAAATATTATTAAAACCACCACCATTTCTGATATATATCCAAACTAAACCGTACCTTCTGAACTATATCAGACACCTTATCTGGAGTAGCGAAAGCTTGTTCCTTTATTGGCTTAGCCATAACAGAGTCTACAGTTTTATTCTGAGTTCCAGTGGATAGAGCAACTTTAACAGCTGAGACCTGCATATACAAGTATGATCAATAATACACCAAATAATCCATAATATAACTAGATACACATGTTTCATAAGGAATTTACAAAGAAAAGCAGTTTTGAGATGCTCAAAAGCATATTTAAAGGTTCTCAAAAGCAAAAGGGTAAGAGAGATGCTAAATTGATGCTTAAAATGGTGTCTCAGCTCCCAGGAGAGCTTCAAACGCATATCTAAACTAGCCACATTCTTTGGACTTAAAACTATATAACCTTATGTTGATCTTGTCCATATGAAATCGTCAATCACATAAATCTAAACTACAACTTCCAAAACAGAAGGACCCACCTTGGTGACGAATGAAAGCATAGGATCCACAATTAGCTTAGTGACTGACATGATGAACTCCTCACAAGTTGTCTTAAGACATTTTTCCAATTCCTGCAAACAGATGATTTCCTCCACACATCACCTCTGATCATAGATCCAAAATAGCAACAGTACCCAGCTAAGTACATACAACCAACAAATTAAAAGAAGTTTAATCATCTTATCATGAACATAACTCCTAGATAGCTACAACTACAAACGATGAATTGCAGAAAAAAAAGAAGAAGGTTAAAATATACTCTAATCTGTGACCCGGTTTCTACATATGTGCCATGATAAGGAAGACAACAAACAGTATTGCTGGGTTTAGATTTCGCATATAAAAATTGTAAGTATTGCTGGGTTTAGATTTCCCATATAAAAATTGTAGTAACAACAGTTACATGAATACCACTGATTAATTGTTTCACATAAATGAGAAGTTTCTATTCATTTGGAGAGCTTGGTGCAAAACAAGTAGTGAAAGTATTATTGAGATTTATTTCCACCACCCCATGTGCTACTTAAAATCTTCCAATACTATATTTCTTTCTGATTAATACTCCAGATTATGAAATCCAATTTCTAATGTTTCTCCGAGGATTATTATCTGTATATCTGTCTTGCATATTGGTTAATGTGGTAACAATGTCAGATGGAATCAACAAATTTACGTCACAAATAAACATGACGTAAACCAAAAATATTAGTCAAAGGAAAAATAAAAGTCGCAAACCTTCTTGGCATCAATTTGACTCTCCAAAACTCGAGGCGATAGGGTCCTTGCCAAGGAAGTTGATCTGGACCAGTCAAAGAGTGACGCTTGACCTCTAAGTATCCTTCTCAAGTGTTCCTGGCCAAAATATTTTCAAAATTGCTAAGAGAAGACTAGCAAATCGATAACAAAGCAAAAGAACTCAGGCTTTACAAAGATGAGGAGTGTAAAGAAAACCCTCAATCGCAAGTAAACTAGAGTTTGAATCTATTATATAAAGAAGATCTGGATCTCGAGGAACTAACCAGCAAATGAGAGAAGTCGAGCTCTTTATGGGTGACAGAAAATTCTATATCAAAAGGGGCAATCTAGAGAAACAAACAAGAAGACTTGTCAAACATATTTTCATGGACCAAATAACAAGAAAATATTTACAAAAAAAAAAGGTAATTGGCAATAACCTGTTCCCTCAAGATAAGGAGATGTTTGATAAGGAAAAGCTGCCCATCCATAGGAGTTGAGCGCTTAGTAATAAGCTTGCCGGCTTTCTGTTGCATAATTGAACATATATATGAGATTATCTCAAATGTAGCAGGCACAAAACACATGTTTCATAACATAAAATAAAAAAGATGTCCGTACTGAAAATGACCTATCTTTGTCTAATTCATGTTGGTATTCTTCGACGATAATTAGAAAATATGTTTCAACAAGGAAACACAAAAAACCAAGGAGACGGAAGATCTGTTTTATTCTAGCTTGCTTACTTGGATTGACAGAGAGCAAACTTCCACTGCTTCCTGCGAAACAAGAACAGACAGTGTGTTTGACAACACTATATTGTGTTTTTTTCTCTAGCAGGTAAATAGAAACAATGAGATTACAGTCTGTTACAGAATAACCTAACCTGTGCTAGCCCTGTGAAGACAGCAGGTTCTAAGCAACGGTATAACTTAGAGAGACAAGAGAGGGTTTTCTCCAGAGGTGGATACCAAGTCTTATAAACATCAGGATTTTCACCATCCTGCACCTTTAGGAAACAAGTCAGCAATTTGAGACTACCCAAACGACAGAAAGAATTTTAGTATTTCCGTTCTGACCACAAGATTAGTTTCAGATGTTGTAGTAGAAGACTGTTCCAGCTTGGCAGGGTAATCCAAATCTTCATCAGATGGAAGATAATTTGCAATCTGCAATACAAAGAAGCAGACTAAAGACAACAACTCAAGGGAAGCAAAATCCTTTATCACAACCTAGAGTAGCAAATTTTTTCTGATTCAAGCAATCCAATATCGCTGTTGTAGCTTAAACCCCATCATATCAGTTTTCAGGATCGCGTGGGTGGTGATAACTTATTTTACTGACAAGATTACTTTTTCCAAGCATGATCAACACAATTAATGGAAACAAGCTTAGAAGTACAAGATAAAGAGAGAGAAAGATAGGCCAATACAAAGAAATTAAAATATAGCAATCCTGATACAGGGGATGTCTGCTGATGAAGTAAATTTACCTCATCCCGAATATGTGTCCTAGCACGAAAAGTCAATCTCTCGTGAACATCAGCTAAAATTCTTTGCAGTGTAGGTCGTAGCCCTGCCAGGGGTTCACTCTGTCTGGCAGTTTGCTCCCCCAAGACCTCAACTTTGAGGATATGGACGAGCTCGCATAGGAGGTCAATATTTGTTTCATGAATGAGCTTTGGACGCAATATGTCATATAAGTACGTAGACCTGGCCAGGAATCAAATAACGACAATGAATTTAGAGGCACATGTGCGAAAGATGTAGAAACCATGAAAATCGTGAAATATTAAACATACAAGTCCATTCTCAAAAAAGAAAACCAACTTATGGCTTACTCATATTTATAAAACCTGAATCACTTTTCCATCCTAGAAATGCAAAACCAGAGGCGAAAAAAGTTGAATACAATTTATTGGCTCCTACAAACCTACCGATTCCAATCTCTAGTGAAAAGGTAAGTGACATATCAACAAAATTTTGAGGATATTGTGGAACAAATTGGGGTACCATTAGAATAAGGGGGAATCTCTGATGTACAGTATGCTGATGAATACCAATAAGGTAGAATGAAGTGCACTAAGCTGATAGTCCTGAACTATCAAAGTTTTCAAAACCTTTATGGCTCAAAATGATCCAATATGTCTTAAGTTTCCATTTTCAGATTAAGAAGAGCCAAAAGTGCCCTTAGGACTAATCTTAATAGAAATTAAGGCAGTCATTATAGGCAGCACCCGCTGAATAAAACTTACAGAGGGTCCACTAAAGGCGCCAGACTTGACACGTCTTCTGATGATGCTGGAAAGAAATGAATAAACATTTGATGCTCTTTTTGACAAACCTGAACATTTATAATGGGGTCAAGTAAGAATCACAAAATCTTAGGTTCATGTAACCTAATACAATAAGGATGTCTAAAAGCTTCGCATGCCACAAAGCTAAGTATCCAGCCAAATAACTTCACTCGCAACATAGACCTCTATCCTTAAAAAATTTACAAGGAATTACCGCTATGATGACCAAAAGCATATGGGTCATTTATGATGATCCAAGGCGGATTGTCACAACAGGTCAAGTGTATAGTGTAGGAAATCTTGTGATCCAATCCCATAGATTCAGAAGAATAATTAAAAAATTTCGATTGTGGAAATAGTTACTAATTTTGTTATTTTTTTTCTTACTTCTCTTCTTTTTGTTTTTTGTTCCCATCCCTTCTCCTTATTGTAGGAGCGCTCCATTGTGTTTCAAATGGTGATTTACAATGGATAATATGAATTTTGACATATTTTCCTCTTACTGTTTCTTTCACATACCTGCATTAAATATGCACATCCAGATCTAGTCAATGATGGCAACGCCTCTTTCTTGGAAAACTCGGATATCCGCTGGTGAACTATGCCTTTGACCTGACAATGCGAAAAAAACAAACCACAAAAAGTTTTATTATCTGCAGTTAGAAACTACAACTATATGAAGTTCCAGAAAATTAGCGCACCAGAGAAAGTCGTTGTTCACAATATAGTCTGTGGCATTCAGAAAGGATCTGAACGTGTTCCTTTCTTGATGATCTACTCTCGATTTCTTCCAATACAGGTTTAAGCTGCACAAATAATATTGCCAACGTACAAGATATTTTAAACTATTAGTATCAACTTTTAACTTCGCAAGATTGAAGTTGAATTTTTCAAACTAATTTTCTTTGAGCTCTATTCTAAACTTGCAGTTGTATCACTTCTGCATCAACATGGGAAGAGAATTATATCACCTCACTGGCAGCAGCCTTGAAGCGAACATAAATAACAGATTCCTCAAGACCCTCTGAGACAGATGCTTTGTTTCCAGCATTGCTACGAAAAGCTGTCTGAACCTGATAAAGAAGTATCAACCTAGTTGTACTCGCATATATTATAAACACATATGTATAGAAACACATATATACACATTCAGATATATTATAACATTTGCTTGCCGAGGTTTCATATGTACATGCATATTATCAAAGTAAACTTACCTGGGAAGCAGCACTTCTAAGAACAGAAAGTATGTACGTCCGGATCATGCCCAAAGCTCGAGACTGCAAACATATTGAACGATAGCATTTTATCTCTCGTATCTGATGTTACAGGAGACTTACTTGCCTTATCAATACGCAAAAGTATTTGTGCTTGTGCTTGTTCGTGTACACACTATATGTGTGTGAGAGATAGAGGTGGGGAGAAAGACAGCTATTAGTTCTCCGGGCTAACCAGAAGATAAATTTGTACATCACTTTGTGTACCTGGAGCTGACGAAATTTCAGCAAATAAACGCTGGATTCTGCGTATTGGGGATTGCTCTCAACATACCTACAGGAACACAATGTAAGAGGAACACATTACTATCCCTTGAAGGGAGAAACAAGAGGTCGAATGTCTTTCTTTCTGAAGATTGCCAAGCCATGAATGTAATTACATAGAGTTGAACGCAACACCATTTACTTACGCTATACACTCATCAAGCCGTTTCAGTAGAGGGAGAAAGTTTGAGTTTGATACATTCATATTTGGAGAATAAAAATTGGAGGATATCTGCAAAATTAAACAACTTTAGACAAATCATTGCAAATTAAACAACAGTAGACAAATCAATACCCTTTTGAAGCATCTCTGTTGATTTATGATCACTTGGTAAGAAAAATATTTTATGAAATAAATTACCACAGTAAGCTAGATATCAAATCTGTGATTTTAATGAACAAACATGAACTCTCTTCTGAAGCTACAAAAAGCACTGATAATAAAATACATTAAATAAACGACAACTGAAAAGCCAAAATTCAGTCTTACGTTCTCCAATTCATCGAAATAGTTGAGCTTACTACGAAGAGCTTCAGCAAACTCCATCAGCTTCTGCTTCTCCATTAACTAGAATGTGTGAAAGAAGTGATTCAGTGATTCAGAGAAAACAGTCAAACCAAAGCATATCCAGATAAGAAAATTACAATAATCAAATGGTATGTCAACAGCTTTCGATCAGCCATGGTTCAGTGAAAGGATATGTGAGAGATTAAGGGGAAGACAAAACCATCATGCTAAACAAAAGATCGAGAAAACAATACCAGCCGGTCGCATGCATCGTGAAGAGTTTTAGTCTTTGTTGTTACAGCTTGATGTTGCAGTTGCAATTCATTAAATAGGTCAAGCGTTTCATCAACCTGCAAATGTCAGTGTTTACAAGAATGCAGTATTGTTAAATGAAAAGGTAGAACTACACAAATGTGCAAACTTTGCTGGAAAATCTACCTGCTGAAGTATATCATCACACGTCTGGATGCGCTCAATTAAAGTGTTGACATAGTGCCTATACTTCTCCTCAGTCTATGATAGAGAAGAACAAATCACTTAGGTATATATTTCAGGCAGAATTTCTAGATTATCTATTTCGCAACAACATGACTACCACTAACCTCAGACTTCATAGCAGATTCAAGATCAGTAAACCATTTGTAGAACTGCAATGAAGAAAGAAAGAAAATGCCAAAACGATCACACAAGCAAATAAAATTCCTGAAGCACAACGTACACAGATCAACCAAACATGATCTCTGCAGCTTTTAACTCATTGGAATCTCAAATTTGCAGGTTCAAAGATTACCTGGCTCGTATTATTCAAAACAGCTTCAATTGCTCCAGAGTCTCCCACGTTTGCATCCTCTGCTGCGACAGACAAGCCACTTTCGGGTCGTTGAACATGATCATGCACCTTAAGCCGTAGATTAATACAGAAAATAGACGAAAACAGAAAATGCTCTCAACCCTTCCATTCAAAACAACCCATTAACAAAAGGGGACGAATGAAAATTCCTAGACTTACAAGATTGGCAGGAAATGGCCGCTCAGCGACGGCATGAGACAAGGAAACAATAGCTGCGTGTTGCTGTTCTGTCAAAGGAGCATTCTGAAACACAAACAACCACAGTAAGAGACCAAGTAGTGAAGATAAAACGAAATCAACCAGTCTCTGCAACATTATCAGTAAAAAAAATTACTTATTCAGATCTAAAGACTACATCAGTAATATACTTGTTCAGAAAATCCGATCCAATGGCGGATCTGGAGCTCAAATTCTGCAAAAATGGAGACATACAGAAAGAAATAGGAGGTGGAGGAGGAGAGAACCTGTTCCCAAGTGGAGGCGAAATTGTAGCCTTTGGAGACGGCTCCTGATTTCGGAAGAGGAGGTGGTGTTACCTTCGTCGCCATATTAATGGCGGTTCTTCAAAGCTTCGGGTTTTTACTCGATTCGTCGATGTGGAAGACGAAGATATTCAATTAGCGATTCGTAAATCACGATTGATATAAGACAATTTTCTGTGAATTACAAGAGCATGGAGCTTCCGCCTTGATCTCTTGTTGGCCGTTTTGTTTGATACTTTCCATACCACCGGCGTTGGAAACGCTATTGCATCTGCGTCTTGTTTCAGCGTTCTCTTTCGTTGAATTACTTTTGTGCCCTTCATTCCTATGAACATTACGAGAGGATTCTCATTTTTCGTTTTCCCTATTCTGCTCAACAAATAAAAAGTTTTTGGCAGAAATTGCATTGTTGACATCATCTGTTCTAAGACAAGTTGCGGTGATCGTATTGTGTGTATCTTTTTGTTGAATCGTTTTGTAGTAGTCGAGAATTAGTTATAAATTGTATTTATTTTTTGTTTATTTTGATGTTAAGATATTAATTTTTCATATATTTTCCAATTATTTGATGCAAATATCATGTTTATTTTTATTTTATTTTCATGTTAAGATATTATAAAAGAATACGAAACTTTTACATAATTACCAAAGGAAAAAAGACGTTTTGATATGTTTATATTACGCAAGTCCCATACAAATATAGCACAATTGCTATGTCAACATCGATTTACTATATAGTTGAAAATTGTAATGCTAAACAAATTTTGCGTTGAAACTACGTAGATAATTGTAACACAATTTTGACGACAAACTAATGTAATTGTATCACCAATGTTGCGTTTGCAACACTATTGTGACGCGGATGGAATGCTAACCTAATGCGAAGTTTACATGAAAACAATGTTACACGGGTGTAACGCAGATGTAATGACAATTTTTAACGCAATTTGTGTTACAAAAGTAACAAGGTCGCGTATAGATTTGTAACACACTTGTGTATAAAGTTGGTATATGTTTCATGGGCGTTATAATAATCAATGCGATTGCGTTGGTAAATTGAGGATAGTAGTGTTAGGACACCGGAAATTGCGTATATAATGTAAACTCTCTCAGTCATCTAATTTCTCTCATCAATTCACTTATCTAAAACTACGAAATCATCTAAACTCTCTTAGTCATTCATATATAATATCTTTTAGTGGTTCAGATATTTAGTCAGTTCGAATGTTGATGAATGAGAATTTTGACTCGGAAACAAACAATATTTTTGTCAAATTCGAAAGTGGGTTAAAAAGTTTATGACATTTTCTACAAATCAAGTTGGATACACAAGGAGTGATAAGTTATACTATCCTTATTGTAGGTGTAAAAATAAAAAAATGTTTAGTTGTGCAGACATTGTGTTAAAGCACATATACTAGAAAGGTTTTGTGGAAAACTGCTATATTTGGATTTATCATGGCGAAGATATTAGTACTAGATAACAATGATAAGGAGGATAAACCAATGTAAAAAGACAACAAAGTGGTTGTGGTTGAACTTAGCGATCAATCATTTTACGTATCGAGCAACTTGCATCTCCAAATGAGTTGGATATAATATCGGATGAAGAGGTTAAACTCGAGCAACTTGCACCTCTAACTCTAAGTTCATATAACCGAGGTTCAGCGAGTCCTTACGACAAGTCCTAGAGGGATTATAGAGACGTCGACGGTTGGCTCAAAGTCATGTGGATCACTTTTCGGGGCTATCTCTTCTACTTTTTCCCTTAACATTACTGCATCACAGTTTATGCGAAAGATCTACAAGAGAAAGGATGGAACGTGAATCCACGATAAGGCCAAAGAGATGGCAGATGAGGTTGAGAAAAAGGTAGTAATGTCAATTTGGGTTGGGTTTGATCGGTTAACCCAACCCAGCCCATTTAAAATACATATGGTTTTCATTAAATGGGCATAAAATTATATGAGTTAATTGGGTATAAAACCCAATTAGATTAATTTAAATGAGTTTTACCTATTTAACCCATTTAGTCTATATATATCTTACTTCTCTCACCTCCACTCCTCTCATTATCGTTTTGAATATCCGATTTTGACCCGTATTTTATCCGATTTTTATCTGAATTTTAATCTGAATTCATCCAATTTTAACACGATTTCACCAAATTTCACCGAATTTTAAATCGATCGCACCCAATTCCACCCAATTTTAATTCGATTTCACTCAATTTTCCTGTATTTCAACCCGATTTCACCTAATTACTCGATTTCATCTAATTGTAACCCGATTTCATCAAATTTTAACTCGATTCACCAAAATTTAACCCGATTTCACCTAATTTTAACTCAATTTCACTAAATTTCACCTAATTTTAACGCGATTTCACCCAATTTCACCGAATCTCACATAACATATATATTAAAATTTGTCATCTCACATAACATATATATTAAAATTGAACCTTTAAATTTTAAATATTTATTAATAGAAAAAATATACTTATATAAATCAATGTGTATTGCGCGAATTCCAAACCCACTTCAATGTTTATTGATGTGATTCTATGATGTTAATATGATAATTTAAATGGTTATGATCAAGCTTTTGAAAGCGATTAAATAGAAAAATTGGAAAATCAATCATTGAAAAATTGTTTATCGATATCTACCATGTTCATACAAAGAATATTGACAAGTAATTGGAGGGTTTGAAGTAAATTGTCATGCTTAAGATTAACGTGTTGAATTACATTCCATAATATATATTATAATCTAAATATTGATATATTTTCTAATAGTAAATAATATTATATCTTGTAATTGATATAAGTTATAAATTAGTTAATTTAAATCTAAAAGCAGTTATATATTAACATTGTTATTTTTAATTCATGAATCAAATATTATTAAAATTGTTTATTTTATTTTTCATTGCATTTTCACATCAATATTTTCCATTAATTTTTTATGCGACATGATATATATATATATATTGAAATAAAAAATTTAAAACGATAAAATAATTATATAAATCACCCCGAACGTAGCGGGTGTTATAATCTAGTTATATATAAAACTCATAAAAAATTGAAATTTTGTTATTCTTCACCTCGATTCACTGTGGAAAGCATAATTCGTCACTGTCGTTCGCAGTTGTTTTCCATCGATTGTTGTCCATACAAAGGCAATGGATCAGTCTTTTTCAAGGTATAAGACTTCGTCGATTTCATTTCTATATATTACGTTCTTCACCAATTTTGGTTTAGGGTTATGATTCTATTTCAGATTTAGGGTTTCAGCCTGGTTTAGATTGCATCATTCATTTTTCTTCGTCATTTCTTTTTGTTGATTTTGGATTTAAGGCTGTGATTCCGTTTCAAGTTTAGGGTTTTGATTGAGTTTGGATATTTTTCATTATCCTTCGTTGTTGGGTTTTGATTTCTTTTCGGGTTTAGGCTTTTGGTTGGTTCATTTGTCATTCTTCGTTGTTCGTCTTTTGTCATTGTTTTTTTCCTTTGGGATCAAGTACTGATAGGAGTACAAAAGGGTTTTTAATGTGTTAGATTTGTTATGAGGCAATATGTCATAATTTATTGAAGTTTAAATATTTTTATATTTGGCGAAGAAGAGAGAATCCTCACGTGAGGCTTTTGTTAGATATGTCGGATCGAATTTTGTGATGCAAATAAGTGCGATGTAATATTTTTCTAATATTATATACTATATATATAAATATTTTTCTAATATTATATAGTGTATATATATACTGATATTTTATTTTATTCATTCACAAACATTAGAGTGATAACTTTTTTTATTGATAATTTGGATTAGTTTGTTACCATAAGATATAATATTATAAAAATGTATCAATTAACTTAATTGTAATTCGAAATTTCGTTCGATATATTTACCATTTTAATAACATATGTTATTTTTTCCGATGAAGTTCTATTATAAAGGTTTATACATATATTGTTTATAATCTAGAATTTTATTTAACAATAAAAGAGAAAATGCGGACTATAAAATAAGAAAATTTAAAAAATGTTTAGATTAGTAACACTTAAATAAGGAGAAAGTAAAATAGATTTCATTTTCACAAAAGAATGGAAGAAAATATCATGGATGGATAACAATTTGTGAATCCAATACCAATCGCTATAATTCGAACGGTTAGATCTATTTAACACATAAAAGTAGAATGTTTTCCTCTCTTCTCATTAAGCCACCTAAGCATCTATATCATCAAATATATTTTAAATATAAAAATAAATATTAACTCTTTCAATTAATTTTATATTTATGTTATATTAATTTCATATTTATGTCACAATTAATATTTAGTTTTTAGTGGGAGAGAAAACATAAATAATTTATATTATTAAATAATTTAGTCACCCAAACATTCATATCATCGAATTTTTCTTTTATATAAAAAATGTTTTGTTATATTAATTATATTTTAATTTTTATATTTATATTACCTAATTATTTGATAATATTAATTATTATATATATTAAAGTAGAATTTTTTTCTCTCTTCTCCTTAAAATAATTATACTATTAAATTAAATATATTGAAAAATAATTATTAATATTAATAAGTTATTATTTTTTTTGTTATTCTATTGTAATAATACATAGTTTTATCATTCAATTAAAATTTTCATACATAATTTTATTTATTAAAAAACAAATAAATTTAATTTTATAGAGGAAAATAAGTTTAACCTCTTAAAAAAAGAAGAAGAAGATGATGATTTAGATTCTATGGATCATGTGTTTTGCGTGGACTATATTACAATTAATATTGTAGATTTTTTAGATGATCTTTATTGATTTTCTATATAAAATAAATTAAAAATTTAAAAATATTAAAAATATAACATTTTAAACACCATGCAAATATAATTTACATATGTTATATCATTATTTCAAAAATATATTATAAAAATTATCATTAATCAATGGTTACATAACTAATTTACCCATTAATATTAAGTAATAGGTAAAGCTTCTAGAATACAATCTGAAAATTTTATATACTATGAAAGTGATCATAGTTTTTTTAACCATTACATATTCATGTTGTTATTTTTTAATCTAAATATTTAGTACTATTATATTAATAAATATTAATAATTTTATTTGTTTTTCAATTGTTCATATTACTAATTTTTTTTATCTTCGTTCAATTTGTCATCTCACATAACATATATATTGAAATGAAACTTTTTAAATTTAATTATTTGTTAGTAAAAAATTTTATTTTATATAAATCAATATGTGCATTGCGCGGATTCTAAACCCACTTCAATGTTTATTGATGTGTTTATGTGATGTTAATATGATAATTTAAATGGTTATGATCAAGCTTTTGAAAGCGATTAGATAGAAAAAAATGGAAAAACAATCATTGAAAAATTGTTCACCGATGCTTACCATGTTCATACGGATAATATTGGCAAGTAATAGGAGGGTTTGAAGTCAATTGTCATGCTCAAAATTATTGTGTTGAATTACATTCCATAATATATATTATGATCTAAATATTGATATATTTTTTTAATAATATATAATATTATATCTTATGATTGATATAAATTCTAAATTAATTAATTTAAATAAAAAACAGTTATATATTAACACTATTATTTTTTATTCATGAATCAATAACTATTAAAATTTTTAATTTATTTTATTTTTTGTTACATTTTCACATCAATATTTTTTAACTCCGTTAATTTTTTATACGACATGATATATATATATATATTCAAATAAAAACTTTAAAAAATAAAATAATTATATAAATTACACCGTGCGTAGCGCGGATTATAACCTAATCTATATATAAAAAGGAGGATAAAATGATACATCCTCGCATCACCACAACAACATTTAATACATTTTTTATTTTTAAATTTATAATTTAATTTTACTATTCATTACAATTTTTTATAGCGACTAATCTAAATTTAATATCCATTATAATTATTCTTAATAATCATTAGTTCATGAATTGTTTATATTGTATAACAATTACAATTAATTAAAACAAATTAATCCAAACAAAAAAAATAATTAAAAATAAAATTTGATAATTTTTAAATTTTGCAATATAATTATTAATGTTATGGTTTACTTTGCTATATAATAAAATACAATTATTAATATTATCACAAATACTAATACAAACTAATACAAAGTAAAATATATTATTCATACAATTAAGACATAAAATAGAATACAATAATAATTTTTATATAAAAAAGGATGATAAAATTGTGTATTCTTCTTACACCATCTCAGCAACATTTAAATTTTTTTTTATTTTTATTTATAATTTAGTTTGACTCTCCATTACAAATTCTTTATAGCCACTAACCCAAATTTAATATCCATTGTGATTATTCTTAATAATCATTAATTCATGAATTGTTTACATTGTATAACAACTACAATTAATTAAAACAAATAATCCAAACAAAACAAATTAATTAAAATTAAATTATATATATAATAATCCTTGCAAGGTTGCTTCTTGTGAAGCTACTCAGCAAGTATTATTAAATGTTAAAAAAATAATTTTTTATTGGAATACCAAAAATTGCTTTTTCTTTATTTCATTTAAAATTTTAAAATTATTCATATATATGGGATATATATATATATTTTTTTTATCCATAAAAAGCTTAAAATATATACATTTTTGTTTAATATATATATATTCATATAAATTAGATATATATTTTTCATATCATTACTAAAAATTTATGTATTTATATATAAATATTAAAATATATACATATTTGTTTAATATATATTCACATATATATTGGATATATATTTTAATTCAATTGTTTTATCATAAATTATTCCAATTAATACACAAAAAAAACTTTTTATCTTTCATATCATTCTTTTATATTTTATCATTTAATTTTATTATCATCAAATGTATACATAATGAAGAAAAATGAAACATTTTTTGAAATAACACTAAAAAAGAAATGTTATAAATGAAACGTCATGTTTAAAAAATTAAATTAAATTAAATTAAATCTTATATATTAAAATTCGAGTTTTTGTTCAATTCTTGTGAAGTCACGTCAACATTGACATAGCAGTCCAATCATCAATTCCATTTTTATTAATTTAAATTGATTCGTATATAAAAGTAAAACATATTGTATAAAGAGGAAAAAATCAACAAATATTTTCTCGATTTCGATTGTGATAGAATATTTATAAATTCTCAAAATATCTACTCTTTATATATACACATATGTATTTATTTTTAATACATTAAAATAACTTTTGTATTATATATCAATTTCATTAAATAAATATTATCCTAAATTAATAAATTCTTTTCAAATATTTAATTCAAAACTTTGATAATTTTATATTTAAATATTCTTTTCAAATATATATATATATATATATATATATATAATGCAAATGTTGTTCTCGCAGTGTTTCACTTCAACAATATTTATTTATTCGATTAAATCTCAGAATCCACAACAACCACCCTTGATGTCTCAGAAACCACAAGTGGTGGTTCATTATGAGAATCCTCACCACCAACGATTATAGTTTTCTTTTGGCGGGTTGACGACGTAGATATGGTCGTGTGTTGATGATGGTGCGGCGGATCGACGGCGGGTCAGCTAGGGTTCAAGCAACATATTTATTATTCCTTGATTGGCTTCTACTTTCTTGACTTTAATTTCATATTATATAAAATTTATTTAGTTGACATTAAAAATCTAATATAATAGTCTGAAATTTACGGAAGTTTAAAAACCGTGATATAGTTATCGAGGTAACAACATGAGAAGTTATGGATTTGTAAAAGTTTATATATAAAAAAGATCATATATTTTATTTAAAAATATTTTATACTAATTGAGTTATTATTTCTCTACATAATTTCTATTATCTACGTATCTTTCTTTAAACTAATAATTTATCAGACGATTATATCAAAATTTGGTTTTCTTGATGTTGCTATTGAACTATAATAACTGCTTAGGCATTTATAATAAAATTTAAATGTACTGATCATTTTTCGTAAAATAAGATATAAAATATATAATCGTCATCGATTACACGAGTCTTATACGAGTTTTTGATATGATGATATATTTATGACATATGAATTTCAACTCTATAATAAAAAATTGATAAAAACTCGTGCATCGCGCGGGTTCCTTCCTAGTCTATATATAAAAAAGAGGATAAAATTGTGCATCCTCATTGTGCCACCTCAACAACATTTAAAACATTTTTATTTTTTAATTTATAATTTAATTTTACTTTGATTTACAATTTTTTTATAGTGATTAATCTAAATTAATATCCATTATAATTATTCTTAATAATCATTAATTCATGAATTGTTTACATTGTATAACAACTACAATCAACTAAAAAAATTAATCCAAACAAAACAAATTAATTAAAATTAAATTTTAATAATTTTTTAAATTTTGCAATATAATTATTAATGCTATCGTTTACTTTGATATAATAAAATACAATTATTAATATTATCATAAATACTAATACAAAGTTAATACAAAGTAAAATACATTATTCATACAATTAAGACATGAAATAGAATATAATAATAATTTATATATAAAAAGGATGATAAAATGGTTCATCATTCTTGCACCATCTGAGCGACATTTAAACATTTTTTATTTTTTATTTATAATTTAATTTCATCTAATAAAAATTCTTTTTATCCGTTAATCTAAATTTAATATCCATTGTAATTATTTTTAATAATCATTAATTCATGAATTGTTTACATTGTATAACAACTGCAACTAATTACAACAAATTAATCCAAACAAAACAAATTAATTAAAATTAAAATTTCATATTTTTTAAATTTTGCAATACAATTATTAATGTTATCATTTACTTTGATATAATAAAATACATTATTAATTTTATCATAAAGACTAATACAAAGTAAAATCCATTATTCACACAATTAAGACATGAAATGGAATACAATAATAATACACATAATAATTACCCAAATACAAAAAAAATCCAAACAATTAAAACATTATAGTTTTTGCAATAATAATACCTATAACGATTATCTAAAATAAAACAAAAAAAATAATACAAACAATTTATATAAATTAAAATAAATATTGAAAATCATTAATTCATGAATTATTTACATTATATAACAACTACAATTAATTAAAACAAATTAATCCAAACAAAAAAATATGTTAAATGGGTAAAATTTGTTAATTTTTTTTAATTTTCCAATACAATTATTAATGTTATTGTTTTGCTTTGATGTAATAAAATACAATTATTAATATTATCATAAATACTAATACAAAATAAAATACAATATTCATACATTTAAGACATAAAATGGAATACAATAATAATACCATTAACAATTACCCAACTACAAAAAAATTAAACCAACCAATTTTTATAAATTAAAAATCATTAATTCATGAATTGCTTAAATTGTGTACAACTACAATTAATTAAAACAAATTAATCCAAACAAAACAAATTAATTAAATTAAAATTTTGCAATACAATTATTAATATTATCTTTCCACTACACCTATTATTAATACTATGGTTTTGCTTTGTGTTATTAAAATATAATTATTAATACTATCATAATACAATTATTATTTTTTTAATTTCTTAATACAATTATTATTTTGCTTTGAAACATTTCAATGCAATTATCAATACTACATAAATACTAATACAAACTACATGTATAATTAATATTACAGTCAAATCACTAAACAAACCTTACAATTACCCAAATTAATACAAACAAATTATTAAAATTTAATAATTTATAAATGTTAAATTAAGATTAAAACATGAGGAATACGTAACAACTAAACTAATTTTAAAAATAAATCAAATTATTTAACAAATTAATACAAATTACTAATTTTTATAAATGTTAAATTAATATTAAAACTAAAATAATTTAGTTGAACATGCGTTTACAGTTATCCAAATTAATACAAATTAATACCATTTAATAATTTATAAATGTTAAATTAAGATTAAAACATAAGGAATGCATAAAAACTAAACTAATTTTAACAATAACCCAAATTATTTAACAAATTAAAACAAATTACTAATTTATAGATGTTAAATTAATATTAAAACTAAAATAATTTAAACAAATTAATACAAACGAATTTATTTATCCATTAACAATACCTTTGAATATTGCATTTATATGGTCATTTATATCTTTTTTACTCTAAAATTTATAAATACATAACATCATAACTTCAAAACCCCATAAAATTTCATATGTATCTTACCAACATCTAAAATAACCAACAACCAACTCATCCCTTTTGTAATGGATCTAAAATACATCACATTTGATAGCCTAACTCTTGGCTGTTGTTTTGAACCCGTGATTGCTATGGTGTTCCGAGTTTGGGAAACCCGTAACGTCAAGAAAAATTGCCAACTAATGTGAATTAATTTTTTATTAATTGATGAAAGGTTTGTTCGTTTTTCATTGAAAACTTGGATTTTCATTGTTTGGATCACTTTCTAATTTATCCTTTAATCTTTATTTTCCTACAGTCATCTATGGTTCATGAAAACATCAGTTGTATGCTTTTTACGAGATTCAATATGTTGTATGCTTTTTACCAGATTCAATATGTTCTTAAAGGAAGGGATGATTGTTCAGCTAGAAGCTTTTTCGTTAAAGGACATGACAGTTTCAAACTTACCGTTCCTCGGTGGCAATGCGACTTACGGTCTCAACAAAAAATAGGACAGTTCGTGATAATTGTGTAACAATTTCCAAAGAATTGTTTCGATTCATGTCATATGATGAGTTAGCATTACTAGCAAATAGAAATATTTCGCTGCCCATAACGTCAATAAAAATAGCCAACTAATGTTGATTGAGTTATGTCATATGGTGGCGCTTTCACGAGTAACTTCATCCAATGGACTTAGAATCTTGGATCTAACTCAACAAAAGCATAATAGAATCGTCCATAACAAATGTTGTCTATACAAAAAAATATTTATGACCTACTAGACTTATCTGACAATGCTCCAAATAGGTAACTAAATCTTATATTTGTCAATCATATCATATGCATAATTAATTTACTAATATCTGATACTTTGTTCTCTTATATTGTGCAATATCAATCTATAATGATCAGATCAAGTGCATTATGAACGTCAATTCTACATTTGTTACAGGTATTTGATAATGTGATATAACCATTTCATGTTTTTTCATCTTATTTCATCTTTTAAAAAATTAGCAACTCAACGACATTAATTTTAGTTATATATTTTTATTTTCTATATTTATATGCTATATAATTTCAACATATTTATCAAATAAAAATATTATTATTTTAAATAAAGATTATACGATATCTTCAAATATTTAACAAATTAGTCATGTTGCAACACGCGGGTCTTTACCTAGTCAACTTTAAATTCATGAGCATATTGTTATAATATCCTGATTTGTCATAATTAATAAGTTATCTCACGATTTAATCCAAAAATGCATTAATTATGTCGAAGTAGTCCGGTTAAAAAAACTATAATTAATTAAAAAGCTAATAAATATTAAATTATTAATTACTGAAAAACTGTAATTATTGAAAAAACCAATAATTAATGATAACTCTCTAACTCCTCCCGGGGAAGCCACATGTGCATTTCTATTGAAAAAAATTCATTCATTCTTCAATTGTCTTCTTCTTCAAAAGATTTTTGATTTCATCTTTTTTTTCCTTTAACAGTCTCTTTCGATGATCACTTTTACTCTATAGTAATTCTTAACACTAACTCCATTATGCTAACTCTTCAATTTTCAACACAGTTACCAAATTTTTCTATCGCATTAAATCTGATGATTGGTTCTCCCCCAATACAAGATGATGACATCTCAATTCACCAGAGGAGGTTGCGACAACTAAGCGACGTGGAAGAAGGCCGGAGACATTTCGACCAGACATTGACATCGATTGTTTGCTCGATTCGCTGGACGAGGTCGATCAATAGTCTTTAAATCATTGAATTCCCTTTTGATGGTTACGTCAATTTTCTATTCCTCTTCACCTATGGTGTTCAAGCGACGTCGTCAATTCATCGAGCTCCCTTTTGATAGCTTCCATAATCATATATCCTTTAACCGCGATCTACGATGAAAGTTTGAGATGCAACACACAGATTTACACCAAAAGTAATGTCAAACCCAAATCTGAACCCACAGCCTCGTTGATCGACCATTAATTTGATTCTCTCTGTAGGTACTCGTTATCCTAATATTATTTTCCCTGCTCGCCTAAGCATTTCCTTATTAAAATCTCTTTGTAGACGTCGTATATTGTTCTATCTTTGGTAATTGTGGACTGGCTGATAGTAATCACTGGGTGACTGGGATTCCGGAGGAGTATTTGGGTTAGACGGAGTCATTAGAAAAGCACTTGAGACGACCAGTCCCTGTTTCCCTAGTTTCTTTTCTGATATGTTGGTCATATTTGTCATCGCATCCTTTATCACATGCAGATTTTGTATATGCACTTATTTACTTTTCAAATGACAACCATAATTCCATGTTTCATGTGATTGTAATAAATTCTCATACAAACAAATTTTAGTTGTATCCACAGTAGTGTTCGATAATGACAAACAAGCACCCCTCTTCTATTCAGTGTTTTAACCTATCTTTTCATGAGAATCACTCAAAATGTATAAGCAACGGATAAATCCTTATGAGTTAAATTGTTGATGCTTTGATGCTCATTTCAACTACACTACAATGCATGTTTTTTTGTTGTATCTTTTCTTCTTGAGCTTGACATATTCTTACCTTGTTTTTTTATTTTTTTTTGTTTGAATCATGTGCATGTCTCAATGAAGACAAAATGACATGGATTTGTGATGTTTTACGAGGGGATGATACTTACGAGTTACAAGTGAAACTTCTGAAGCAAATTTTGGAGGAGCATCTGTGCAAGGATGATGAGTAAGTCATGTCCGTCTTTTCTCCTCATGGTATAACTTATTGCTACTTTTAGGGTTTATTATGTATGTGTTGCTTCTTAGGTAAACAGTCGAGTAGCTCGAAACATGTTTGGAGTATTTCATTCTCTCTTTTCTTGAAAACACAATGATAATGATTTCTTACCTTAGTCATACCATGGGCTTTGTCATTCGGTTTACCATTATGTTTTTATTGGTGTTCATGAAGCTCACATTAATGGAAATCGAACATAAAGTTATATACGAAAAGATTCCAGTATTATTCCATCACGACCACTTCACATGTACAGTAGAACAACACACAAAGAAGCTGGAGCAAGATCCTCTTGTGGAGTTGAATTTATTTTGGTGAGAAATCAAAAGAGAGTACGGGAGGAAGAAAAAGAACAAAGTGAGAGAGAAGGTATGGGAGGCGCCATTAGAGGTTATATATGTGATCACAGTAAAATGAACCAGATACTATAGTATTTGTGTTTCTCTAATGGTTGAGTTACCAACTCATCTCCTAAAGGAATTGAAGTCCTTAATAGGAGGAATTTACAACTACAATTTAGGGACGATTATGTCAACTTTAGAGGCACCATTTGACGATAGGATTGAACTCCTTTGTTGCATCTAAAAGATTGGGCTCTAGGGTTACCTTCGAATTTATGAGGTATCGTTGCAATGTTTCTTAGATTTGCTTCTTTAGATTGTGTTGTGCGTTGTACTTGGGACTTGACTTTTCCTACTTGTTTTGTATATAAGAGAAAATGAGGAGTTGCAATTCGGAATAAACGAGTTGATTGCCAACAAATTAGTATCTCTTCTCTGAGATATCGAGTCATAGCATGCATCTGGGAGTGCTTACAATTGCAAGACATGTTATCCATATGCTCAGACCATGTTCATTGTGTATTATAAACCATGAAGTATTTTATTGGGGTGAGATTTAAAAACGAGGTTTGACGGATATGATTCCCCAAAAAGGAGGTAGTTAATCTTCTCACTTAGTATTAATTTCTGAAGCTTTTGTTTTCTAAATTATTTGTTTCACTACAACGTTTTATTGGCACAGTTTTTGGTGCCACAGACTACTCGACCCATTGGAAATAACCAAATTGGCAATGTCTAGAACCCTCAATTTTTTAATCACATAAAATACATTTGGAATGATAATAATATCTATAGATTATGGTGTGGATATGTTGAACATAATGGCATATATATGTTTGAATGACAACAAACGAATTTGGAAAGAAAGCTAGTTATCTTAACGCAACATTCCTTGCCTGAATGGTTTAGGAAGAAATATCATTGCATCAGATTTCAAGTAGCAATTAACTTTATTAGATTCCAAGCAATAATTAATTAGTATATTCTTATGATTGTTGTCATATTTATTTTATAGACACTATAAGAAATTTAAGAAATTTAGACTGACAAATCCGTCCGTAATCCGTCCCTAAACTTGTTTAGGGACGGATTAGGGATGTCCAAAATTCGTCCGCAAATGCGCGTCGCAGAAACATATCCGTCCGTAATTTGTCCGCACATACAAACGAAAAAATAGTCCGCAAACCGTCTTGAATTTCAGACTACAATGTCGTCAGAAATCGACAGGAAAAATCGGGGAACTTTTTTAAAAAAGGGTACGGAGGGGTGGCTCGTCCGCATTTACGGATGCCCCAGTCCATCTGCAAATTTGTGGACGCCCCTTTCCTCCGTCCGTATTTTAAAAAAATAAAAAAACAAAAATTGAAATTTAATTTAATTTAATTTAATTTGATTTTAAATGTTTATATATAACGATAATTAATTAGAAAGCATACGTGAGTAATATTTGTATTCGGCCCCATCGTTACCGGAACTCGAGACGACCGTCGGAACTCCAAAGAGAAAAGAGTTGAGGGAAAGTGAACGATTGGATGAAATGAACAATGTGGGTGGGTGGGATGGAATTTATAGCTTTTTTTTTCCGGAAAGAAAACGATCGTCCGTAATTACAGACGAAAAGAAAACGGTAGTCTACAATTGCAGACGGATTACGGACGACCCGTGGCTGTCCAAAAATTTACGGATCGATCGTTTAGCCGTCTGCAAATTTGCGGACCGATCGCTTGGTCGTCCGCAAATTTACGGACCGACCGATCGGACGTCCGCAATTGCGAACCTCTTGGTCGTCCACAATTTGCAGACCGCTCAGCCGTCCGCAGTTGCGGACCGACTGCTTGGCCGTCTGTAAATGTGCGGACCGTCCGTCTCGGGATTTCTCTATTCGTGACTCGAGACCGTCCATGCGTCCGGAACCTTCTCCATCCGTGACCCGAGCCTCGGGACAGACAGACGTTGAGAAAGCTCGGGACGGACGGAGAAGGCTCGGGATGGAGAAGGTTGTGCATGATTTGTGAATCTGTGATATTAATGATCAATGATAGCGGGACCGCCATAGGCTAATGGATGTTAAATCTCTAAGGCGGTATCTATCGATTCTCGGTTAATCGGAATACAATGCAATATCTATCGATTCTCGATGAATTGGGATATATGAATGCTCGTGTCAAATAAATGTTACCTAAGTCAGTTCTGACTAAGGACAACGTTATATAATCATGCACTCTTACCTAGAACTATTTAGCTAACACTTAAGATTATCACTTGTATCGTAAATAATGAAATCTAACAGTAATAGTCGAACATCATTGAGAATAAGAATATCAATGTTACATTAAAACTAATATGTATAAATTGATATGAGATATCAATTTACACATAGACACGTATCAAAAAATAATATATTGGATCGATCCACCACAAAATTACTATTGGATCGATCCACCATAAAATTACTACATGAACTGATGTCACAAGCTCACATATTATATTTATTCGAATTGGATAATCATATTTAAATTGGGGAGTTTTTTCCTCCCTCCTGGTGCTGCCACGTCAGCAGGAGAGAGAAAAAACTCCCCTTATGTTTCTATTGCCATCTCTCTCTTAATTTCTCCCAGTTCCCATCTTTTGTCTCTGTCTCTTCCTCTCCTTCTTCCTTAATTTCTTCACGTTCCCTTCAAGTTTATTGTCTTCCTTCCTTTCTCAAACTTTTCCATGGCGTCTTCCTTTCTCTCCTGATGGGGGCGACAAGGAGCGGGAGTTCGAGCCGATGGCGCCCTTGAATTGGTTTCTCTTAACCGATTTCTCTCTCGATGGGGGCAACAAGAAGGAGCGGGAGTTCGAGCCGGTGGCGCCCCTCGCTCACGTGGGGAGGAAACAGCCCGGAGGCGGCGGTGTGATTGCTGAAGAAACGCGGGCTAATTTAAGCTATGGTTACAGAAGCAGGCCGCGACGGTGAAGGAGTCGACCATGGCGAGTCTGAAGCTTCCGTTGGTTTCCAGGTTTTATCTCTCTCTATCTCTTAAGCTCCCATGATTGCCAACGAAAGAAAGACCAGAGGCGGCGGTGAGATTGCCGATGAAACTCGGGCTAATTTAAGCTGTTATAGGTGACCGGAAGCAGACGGTGAAGGCGAAGGAGTCGACCATGGCGAGCCTGAAGCTTTCGTGATTTCCAGGTTTTATCTCTCTCTCTATCTCTTAAGCTTCCGTGATTTCTTCAGCAAATTTATGTCTCCGTGTGTGGATGGTGAGCCAGCGTTCGAGCCGGCGGCGCCCCCCGCTCACGGTGGGAGGAAACAACGGAAGCCGGACCGTAGGGTGCGGGGCGATTGTCGCCGA
>CM071869.1:28981567-28991874 GCA_036759665.1 Gynandropsis gynandra
AGCTTCGGTTACAGGTGACCGGAAGCAGACGGTGAAGGCTACGGAGTCGACCATGGCGAGCCCGAAGTTCCCGTGATTGTTTCGTAGCGGCTTCCTCCATTTTAGTTTGTTTTGTAGGGAGGATCAATGGTGCGGAATGGTGAGCATTTGTAGAACACGCAAAAGGATACATAGATGATTGTCTTGCGACGGCTTCAAAGATTCGTTTCTAGGTAAATCATCTTCTTAAATTGATTGTGTTGCTATTGACCGTGTGTATTGCTGCTCATGGAGAAGAGGAGGATTGAAGCATAGATTTGGCTCTTTTCAGAGCAATTCGAGCAGACAACCGCGGGTTCAATCGGAGGCGAAGAACGATTCGATGAAAAATGGTGTCCAGAATGCTAGGCAAATGCAAGGATGGAATTTCCATCAATATTGTTGGTTAGCCATTTTCATTTTCTTTTTTACATGTTCTTCTCACTTTGTTGTAGGTTTGGTTTCCTCCACTTTAGGTCGTTTTGTAGGGAGGATCAACGGTGAGGAATGGTGAGCGTTCGTAGAATATGCAAAAGGATAGATAGATGATTGTCCTGCGACAACTTCAAAGATTCGCTTCTAGGTAATTCTGAATTTGAGTCATCTTCTAGTCCAAAAATAGGATTTCATTTATCTTTTCCTCTTGCTCTTCCTCACTGGTCTGCTATTGTGATTTGTGGTGTATGCAGTGGTATGAGCCATTGATTTTGTATTGGGATCGAGTTGTGATCGTCCTATGTTCTGGAAATTGCTTTCGGATAAATCATGGGTTTGCAATATCTTATTTCATTGTTCCTGCCCATTGATTTTTGTTCGAACTATAGGTTTTCTATTGATCATGAATGGAAACGATCTTGGTCTTTGTAAATGACAGAAATAAATATTCTCCAAGCTGTTACAGTATTGGTTATGGTGTTTGTTTATTTATAAACAAATTGCGCAACGATTTGATGACGAATATATGGTGTCCAGCGAGGTGATTAGGGTAGACTTCAACAGAGGAGGTGATTGTGATGAGCCAATTGTGAGCTAAGATGAGGAAAAGCGATTCAATGGTGGTTGGGTGACAACAAGGCTGCGTTTGGGCTAGGATATTAGAACGACCAGCGAATTGTGATGAACCGACTGTGAATTTGAATTCCTACTTATGAAGATACCTATGCCTGGACTTTGCAGATGTTGATGACCAGGTATGACCTTTTAATTGTGTTCTTGAGGTTTTGAATTTTGGGCCATCTGAATTGAACAATCCTTATCTCAATTTCGCAATTTAAAGCTATAGTTGCAATTCAGCTGCTGGAAATCTTAAAGCCCTTTTCTTCCTTTTGTATTTCTTCGTTGGCAACCAACTGAAAAGATCATAGAAATGATAGAATACGGTATGTCAGCTTGATAAGCTACCTTGATATTTTGTTTTCTTTTATCTGCCCATTTGAATTTTGTTTCGAGATATGATTTCCCATTAGTTGAGTAGTAAATAAGGTTAAAAAAATAGAGAAAGTATTTGATCAGTGTGCTTATTTGTTTCAGATAACTGAGAAAGAGTCTAGGAATGTTGTGGATGGTGATATGTTCTTCTCTGTTGATAAATCACCAAAGTATGATCATTTATCTGATAAAAAGCTAGAGCATACGAGATCTGGTGAATGTGTTGCTGTTGTAAGATAAATGTATTTGAATTGGGCGATACCCTTCCTATTCACCTCCATTCTTTGTGAAGAAAACGAGCAAGGTCATGCAGAGCAGTGCATCCATCCATATTCACACTGATAGTGCTCTTTTTTGTGGGCTTTTGCAGTTGGATAGGATCGAAATGGCTAATCGAGAAGATAGCAAGAAAAAGATCAAAACGGAACGATAAGGTTTTTTTTCCTGAAAACCCTCTATAGATCATTTCACTTCTGTGATGATAATCATTCTTCGGCTAATCTATTGTGAAATCTGCAACACCTCTTCATCATTCCCTTAAACTTCACCTTTGATTTTACCTTTGTAGATACTTTGGGCATGTGACTACGTATGTCTGAATAATGAGAGGTCAGCAGGTTGGCGGTGGGGCCACAAAACAATGGTGAGAGGGCGATGCGAGGAAGATGAGATGGTGAGTTTGAGAGGATAGTGAGGAGATGCGACAAGCGGGGTTAGGCAAATGCAAGGATGGAATTTCCGTCAATATTGTTGGTTAGCCACATTCTTTCTCTTTTTCCATGTTCTTATCGATTTGTAGGTTTTGCTTCCTCCACTTTAGGTCGTTTTGTAGGGAGGACAATGGTTAGGCATGGTGAGCATTCGTAGGATGCTTAAGAAAGCAGCTCACTGGACCTAAGATTGAAAAGTTCGGTTCAGGACTATGTAACAACAAGTGGCAGTACCATCAAAGTTGACTCATCTTCGCCTTCAACCCCTTTGACGCCTATTCGAACTTGCCCATGCGATTTCTCAAGTTCTAGATTCATTCCACATGCACGCCAGCAAAGTAGGAAAAAACCTCTCTATAACCCACACATAATTATCATCTTCTACAGCTGAATGTAGTTAATTGTTTTGAAATGCTTTTGAAGGCAACTGTCGGTTGGAATTTGTAAGGATGGAACGATGGTGCTATAGAGAAAAGAATGTACCCAGCAACCGAAGGAATTAGAGGAAGATCATCGCCATCGTCAACCTATCAAAAGCCACCGTAAGTTTCTTTTCTCCACCATATCCTCCTCTCACCTCCTCATTTTTTGTTTACTTAGAATCGTTGGGTTCCGAAATCATATGGAATCTCGATTCCATGTTTCGTGACAAGGGGTAGGCGAGAGAAGCCGGAGAGCAGCAGCGAGCGCCGTGAGGGGCTACGAAGGCGACTAAACTGGTCGCGATAGGTCTGTTGTCGGAGTACCGAAATAATATTTTTTTAAATATATGTTTTGTATAGTCATATATATAACTTTTCTAGAATGGATCATTTCCTAATGATTTGATCCCTCCCCTGTCTCTGATTCAGACAAAGCATCCTTCTCTACATCAGTTTCAGACGGTAAAAAAATAGAAATGCTTATGAGGTTCTAAGTTTGTGTTCTTAAGTCATGTTTTTCTCCAGTATTCTCTTTGTGTTGTGCAGATGAATCTTCCCAACCCGCCTCCTCGGGGTTTTAATTAGTTCATAGAGCCCCCTTCAAACCAATGATCTTGCGTCGAAAATACTTCTCAGTTTTTTGAAGAAGATTAGGCATGTTATTGAACATTATTTTGAGTTTCATAACAAATTCTCTTAGTTTTTCAGATATTTTTTTTGACTGTTTATGTTCTGATAGATTGGTGGAGTAAAAAGGCCATGGCTTTGGAGGTGAGCTTGAAGGGAGAATAGTGGTGGAGCTCTACAGCGATGTCGTTCTGAAGACCGCATAGAATTTCCGAGCCCTTTGCACCGGAGAGAAGGGAATCGGCCCCAACACCAGCGTCCCACTTTACTATAAGGTATATCTCAAATCCATCAATGTATATACATACACATATACATAGACATCTGTAATTTGGCATTACATCAAATGCAACAACCGTTTTCTGGTTTGCCTATGAGTTAGTGGTCTAATGGGTGACTCATATATGGCTTGGTTTATCAGAATCTTGGCTCTATTTGAGTTTGAAATTTTCAATTTCTGCTTCTCGAATGTGTTAGCTGTGGTTAGGGGTACTGTTTATGACTTTGTTTTTCTCATGTGAGATGAGTCGTGCCACTGATTTTTGAGGTTTAGATGATAACCTGTATACTCTACAATTCATTTGGTGCCTTTTTTAGCTCATGATAGTGAGCTGTCTGTGTTTACAAAAAGGGCTTCTTACTTTTTGATAATGGTTGTCTTGTACCTATCAGTTTGTAAGTTAGTGGTGATGTGAGCTTATTATTGTAGTTATAATCCATATTCAATGTATTTGGATCGAATGTCAGATATCTAGGTATTTACCATTATAAAGGTGTAACAAAATGCATAACACATAATTCATTCTGTCATCCTATGGTGCAGTTTGGATTTTTCTGAGAATTTGCTCCATATTATCGGTAGATATGTTCAGGATTTGATGTAGTTTAGTTTAAGATGGTGATATTGAATGAAAATAAATTATGGAAGCATGGTAGATTTATAAACGCTTTAGACATTTTGTTGGAATAACTTATGGTGGTAGTTATTTTGCTTACAAGGTAGCCCTCTTCTACTATATTGCCTCAAACATTTTATGCTTCTAAAATTAATTTTTAGATAGAAGAACTCATTTATAGAATTTGTACATTTATTGCAGGGAAACCTATTTCATCGTCTTATCAAGGGTTTTGTGGTTCACGGTGGAGGTGAATCTATTTACGGCTTGAAATTTGAAGATTAAAAAACTTTCAACTGAAACACAAGCTGAAAGGGATGCTCTCTATGGTCAATGCGGGCCCCAACACGAATGGCTCGCATTTTTTCATTACAACAACTCGTGCTTTGCATCTAGATGGAAAACATGTCGTGTTTGGAAGGGTTATCCGTAAGTGTTATATGCTATTTGCTTCTGCAAACATGGCTTCTGGAGTAGTTGTGTGTCGTATGCCTTCTGCATACGTTCGTTTCTGTTTTACTTTTACTGATTTGGTAAGAACGTTGTTGATTTGGTTCATGAAATAAAATTTAAAAGTGTTTTCTTCGCATGTGATTAATAGGCCCGGAAAGCACTTGAGCGCCGGAAATTTCTACAAAATGCAGAGGCTGCAATTCAAAGACAAGCTATGTTCGGAGGCTCTTCTTTTTCAGAACGGGGAGCATGGGTTTGTCGGCTTTCTGTGTTTATGCCTTCGCCTCCTTTGCTATCGAGGTACATATGTAAACGACAATTCTGGATTGCTTAAAATTATAAAGTTTTCAGGTTATTTAGTTAGTGTTAGATGATGTGATATCTAAACTCATATTAAACCCATCATGTTCATTGCAGATTTGTGAGCTCTTATGGCAACTTTACTTGCATGCTCTAAGAGAATTTCATAGGCGAACATTTCCTGCTAATGTGGCTTCCATCCTGCTGATGTGGCTTCCAGTCCTCTGTCTGCTTCTCTGACAGATGTATCTTTTTCACATTCAGCAACATTACTTCCTATAACCAAGGTATGACTTACTTGTACGTTTCTGTTTTACTTTTACTGATTTGTTAAGAACGTTGTTGAAGTGGTTCATGAAATAAAATTTAAAAGGTGTTTTTCTTCGCATGTGATTAATAGGCCCGTATAGCACTTGAGCGCCGAAAATTCCTACAAAATGCAGAAACTTCAGTTCAAAGTCTAGTTATGTGGTCAGATTTGGCCCGTGAGATGACTGCAGAGTTTCATGGCCTTTGTGCTGAAGAGGTAACATACTGTTATAGATTCGAACCCAAAGCTCGGATAACAGCTCCTCTACTTCATCCTTCATCCTATCCTCTCTTCGAGGACCCGCCCAGTCTGTGGAAGTATGGGTTTCTTTGAGTTTGTCTGTGTCTTGGTTACTCGTGCGAATTTCAGTTTTTGAATTGTGGGTGTTGAACGTAGTGATTGGTGCTTGTGGGTATTCCTTGAGGTACTGGTTGAGTTTGATCTGTCTGGTTGTGGTTGACTGTTTGATTTGGGTTTGTCTCGATCTCGCATGATTTCGATAAGATTTGGCCAATTTTTGATTCCGCTCAATCTCGCGATTTTCTGAAGGTGGCCAAGATAATATCGATTATTCACATAATTTGATAGTTACATTTTGTTGTTGGTTATGTGAATAGTGTTATGTAGTTCCCTGTGAGCTTAGACTTATTTACCCTTCGATTTATGCTTTTGAAGGTTGTTAGGTTAGTGTTACCAAGCTAGAACACGTTTCAAACCAGAAGACATTTTCTTTTTCACTCTATTTACCCTTTTTACCTATCTTATTTGAGTTTTAAAGTGTGAGATTTCTTGAACAGTTGCTTTGAACCTCATCCTGGTTAACATTATCTGGTTTTATGCTGCTGGCTATTCGGTTCATTTGAATGATTATTTTTTTCTTTGTTCTACACCAGGTTTTCTCTGCCATTGTTAACATAATTGAAAATCCATGGGAACGTGTTATCATAGATGAACTGGGCTCCTCACATACCACATGAGAAAAGGTATTGAGATCTCAAATGAACGTACGTGAATGACAATTCTGAGATCGTCGCCACGGATACCATGAAGAATATTGTAAGTGATCTTTTTGTGTCTGGTATTATCTCAGGTCGTACGTGTTTTTATAGATAAAGCTTATATGTCAAAATGCAGGTATATGTGAAAGCCAAGGAATGAAGCACGGTGGTTACTGAGTCTGATTATATCTTCTGATGAACCGCAGGATACAACTGGTACAACTAATTGAGTTGCTGGTATGTGCCTGCTTGGTGCATTGGTTAGAGGAAGAAGCATTTGAGATGGTTATTCAGCTTGCAATCGTTGTTTGTCTAGAAGAGTGGAGAAGTGGTAGCTTTTTTGGTGGTCATCATTCTTTTTTTTTTGGAAGATAGTTAACTAATTTGAAGTCTAAAATTGCATCATGGATTATGTAACATCCTTAATTTTACATCTTGTCTCGCCTCTCTAATTTATTGACCGTGCAGGTTCTTCCAGACACAACAGTCATTGAGTTGGAGCTTTAGTAGAAATGATGTTGCTTTTGGGATGCCTGGTGATGGTAAATCTCTCTGGAAAAAGGTGGCAGTGGTTCAAATTCTCAAATGAACCAATTAAATATTTTTCTTTTTCTATTATTATTGTGGATATAAGTTTGATATGTACCCGAAGAACTTCCTTTCTCTTGTATATGCTCCTCAATTACTCGAGGTAAATTACATTTGATCTACATCTGTCCCTAATTCGAACTCAAATTATTAATATATCAAGTTATAATCTACCACAACTTGTAGTTTCTTACATCTTGAATTGTACATTATATACATATATTGTCTTTAAATGATATATTGTTGATCATATTTTGTATTGAAATGATATATGGATAATGGAAAATATTTGCTCTATGTGGAGGTTGTTCAGACGTATAGTTATCATACTATGTCGTATATTTTTACAAGCTTTATTTGTATATCAACAACATATACTTGGAGAGATATATTCATAAATCAACACAATACATTTTGTAGATATATTTCTTTCTATAATAATAGATTTTTGAAAAATTCCTACCATTATTATCAATATTTTTTTTTAAAATCAACAAAATATACTTTGTAGACATACACTCATGTATATATATACAAACTACTATCACAATTAAAAAATAAAAAAACCATTATCGACTTCATATTTCTTTTAAATTTTTTTGAACATTATGGCCATTATGGCCTCACTTTCCCAATGGGTTGATTGACTTAAACTTGCTTTTAGTAGACGACAAAGAATATTTATCTGGTTAACAGTCGTTTCATATCTCATTAATATAATTTCGTCACACCTACTCTTATCTAATTGTGTTTATAAATTGCAAATGTTATCAGATTTCTAATCGCTATGCAATTATCAAGTTTATGATTTCCATCATCTAATTAAAACATTGAAATTAAATTATTATTAAATAAGTAATTTTTTAATAATGTAAATCTATTAACATATAATAGGTTGAACTTGCAATGTAGCTTCAGTCGAATATGGTGAAGATGATTGTAAAGAGGGCTTCCTTGGTTATCTATACGTTATTTCAAAAATACTTACCGATATTTACCAAAATACCAACAATTAACATTTATATGAATTAATATATATTAATAATTTAATGTTGTCACGTGTGATTTCTTTTAAAACCTATGAAGACCTTCGGTTGAACAGAGCATGAACCCTATAACCCCACTGCATAAACATCTTTAATAAGAAACTATAGTTTTCTGCCAAACCTTGAAAAACATATTTGAGATCATTGTAGATTACCTAGGGTATGTAGGAACACTGGTCTAGATATAATTCACAGAACCCTTAAAGATTTCACATGCGTTTAAAAAATGTCTTAAATGATATCCATATGGTTTCAAAGAAAAGCCCTATCCATGGATTCAAAGAGCTCTTTTCCATGACCTATCACATATAACAGACAAATTAATTTTGGATTTCGATTTGCATGTTTAAAGGAAGTTTGATTAATGCTCTTTACCTATCGGATTCGATGAATCCACGATAACTGCATCATACGTTCCTTCAACAGCATTCTTCAAGAAAACAACTCATGCATGCAAAACAAATCATTAGTTGAGTTATAAATTAGTTTAAAAAGAGAAGAAAAGTAAGCGATTTACCGTTGCCAATGTGAGGATTCACACGAGGATCATCATGCCCAACTGCTACAAGAGGGAAAAATTCTTTACACCTGAAGATCCTAGAAAGTTTATGCTTATAAGGAATTCATTGAAATAGATATGAAGGGTATGTAAGAAAAGTGTATAGCCACTTACATCAACCACCATTTTATCGATTTCACAAATGTCAATATGTTCAACAGAAGAATGACGCGTGCCATTTCCCGCAAAACTCCACCATCTCCCCCTCCAATGACTAACACTTTAAGAAGAGCAATATAAAGAAATCCACCTCCTTATATGTTTAACTTATAATGAAAAGTCAGACGATTATGTTCGTAACAGGCATTATTTCCATAACGATCAACAATATTAAAAAAACATATTACCACTTATATTAATTGATATTTTTCGGTTAATATCGTTGCGTAGTTATCCTTTGTAAATGTAATAATCAGGTTTATTAACACTTCGCCCGTCATATTCCACAAACATCTACACCAATCAAATTCTAAAGACAAACAAGAAATTCAAATATAAGTATATTTAAAGAATCCCAAATTATGTCTATACCTCATTAATTGTTTTTTATCATGTAGTAGATTAAATAGTCATAAAAATTATGCAATTACAGATACAAAAAAAATAATGCAAAAAACTAATATTCAAACTATGTAATCACTTTTTCGATAAACAATGTTTTAAAATTTCAAAGATATTATGGAAAAATCGCAGTGTTATTTTACATTATATCTTATAAATCTATTGTTTAAACTTTTATATTGAAAAATAGAATTCATGTATTGGCTATTATATATATCAAATATCATGACAATGTTTGAATTGATGAATTATATACAACACTTAAAAAAACACAGTTCAATATCACAAAACTGCACAATGAGCGAGTATCATCTAGATTTTGATAAATGGTATTCAAAAAGTTAACATTACATTAATTAATATATGTTTTTTTGGTTCATATTGTTGAGTAATTATCGTTGGTAAATGTATCAATCATGTTTGTTAACACTTTTCCACCGTCATGCTCTACAAATATATACACCAATCAAAATCTAAAGACAATCAAGAAATTCAAACATATGTTAATTTTAAAGATTCTCAAATTATGTTCATACCTCAATAATTATTTTTAAATCATATTACATTTAGTGTTAAAAAATATGCTGATACATATAGGAAAAAAACCATGCGAAACTCCAGTGCAATCACTACCTCCAACATATTACATTTCAAAAATTTCAATAATATTATAAATAAATGACATTTTTAGTTTACATTACATCTTATAAATCTATTGTTTAAACTTTTACATTAAAAAATTAGAATCCGTGTGTTTGTATAGAACGATGCATGTATCAAATGTCATAACAATGTGAACTAATGAATTACGTATAACATTTAAAAAACATACAATGTAATGATCACAAAACCGCGCAACGCGCGAGTATCATCTAGTTATAATCAAATTAATTGGTACATGTCGTATCATGATTTATACTCACACACTACAAAAAAACAGGCGCTTTCCAATGGACATATCCGTTGGAAAGCGCCCAAAATCCGTTGGAAACAGCCGTTTCCAACGGACACCAACGGATTTCCGTCCGTTGCGAAAAGGTCGTTGCAAATGATGATCAGTTGCAATTCGTGACGGCGTTCCAACGGATAATATCCGTTACAAATTTGCAACAAAATGGCAACGGAAAACGCCGTTGGAAATACAGTAACGGACGTCCGTTGGAAAAGGTTGTGACGGATGACTGTTGCAATTATTCAACGGACGGCCGTTGGAAAGCAACGGCTGTCCGTTGCAAAATTAGGCGGGGAAAAATCATTTTTGCAACGGACATCCGTTGCCATGTGCGCAGAAACTGGCAACGGACGGCCGTTGCAAACTGGCGGGAAAGATTTGGCGCAAAAACATTTTCAACGGAAACCCGTTGGAAATGCCAACGGATGTCCGTTGCAAA
>CM071869.1:29002658-29021528 GCA_036759665.1 Gynandropsis gynandra
GCCTGCCGTCTCCAAAATTGGAAACGGATGGTCCGCCGTCTCCAAATTTGGAGACGGACATGTCATCCGTTTCCAATTTTGGAGACGACGGACCATCCGTTTCCAATTTTAGAGACGGATGGTTTGCCGTGTCTAATCGGTTCCTATTTAGAAACGGATTAGACACGACTCCTCGGTACCCAAATTTGGGAACGGATTAGTGACGGATTTCATCGTTCGTCCCTAATCCGTGTCTAATCCGTTTCTAAATTTAGAAACGGAAATGTCGGTTCCTAAATTTCGTCCCCAATTTCCAATTTTCTAGTAGTGTTTGTTTATTAGGTAATGACATATTCTTCCACTTCAAATTCTAATTCTACGTACGGTTGCAACTCAAACATCAAATTTCAAAGAAAATTAAATGATGTTTGATGGAAATTCGTTATGTAGGCAACCCGAATAATTTCGATAAAATTCAGTGCAAGTTATGTGGAAAGGTGATTTCTGGTGGGAATTTATAGGTTAAAACAACATGTAGCAAAAATGCAAGGAAATGTTTCTGCATGTCTTAAATTGAACAACAAGAAAAATGTAGTTTAGTGATCAAAGAAGCACAAGAAAAAGGAAATGAAAACTAGATAAAGATATGATTATTCATCATTTAGTGATAAGGAAAAAGAGCTAGATATTGAAAGATTAGAGAAAAAGAAGTCTCATGTATTAGGTCTTATAGATATATATTCTTTGTTTAATTTGGAATCTTTTGCAAGTTTAGGATCGACATTGAGGTAAAAAAAATATTCAAGATGCTTTTGCTAAAGAGAGTTCATGAATATGTTGCTAGATGGATTTACACTCATGGTACACTACAAAAAACACACATTTTGCAACAAACGGATAAACGGATCCGTCTGTTGATGAAAAATACCAACGGATTGCAACGGATACCCGAGAACTTCCAACGGGCCGTCATCTGTTGCAATCTGTCGCAACTATTAACGGACGGTCACCAAATATCTTCCATTGATACCGTCCGTTGGAAAGCCGTTAGAAAACCAAAAAAAAATGCCCAACGAACATCCGTTACAAACTGTCACAGATGTCTGTTGGTATTGGCAACGGATGCTCGTTGAAATTGTTAATTTCAAGGGAATCGATCATTGCAACGGATATTAGGCGATTTCCAATAGATATGTCCGCTGGAAATTGTCTGTTTTTTTGTAGTGGTATTGCTTTTAATATGATTCCTAATTATGAGTTTAAGATGTTGGTAGAGGCGATTGGATTATATGGACCCAGTGTTACACCACCAAGTCAAAACCAACTAAGAGAGCCGTTATTGAAGTCTGAGGTTGAAAGAATAAAAAGTCTAGTAAAGGAACAAGAAAAAAGGTGGAGTTTGAATGGATGTTCGGTTATGACGGATGCTTGGACATATAGAAAAAGAAGGAGTATTATGAATTTGTGCATCAAGTATAGAAAAGGTACGTCATTTCTTTCTTCTAAATATTGTTCAAGTGAGGTACATACGAGACAATTCATATTTGAATATGTGAAAGAATGCATTGAGAAAGTTGATGTCGATAATGTTATTCAGTGGTAACGGATATTGTCACTAATAACATGACCACTTCAAAGTTGTTAAAGAATGTGATGCCCGAGATTTTTTGGACATCATACAATAAATTTGATGTTGAAGAGTATTGAAACCTTGATAAGTTTAAGGAAACAATAGAAATGGGCATTTACAATTTTTATCTATACTTACCACAAGACTTTATCGATTATTAGGAATTATACTAAGAAGAGAGATATTGTGAGACCTGGAGTTACTAGATTTGCATCAGCTTTTCTTAGTTTACAAAGTTTAGATGCTAAACAAGAATGATTGAAGATTATGTTTTCTAGTAAAGAATGTGCAGATTGCAAATGGTCAAAGCATACTAATGGGACAGAGGCATATACCACGGTGATGAGTTTCTCATTTTGAAATGGCATAACGTTGTATTTGAAAGTCTTTGCGCTTTTGATTAGAGTGTTTCGATTGGTTCATGGAGATGTAAAATCATCAATGGGTTTTTTGCATGGAGAGTTACAAATAGAAAAACATAAGATATGTGTGGCATATAAAAATATAGAGAAGAATTATAAACTGGTTGTTATCGTCGATGAAAGGATCAAAGGAAGGCTTGATAGTCCTCTAGGTTTGGTGGCATATGTTTTGGATCCTTACTACACTTATAAGATTCGATTATTCAATCGGATGTCAATATAGTAGATGCTATGTTTAAGTGTGTGGAATTTTTTTTTAAATGATCTTGATGCTCAGTATTCAATAATCAATATCGAACTTCCAAAGTACAAAAAAAGAAGGTAACTTTGGAAAAGCATATGTCATCAAAGGATATGAGAAAAATGAGAAAAACATAGTATCACACCCAATCCACGGATCGGCGATTTATTTATCATCTATAATATTAATCGGACAAAACAATGATACAATATATACTTCTTTACGTAAATTCATCAATCATAAATACAAATTAAAACTTAAAGATAGCATAAATTACAGTCAAATCTCAAGTTTTTTCCTTATTTTTTTATTGAATCCGACCCGGTAAATCAGGATCAATTTCAAGATTTGTACGTAATCAAAGTTTTCATTTGAAGTTATAATTACCTACCTACTTAATTATTTTATTATAAGTATACAATATTACCCTACAAAAATTATTTAAAAAAAAGAAATATATGTTTTAATTAAGATAATACGTGAGGAGGGGTGGGTATAAGTCGTGTCACGATGTGTGCTTCGCATCTCCAACTCCGTCGCATATAATATATTTTTATTTATTTTCACAAAATGTATTATTTTTTTCTTTAAATTCTCTTTCTTGGTGGCTGATAACTACGACCCACTTTATCAATATATATATATATAATTTGACCATTAATTTTATATAATTTTTTATCTGAATTTCAACTAATGTATAAATATTAAAAATCAACGTTACAAAATAAATATTTAAAATCTTATATATATATATATATATCATTTTGGTTTCCATGAAGATATTTTTTTTTCAAAGTTATGTATTCCGAGTAAGGTTTGAATCTTAATATTTGTGTGCGTGCGTGTGTATATATATTAGTTCATAGCCGTTAATTACTATCACTGATATAACAATGGACGTTTGATGGTTAGCTAATGCGTAAAATATCGATTACATCTCTTTGGGTTCCTTCACTTAACAACAAAAATCCCTTTTTATTTATACTAATTATAACGTTAGTGTAATATATCAGACTTCTAAGGAAAACTACAAGAAAATTAAACCTCAATGAGTTGCTAATTCTACATAGAAAAGCGTGATTTCAACTTATACATTTTCAATTTCATGTTATAACGAGATACATAATCACGTAAAAAATGGCAATCATCATACGGTTCATATATAAAAAAAGTATATCAATGAACTGAAGTATACATATGTATATAAATGTGAATATAGTAGATGATAGTAAAGTGTTATACAGATAGATACATATTATGTTCTTCACAAATCGCTCGGACAAGAACTAGCTAAGTGTTTTCTAGATTAAAATGTGATGAGTTCCTAAACATGGACTGTAATTACATACATTAAAAAAAATGACACGTTAGGTTTAGTTACATTGCAAACAAACCCTAAGAGACGGAATTTCCAACGGACAAAAAGTCGAAGAAGGGAACACCGTTACCGTTGTTGTTGCGGTTGCGGTTGCGTTTATGTGAGTCTTGATCGACCTCTTCTTCGTCCTTTTTAGAACTGTCGATTACTTCGCTGTTGTTTAAATCTGTGTTTACTTGCAGAAAATCGTAGAACTCCATCGGTCTTTTACTTTGGTTTCCTGCTCACAATCGCATATATAGAGACAAGTTAGAACTGTATAACATAAGACTGTGTTATCCATATATATATATATATATATATATATAAACATCGTACATTCATATACATATGTGTATACGATATATAGACAGAAAGCCACAAGAACTTTATTGTACTTATTGGGGCAAATCTTCAAGGTTGTTTGATCCACAAATAACATTATTAAATCTAGTATCTGTAATGGATAATGACAGGATGATACTAGCATCATCCACAGACCAAAATCGGGATAAATAAATATATATGTACGTAGGGTTTTATTATCAAATCAAATGAGTTTAAATCTAATTTAATATAAAATTTAGTTCAAGAGGTTAATATATATATATATATAATTATATGATTTGTGTCTAACTGGATTATATAATTTATATCTTACTCAATATCGAATAATACACCATATCTCTTTACATCTAAATTCGATTACGGAAAATACACATCACATCTTATATTCAACTAGGTTTGGATTTAATTCAATCCAAAACAAACTTATGAATTTAATCTTCTCCAGAAAATATATATTTTAGACAAACAATATACAGTAAGTAAGATGTTTATATGTTCTTTTTGCACCAATTGGCAGATTTATTTACAAAGGCGGTCCAACCAAATGTATTTCATTTTTTGTTATCAAAACTTCATATTTCAAGTCTGTTTCACGTAATTTTTCAGAAACAAGACCCACAAATATAATACATTACCTTCAGCTGCTAAAGCTTGTTGAAACCCCGTCTTTCTTTCCAAGAATTCATTGAGAAACTGAAGATGATTGATATGTGAAAACTGGTACGGATAATGAGTCACCGACGATCTTCTTTTCCAATGATCAACCGAGTGTAAACCCATAAAACTCGAGCCGATTTTAGTGTGCACAATTTGTTCAATACCATGATGACGATGATGAGCCAAAGAAGGAGAAGAAGAAGAGTCTTTATTAGCGATTTCACGACGCAATTTAGAGCGTTCACGACTGCGACGTGCCATGATGACATGCCAATGGTTCTTGACGGCGTTATCGGTTCGGCCAGGGAAGAGCCTAGCAATCACCGACCATCTATTCCCGTGAACTCGGTGAGAAGCTAATAGTCTTTCTTCTTCTTCTTCACTGAAAGGGTTTCGATTTATCCTTGGATCCAATTGATTGAACCATCTCAGTCTACAACTCTTCCCTGCAATTAAAATCGCAAAACATTTGGTGATAAACATATTGGATGATTGCATATAATGATATTTTGTATAGTATATGGTTTCTTCTATTGAATTTCCCTGCAAATGTTTGGTCAATCAAATTTGAATGGTTTCTTCTATATATATGTATAGACAATCAAACCCTAGCTTTTGTAATACCACTTGGGGAGCTTTTGAGCGATGGCGTTCCAATTATGAGGGCCATATTGTTCGACGAGTTCCCGGAGCTTCTCGTCCTCGGCTGGCCTCCAGTGACCTCTGCTACACATAATTTTGACCTCTCCGATGTCTAACCCAACACTCAAATAATCCAAAAAAGCCAAAAATTATATAACGAAAATCTGATGATCAATCACGTATACAACTATTCTTGTGTGTATGTATCTGTCTATATATATATATATATATTTGTGTGTTGAAAAATATTAAAAGAAAACCCTAGATTTCTGTTAAGGTAGAGGGGAAGATGAGAGATGGGTATGTCGGAACAAGAAGAAAGCTGAAGAGCAACAGCACACACACACATATATATATATATATATATGTAATATATGCATATGAATACACACAAAGACAAAACACATATATATGTGTATATATAGATGTAGATATAGAAAGGAAGAAAGTATACAATAAGAAAGAGAGAGAGAAGAAATTCCGTTAGAGAGTCGGGAAGGTTTGGACGGACCTTCTCCACCGGCGACTGATGCCAACGTCTTCCCTAACCAACACACCCTTTTAAGTAATCTACCTTTTCTTAAATATCTGTTCTAATCGATTTAATTTAAATTATATATATTACACGAATATATATTTATATAAATATGTATAATTAAAAAGACTTGACTAAGAGAAGAAGAGAGATTGCTTGGTGGGGTGCATTTCGTTAACCTTTCAACGTCTCCTCTCCTGAGTTAATTAATTTTTCTAACCTACACCTCTCTACTTTTTATAACCCACCTCATCATCCACCAATCCTCATCTACGTATACGCACGTATATGTTATCTTATATATATATATATAACGTCCGGAACCTGCAGCCCTTAATCTTCGAATGTATATCAGTAAATTTGAGACTTGCATAAAATCACATAACTTTATAATAAACCGTAACAAATTTAATATAAAAGATAAATATATATAAAGTTTGAATTCATAATTTTTCAGATAAATCTCCTCGCCTCTACTCATGCAGAAAAGAGGACAAACATATTGTAAATATATCTATATATTGTGTACATAGATACAATTTTGTGAACTCTTTTGATATAAATTAAAAAAAAAAAGAATAGAATCGGATACTTTTTGTATTTATTATATATATATATATTTTCTATGAATCAAATTTAATTTAACTTGTTCAAAATGAATAATATTTATATTTATCAAATGTCATTGGAGCAGCTATGGTATCTATTACTTCACAAAAACTAAATAATTTATTTTAACTTGTTTTTTTAATAGTAATAATGAATCCAATATTATGATTGTAGGTGTCAATTAATGAAAATCAAATTTTACTGAGAGACAATTTATTTCTTTATTGTTAGAAAAATATACAGAATATAGACCATATACTAAGAGAGCATGATATATATAATGTTTTATTATCAATGAAATGATAACTACTTATTTTTCCGTAATTTGGTATTGTTTTTAATAGTTTAGCTTATCATTACGTTAAATAAATTTGATCATTAGGGCTTAAAGCGATATAACATTTGCTAAATTAATGTTATAAAGACTTATTAAATAAATAAATAAATTAGGAGAAGGAGAGAGTTTGGTAACGGTGTTGTGGACTTGTACTAAGGAGAGAGTTTGATAACCTTTCAGACCTAACCAACATTTTCATTGCTTAATTCAGACCACATCGATCTGAACAAGTTTTAAACCCTAGAATTACTTTTTATTACTTATTTAATTTGTTTTTTTATCAATTCAATTCCTGTTTGGCTATTATTATTATTATAAATATATATATATAATGATAATTATCGTCTTATTTGGTCAAAAATTTGGTCTCCTAGCACGTCGTTAGTTTTCTTTTGCTTTGGCTTTCGTACTTTGAATGTTCCGTGGGATTGTTTTTTCTATCATTTTTTATATATTTCCAGAAAAAGAATTATGATCATAGGTTAATTATTTATTCAAAATCTCGATTAAAATGTGTCTATAAATCCATTATCATATTTGTGTGGCAGATGCCTTTACAACGGCATTTGTAGAGGCATGAAGATAAATTTGAAAATTGCTCAAGGGAATTTCCCCATGAAGTAAGGAGGAATGAAACACTAATCATTAAAACTTCTTCTTTTGAGATTTGCATTTGTGTGGTTGTCTCTTTTCGTTTTGTTCTACTTTGTTATTGAGTATTATTGTGGTTAAAAAACTTGTTCTCTATTGTATTTAATATTTACTTTTTTATTTATTTAATATGTGATAGCATTCATTGAAATAGGAAACAACAACACAAATCGTGCTGGTTGAGTTTAGTAGGAAAAATTATCCATTGTTGGGTAAGAATAGAATTCAACAACAACAACAAAAAACATTTTTTTAAGTATTTCAATATTTGCTTTTGTTGTTGGGATATCGATGTGAGCTTCACACAACCTCTTTATATATATATTATGAAATTAGACAACATAAAAAAATCTAAATCTTATATTATGAAATTAGACAACATAAAAAAATCTAAATCTCATTTCAACCAATTATTCGATGGATCCAAAACCCTTGTCGAACTGTGGCAAATTTGAGCATTAAAGTATTTTTACTTGGTTAATGAACAAAAATCGGTTTAAATTTTTAGATTCAAATTCAAATTCAAAATTTTATTTTCAAAATTAGGATATCCACATATACTAGATAGATAAAGTATCTATATAAATGTTTCAAAATTCATTAGTTGAATGAATTGAACCGAATAAATACATACATACATCGTGTTAACCCAATGGAAATATATAGATTTTTTTATTTTATAGTAGAGATACATTAAAAAGTTATACATGGTTAAACAATATATGTATGATTTTATGGATTTTCATTGTATGAATATAGTAATAAGAATGATAATATCAATAATTTTGGATCGTTAACGGGAATCTTGACATTCTAACTATTCAAAGATGATATGTAACTGTAATTTAAAATTTATCAAGTATCAATCCAGAATAACCAAAACTTATGTCAATTATCAGTGAATATCGTTGTTGATTCCTAATGCCCAATCCTGAATTTGAAAAGCCCAATTATTTTCGTTTCTAAGCCCAATTATAAGTATATTTAAATCTTTTTTAAGACAGTTTAACAAATCTAGTCTGTCTTTTTGTTTTAATTTATAGATCTTACAATCATATATATAAAAGTTGTTGTAAAAGAAGTATTCTCAGCCTTCCACGTCATTTTTATATTTTTTATTAAAAAGTAAAATTTTAATTTCATTATTTTTTATTGTAACCGATACATCCAACTGTTAATCACTGCTGGAAGGTAGGGTTGCATGTATCCATGGTTAGGAGGTTTAGGCTCGGAAGAATCACTCCTCACCGTAGAGCATGAATTTCCCGTCGTCAAGAGTAGGTTATAGATCTATGATCCTTAGTCGTTCATCTATGCAATACCCGGTATCCCGTACACCCGTAGTATTCATCATATCTAGTTTTATCCTTACCCTAGTTTCGTTGTCACCATTAGGATAGTTTTAGGTAGATTAGGACCATATCCCCTCTTATCACTTCTCATCTTAGTTTAGTTTTATTCTTAGTTTAGTTGTATTAGTCCCTGAGATCAACCCTGGTACTACAAGATCCGTATACTTGCGGTGAAGTGGACTAGGTTATTTATAACTCGCGTTTCCACACGTCAGATATGTTCCGGAAACAGATTGTGCTCTTGTTGATGTGGAGGAGGAGGAGAAAGAGCGGTCGCTGTATTATCACAGCGAAAAGCTGGCGGTGGCATTTGGGCTACTAAGCACAACGCCTTTGACACCTCTTCGTGTGATAAAGAACCTAAGGGTCTGTGGAGACTACCACAAGGCAATGAAGTACATATTAAAGGCTTAGAAAGAGAGATAGTACTGAGAGATGCTAACCGATTTCACCGGTTCAAAGATGGGCTTTGCTCTTGTGGCGATTATTGGTAACGAAGGCTTATTCATCATGAGGCAGTTTGTATTTACATCCGTTAGGGTTTGGAGGTTGACCCAATTTGCCTCAACGTCTTCATGGTTTTTGTTGGTGCAACGAATCTTAAAAAAGGATATGTTAAATCGTCCGATTACTGAAAATTTTTATCTAAATGTTGATTTTCAAATGCTGATTTGTACCGTTCGATCAATAAAATGAATATGACGCTATCACAGCTGTATTCAAATTACATTTTATTCGTTCATTATAAGAAATATTATATATCGTTCAATATGTCCAACCATTTCAAAAACACATATATGATTTTCACCTTTTATGAATATTATATCTGAATCGTTGATACTTAATAAATCATCTCAACCGTGTGATTATAAAATGGTTACAACTGTGTGATTAAAAAACAATATCACTCATTCAATAAAAAATATCATCTCAACCATCTACGTCCCGATCGTTAATTAACAGAAAAAATTATGAACCATCTGATTAGTGATGATCAAAGAGAGTTGATCTCGACCGTCAAATTTTATATTAGATTAGATTACATCGCGTAATATATTCCATCACCGTCAAATCATGTTGACTTACATCTACCGCCTATTACTTGATTAGATATAAATCGTTGATATTAGTATATCAATATCAATCGTTCAAATTCTCTAGATGTTTATTATGCGAAATATAAGTTGTCTTATTGTTAAATAAGGTTCGTCTCTTTTTTTTGTCAATCTTTATCTCTTTTTTTTTCCTTTTCCCACTTCTTTCAATGGTCATCTACGTGTCGATGGCAATTATTAAAATATATTAATACATATGCATCAATATATACTGATATACATGATAATGGAAATATTGTTACTAATTTGGATTAATAAATATATATAAATAAATATGATAAAAATATTCATTAATAAGTTTCTTTATGGATTTGACATCGCGTAATATATTCCATATAGTAATGGATTATATAGGACATATCTTTTTATTATGATTTATGCTAAAAAAACATTACGACACAATATACTTTTACAAACGAGGGCATTATATTCGAACATGTTTAGGTTATTTACACGTGGTTTTGAAATTAACCAATTTAACATACGGTTGTTTTGGATAAAATTATTAGTTAGTACTATACAAATTTATTGTTAATTTTATATGATATTATTTGTATTTCAAGAGTCATATATATTTTGAAGTTTTATTATTGTTATTAAATATCATTAAAAAATATATCAAATATGATAGTGTATCTCATTATTTTATTTAATAATTGTACAACTTCTCATCATTATGATCATTCTTTCGTTTTTATTTTACAAACAATATCCGTTTTAATATATCTCTTACATTAGACCATAATTTTATTAAACACATCTTTTATTGTCACTCTATGCATATGAAAAATTAGTCCTTTAATTTCTAGACTAAATCCATATATACATTTATATATTGTTTAACGTTGGCAATGATAAAAATTGTTGTACCATACTAATTTATGTGTTTCTTTGTTGGAGACAATCAAATTCACGGGAAGACATTGCAATGATATATGTCTTCATTTACTATTTCGATACAATTTTCTTTAACTCAGAATCCTCGCCAATTCAATAATATATTTGTTATTTCAATATAATTTCCAATATATTTGTTTTACAAATTCAAATATAAATCAAACAACTGATCATGCAAAAAATACGTTAACCAAGAATATTGACAAACACACTTCGCTAATCACTTTTCTATCAAAATTTATTAAGAGTGAGGCTTAATGTTTTATCACTGAACGTCTAATATATTATTTTCGTTTAAGTGATTAATTTAAGCTTAAATATTAATTAAACAAAAATAATCATCTTCCCGCGCATCGCGCATTTGATAGTTTTATCAAATTTCTTTTATTAGAATGTTCACTGAACCACATCTTTGCACCGCAGAACTGGCACGAAAAAGATTGATCCCCGATATCAGCGTAGGGAACAGTACCTGTAATCGCTGTCGGGTAAACTAAATTAGTAGTTCATCTACAATATATGAATACAACGGTGGCATTAGTAACAGAAAGTGCAACAGGTAAATATATACCAGTAGAGTTAAACATTGGTAGTAGTGCGGTATGACTAATTGGCTGCACAACCGACGTACTGCCTTCGAAGAAGTAAGATCTATCAGCGAGTATAGTTGCAATACGGCTTCGCTGCAGTTTTTACAAAATAATAATTAAATCGGGTTCAGAAAGATAAATTATTTTTATAAATAATTTAAATACGATAGAACAATGGAAAGCTGTTGAATGAACAAAGTATTTGCCTAATATGTAAGTGCTAAAGCAAGGGAAATATGTATCAGTCTTATAAAACCGTAACCATAACATTGTCATTAACCAACTGTGCATAATATCATACAAAAGCAAAAAGTCGTCTAGGGCAGTCGGTTTACAAAAGATTGTATCACCTTGCAATTACTATTACTATTAATATTCACTAGAATCTGCACCCACACGATGCACGGCTCTTATAAATAAAAATATTTTAATTTACTTAAGTATATAATTATTTATTTTATTTTAAGTATCTATATCACAAAAGAATGTTAACAATGTTAACAGTTTAAACCGATCAATGAACCAAAATATTTAAGATAGATCTTTCAAAAGTTGAAAAGCACTACTATTGTAATAGAACAATCAACGCTACCTTTTATCGTAAGGATTTTTTTTCTAGAGAAGACTTCTTCAAAAGAATTTTTACTTTGGAGAAGGTAAAAGAATTGACTTGAAGATTGAAAAAAGTGCCCTTTAACAATGACCTAAAAGGCTGATGAATAAAATATAAATTACATTGACTTGACATATGCATTTCTCTATTGGAGTAAAATATTAGTTCTTTAGTTTCATAAATTCAATATGTCCAAAAATCGTGTTTGAAGTATAAAGAAGAAAGTGAGCACATGTACCAACAAATTGATAAGAAAGAACAATCGCACAATACTTTTTATATTTTGGAACATTGAATTGTCGATCCTTTTATAGTCTTGTTCTTCATATGGGTTTGCTTTGTAAGTAAACCTCGCCTCTTCATTTTCCAAAAAACTTGCATGTTTTCAATTAGGAATTGCTTCGAGAATACACATAATTCACTCTAGTTTTAGAGTCTGCCGCAATTGCTTGGAAAAGCAGTTGTAGTTGATTCTCTCGAGTTTGATTCTCTTGAGTTGAAGTTAAAATCGAGGCATCTTACAACCTCCTGGATTTTCTGAATTATCTAAGTTATTTGTGGATATGTCTTGACGAATAATAGAATGGATGAACCAACAAATGACTTTGATAGATAATTTAATCAGATCGATGGTGAAGTTTGCCAATGCAGCAAAATAGATGCAATATGGGCGCACACAACTACTTTACTCCTGCACTTAAAAATTCAAATTCTTTGTCTTTATCGCATCAAGAAATATACATATACAATATAAAAATCTAATTATATACTAAGACACACATATATGCATACGTACTTATCGCAAGATCCAGATGACTGCACAAATGAGCGATAATACCAGAGTTATCAAAGCGAAATGCAACTCTAACATGAAATCAAATGACATGCATTTTCCATCGAAACCACAATCAAAATTTATAATATAGAAGAGATTTCATGAATCGAAACCACAGTAAAAAAAATAAAAGAAACAAAACCTTAGAACCCACAATCAAAACCGAATTAATTGCAGCGCCACATGTCTTTTCCCCTCATCCACTTTGGTGGAGCTATACGCTCTTTCAATTCTCAAGTTCGATTGAGAGTACTTATGCGATTGTGGATGTTTTCATTTCCGCATGTTGAAAGGATATAATTTTTCGATATATCCGAAAAATTTTATGAATTAGAATTTTCTTTAATCTATAAGTAATAAATATTCTGCAATATTAATTTAAATATGAACAACAATTTGGAAAACTTTATTTTTTAAGTTTTTTAGTAACTATATAAATTTTTAATATTATACTATATAATTATAAAATATAAAATGCATACCTTTTTTATAAACTGTGTAAGACCGTCATTCAAAGGAAAAAAACAAAACGAAAAGGGGAAAGGCGATCGACCGAAACCCTAAGCAGAAGTGGTCGATCGATGCCGAAATTTTTGACGGAAAGTGACACGATTCTTCAGTTGATGATGATGGTGAGAGCCGGTACTGCAATAGTCGGAAAAAGAAATTGACGGAACAACGACGGTAACACGTCCCACCAACTGATGGTACAAAGAAAGGCAGACGCACCGCCGATAAACCAATGGGGTTTGGTCGTTGCGTGCGACAAAAAGAACAAATCGAAGGAAAATTTTAGAAGTTTTAGTCTTACATGGATCATGACTATCTTAGAGAGAGAGAGCAATTCTTATACCCACTAATGCATATGTTGATGAAGTCAATGATTTCTTATTATTACAGCTTCCTGGAGACATGATGAAGTATTTTAGTTCAGACATGATTGAAATCGATAGCTCTCCATCCTAATAATGATTGGCATTCCTTCTACCCCGTGGAATATATCAATTCTTTGGAGTTTCGTGGTATTTCAACACATAAAATTTTCATGAAGATTGGTGCCCCAATAATGTTGTTACGCAATATAAACTAAAAGGAAAGGCTATATAATGGCACACGTTTGGTTGTAACTCATTTGGCAACACGTTTCTTAGAAGGAGAAATTCTCACCGGAACCCATGTTGGTAACAAAGTCCTTATACCTAGGGTTATTTTATCACCTACTGATTCAGATTTTCCATTTACATTCAGAAGAAGGCAATTACCAGTCAGATTATGCTATGCAATGACAATCAACAAAAGTCAAGGGCAGAGTCTTAAGCAAATTGGTCTATATATTTCAAAACCAGTTTTTAGCCACAATGAACTTTATGTTGTACTTTCGAGAGTTACGTCAGCAAATGGACTAAAGATATTAGATTTGAATAACAACTTGAGTGACATTCCAGAAGTGACAAATGTTGTCTATCAAGAAATTTTTAATGGTCTTCCAAAATCACAGGTCTCGTAAAAATATAATTTTTTAATACAAATTGGCTATCTTCAATCGTATATTTTTACCATGACAAATCACATTGATCAAGGTCATTTTTATGCAGGCTAATGTATTAAAAAAAGGTTTCTCATTGGCTTAACACACTTATTACTTGTGTTTTGATATAATCTCCTTTAATTGAAACAGATCTATACATATAATTATATTTGTTAATCGTTAACTTATTTCTTACATTTCTTTGTTTTATAATATTTTAGGAACTATTGTGTTGCTAAAACCACTATATGGATCATGTTTATTTTTCTCAATTTCATTTAATTGCAAAACTGTTCATCAACATGATCATTCTTTCGTTTTTATTTTACAAACAATATACGCTTTAATATTATCTATGATATTAAACCATAATTTTATTTAGTACTTCTATCGTCACTCTATACATATGAAAAATTAGTACTTTAATGTTTAGACTAAGTCCATCTATTTCTATATATATTGTTTAACATTTTCAGAGATAAAAAATTATTGTACCATATTATTTATGGATCCTTATTTAAAAAACCATGTTACAATTCAAGTTCATCGGCCCAGCATAGCGCGGATCTCTTTCCTTCTTATTAAATGATAAAAGATTAAAGACAAACAAAACAATAAAAAAATTAATAAGAAATGAGGAAGTGCATGTGACCAATCACGCATGCCTCCACCGCAAGAACATTAAAAAAAGGAACTCTCTTTCTCAGTGTCTCTCTCTCTCTCTCGAGGTGTTTTACTTCCAATTCAGTCGCCTTCTCCTCCGCAGCTCCGTCATCGCGAAATCTCTGCGTCTCGACGCTTTTCTTCACCTGGCGCTGGTGCCTAGACTTATGACGTAGCTCGTTTTACGAAAGAGGACAGAAAACAAGATTTTCAACAGGGGAGGGAGAGAGAGATCCGTTGATACTAGTGGGATTTAGCTCAGTAGGTGTAACCGTTGACGAACATGCCTTGTTGGGCTTCATCGGAGTCGCCCTCCGGTGTACTTACCGAGCTGCGCCGAATGAGTTAGCTTTGGCTCGGACTAGTAGACTGTCCTGAGCTGCCTTAACGTTCTTCTCTCTGCAGTGTACGTGTGTATGAGAACGACACGTGCCACAAATTTGGCCCTTGGTTCATGGCGTTCAGGTTCAGTGTAGCCTCCACCTCTGACTGACCACCAGACAAGAACTACTCCCCAACCAAAACTGTCAAATATGGGCTGGGCCTAACTAATCTCAAAAGCTAGCTCAAGAGTTTAGGATTGTCCAACACCATATATACAAGTCCCAAGGCTCATGTCCTAACCGATGTGGGACAACTTATCATAACACTCCCCCTCACGCCCAGGCTCGGTCCTGGAGCGTGGACATCGCAATCGGGGGCCCAACATCGGTATATTCAAATCGGGACGAACCGGACTCTGATACCATGTCAAATATGGGCTGGGCCTAACTAATCTCAAAAGCTAGCTCAAGAGTTTAGGATTGTCCAACACCATATATACAAGTCCCAAGGCTCATGTCCTAACCGATGTGGGACAACTTATCATAACAAAAACCATAACACACATATCAACATTTTCACTCGAGGAGAGAGAGAGAGAACTTGCCATGATTCCGGGAACTGCGGGAGGGATTCAGTTGCAAAGGAGCTTAAGGGTGTAGGACACGAGCTATTCAGGAATGGCTTTATCCTTTGACTCAGCACCAGGAGTCATCATGATCGGCTTCAGTAATATTCCTGTTGACAAAATATTATAGTAATGATGAACTTTTTCCCATTTACTTAACGTTTTTTTATAAATACTATGGACGTTAAATAAGAATACCTTCGAACATGACGTTGTTCTGAGCAAGATAGAAAAAGACCTCTGCCCAAACCTTCTCGGCGACCTCATAGGTTCGGTCAATACCATGTTCTCTGTTCAGTAGTATCTCAGGCTCCACGATTGGCACCAACCCATTGTCCTACATATATAACACAAACACCGACTCTAATTTTTAGTTTTATCTTCTCACCTTTTCATTATCATTATTATAGTATTAAATTTGGATTTATTGATTTAATTATATCTAATTAATTAAATTAAATAAAAAATATTTTTTTTGTCGAGGTGGCTTCACCATAAGCCTCTATTTACAATTTTTTTATATATATAATTCGTTGTTTCTTTGTCTAAATTAATGTTAATGTTCTTGTAAAATGGATAAGGTTTTAGTTCGGTTAAAATTTTATACTGATTCGAATTTTAATCAGGTAAAAATTAAAATTGGATCCAAATTTTGGTTAAAGTTGATTTCAAATTATGATCAAAATTAAGTATAAACCAAATCAAAATTGTACCTAAATGCTAGTCAAAATTGAGTCTAAACCGGATCAAAATTGGTTTCAAATTTTGGTCAAAATGGAGTCTTAATCGGGTTTAAATTAATTTCGGATCGGGTCGGATCGAAATTGGGTAAAAACCGGACTGAAATTGAAAGATTTAACAGAATTTTAAACGGAGGGGTTATAGGCAGAATTTTAAACATGAAAGGGAAATAGGATGTTGACCAAAACATAAGAGAGAAATAAGATGAATGCGAAACATGAAAGGAGAATAGACAAAATAAACAAACATAAAGAGAAAATAAGAGTTTGTTCCTTTATTATTCAAATCTGAATAATAATCAATTTACGTCATTTCTCCAGTTCAGTTACTTTTTTATATATTTTTTTAAAATCTTATTTAAAAACTATGATTTTTAATAGATGACACCCCTATATAATTATTTAAATCTGAATATATAAGAAATTTATGTCATTTTTTCCATGTTCAGCTAATTTTTATATATGTATATATTAAAAAATAATGTTTGAAAACTATGATTTTAATAGACAAAACCCCAAAGAATAAATTTATAATTCGAAAATGAGAGCAAACAAATTATAATTCGAAAGCTTGACGCGTGAAAGCAACAACCGAACTTTTACATTTTAAGGAAAATTTGATACAATGATCATCATTAATATCTAAAGTGACTGACCGGAAAAGATGCAACAGGGTTTGTGAGAGAGACAGAGGAGTGAAATCATGAGGAGAAGGTTCTGGAGAAACTTCTATCGTTCGAGGAAAGCTTGAAGGAAGACTGATGGGCCGCACGAATCAGCCAAGGCCCAATCTCACCCAAGCCCAGGAAATGAAGATGCAAGCCCATGACGGTGAAGCCCACAATAGGGGAAACGGTAATGTAAAGCAGAGTAAAAAACCAGAAAACATCAAGTATTATTAAGGCTAGAATATCTTCCCATTTTTGAGTAAAATAGGTCAGTAATATGTGTAAGAGATTGTCTCTAATAGGGGCAAGATCAACCTTTTTGTAATAGCTTAATATATATGAACTTTTGGAGGGTGTGAGGAGTATCACATCCGGGAAGAAATATAAACATCATTCAGCAAATTCACGAACACAAGAAATAAGAGAGAAACATTCATACGAGAGATCCTAAACACAAGTTATATTTTATTTTTACATGTTTGCACAATATTAAGGAGGGGAAGATAACAAGCTCATGAGAAATCAATATATAGTTTCATGAGCATCTTAACAACAATTGGTATATGAGCTTTTCGGATCTAAAGGCCGAGAGAGAGCACTAGTACAAGCCCAACAAACAACACAAGAGACATCACAAATTTATTCAGCACAAGTAATACATACGAAGATGCAGAATACACCACCGATACCTATTTTCGATGGTAAGAGTTACAACCTCTGGGTAATCAAGATGAAGGCATTACTCAGGTCAAAACAGCTGTGGAAGGTGGTCACAGAAGGACTGCCTAAGAAGCCTGTGGTTGGGGCTGGACTTATGGAAGAAGAGTTGCAAAAATCATTGCAACAGTGGGAGGAAAATGAAGCTAAAGACCAGACCGCCTTACAACTCTTGTACAACACAATTTCGGAGAATATTTTTGCTGCACATCTTTCGGTGTGTGAGTCATCTAAGGCTGCTTGGGATCTCCTAAAGGAGAGGTTTCAAGGGGACCCCAAGACAACAATGATCAAACTCCAAAGGCTAAGAGCAAATTACTACACCCTACGGTTGGGTGAGAAGGAAAGGATCAAGGACTTTGCAAATAAGGTTACGGAGTTGGCGAATGAAATGAGGGCTTTTGGAAACGAGATCAAGGAGGACACTCTGGTGTCTAAAATCCTGTGTTCATTACAGGAGCGCTTTGACCCATACGTTGGGGTCATTGAGCAGACGAAGGACCTCACAACACTCACAGTGGGAGAACTTGTCATTTCATTACAGTCTCAGGAGGCGAGACTGGAGGACAGGCACGGTGGTGGTCTGGAGGGAGCATTCCATGCAAAGTTCAAAGGGTTAAAGGTCAATAACAGATCTGAGTCCAGTAAGAAGTCATACGGAAAGGGAGAAAACAAATTTAAGGGGAAGAAATTTTGCAGCATATGCAAGAAAGACAACCATCAGGATAGCCAATGTTTCTTTAGAAACAAGCAATCACAAGGAGATAAAAAAAAACAAAAAAAAGGAAAGAAAGA
>CM071869.1:29021588-29054259 GCA_036759665.1 Gynandropsis gynandra
GGGTCAATTTTCACGAGAATGCCAGAAAAAACGACCCACGCAAAATCAAGCACAAGAAAAGGAAAAAAATTCGTTATTCACGGCAGCACACTTGACACATGAAGTTTTTGAAAACGATGTGTGGTTAGTGGACAGTGGTGCTACAAATCACATGGCAAAGCACGAAGGGTATTTCACAACTCTAGATAGGTACTTTAGAGTACCTATAAAGGTTGGAAATGGAGAAGTTTTAACCACTATCGGTAAAGGGAACATTCAAGTTAACACGAAGAGGGGAGTTAAAATTATTAAGGACGTTTTCCTTGTACCGGGGCTGGACAAGAACCTGCTAAGTGTGCCGCAGATGGTGAGAAATGAGTATGAAGCAGTGTTCACAGAACACAAGTGTTTGATTAAGGAAAAAGTTGGTGCGAAGGTGCTTGAAGTCCCAATGATTAAGAAAGCGTATCCTCTCAAGTGGAGGATAGTTAAGGAGGAGGCTAGAGTAGCCGAGGAGAAAATGAGTGTCTCAGACCTATGGCACAAGGGGCTAAGTCACACGGGAGTCCATAACTTGGAGAAGTTACAACGGGATAAGATGGTGAAAGGGTAGCCACAAATTAATGTGGTGAAGGAGGTATGTGAAGGGTGTGCTAAGGGCAAGCAACATAGACAGGAGATTCCTAAGAACTCGGAGTATAAGGCGAAACAAATTCTGGGTCTTATTCACACTGATTTGTGTGGACCTATGGACACACCTTCATTGGATGGGAGCGTCTATCTGTTAACCTTCACAGACGACCACTCCCATATGACTTGGGTTTATTTCTTGAGACTCAAGTCAGATGTGTTTGCAATGTTTAGGAGATTTGCAACACAGGTTGAAAGCCAAACGGAGAAGAAGATAAAGAAGCTACGGTCTGATAGAGGGACCGAGTTCAACTCTCAGGAGTTTTCAAATTATCTGGATGAAAAGGGGATATTGAGGGAATTGAGTGTGGCATATACGCCACAGCAGAATGGGGTAGCTGAACGGAGGAATCACACCCTGATGGAGATGACAAGGTGTATGTTGAAGGATAAGAACATGCCCAACAAGTTTTGGGCAGAGGGAGTTTTTACTTCGGCGTACATACAAAATAGATTGCCTACAAGGGCATTGGAGGACAAAACCCCCTTGGAGGTTTGGAGTGGGCACAAGTCCTCTATTGGACACCTACGAATATTTGGGTGTTTGTGTTACAAAATGGTGCCTGCACAGAGACGAGGAAAGCTGGACGACAAGTCACAAGTCTGTGTCTTTGTGGGTTACAGTAGCCAAAGTAAAGGCTACAGGGTTTATGTGATTGAGACGGAAAGGTGGAAGTGTCTAGAGACGTAAATATTTGATGAGGAAAAAAACTGGGATTGGTAAGCTAAAGAAGGGGAGAAGGATGTACCAACACCTATGGTATTTCTGAATCCACATAATTCCAGTAACCCGGAGGGAGCACCTACGACTATATTTGAAGTGGAGAGTACCTCAGGGCAGCCAAGGGCAAGGGACAGTGAGAGTAGCACAAGGAGAACACCTCCAGGTACTCCTCTGCAATTTTCATTGTCTAACACTCCATCATCCCAGGAGCCTAGCACTGAGAATACCAGTGAATCATCCTATGAAGTTCATAGAACACGGGGATTGAGCGATTTGTATCGAATTGAGGAGGACACTGAAGGGATACAACCAGAAGAGAGTTGTTATCTAGCCGTGATGGAACCTACCTCATATGAAGAGGCTCTAAAGCACCCAGAGTGGAAAGAGGCAATGGACGTTGAAATGCATATGTTGCATAAAAAAAGATCTGGTGTTTAACTGAAAGACCCGCGAATCAGAAAGTGATCGAGGTGAAATGGATATACAAGGTTAAGACGAATGAAGAAGGGAAAATTCAGAAGTATAAGGCTCGACTAGTGGCTCGGGAGTTTACACAAACCTACGGGCTAAACTATGGGGAGACGTTTGCCCCGGTTTCAAGGCACGACACAATAAGGACCTTGATAGCTGTGGCAGTACAGAAGGACTGGCCTTTACATCAAATGGATGTAAAGTCAGCATTTCTAAACGGAGAAATTAAACAAGAAGTCTACGTTGAACAGCCACCAGGATACGAGGTAACTGGCTCTGAACACAAGGTTTTAAGACTTAACAAGGCATTGTATGGTTTAAAACAGGCACCGAGGGTCTGGTATAGCAAGATCGATACATTCTTCTTGCAAGAAGAATGCATAAGGAGCCATTGTGACGCAACTATGTATATCAAAGTGAAGGAAGGTAACATTCTGGTTATCTGTTTATACGTGAATGACATAATATTGTCATGGAGTAGTTTTAAGTTGATTGAAGATTTTAAAGCCAAGCTGAGTTCAGCATTTGACATGAGTGACTTAGGTTCGCTTAAATTTTTCTTGGGGTTTGAGGTTAAGTACTTCAAAGATGGGATTTTCTTAAGCCAAGAGAAGTATGCTACCCAATTTCTCTCAAAGTTTGGTATGCTAGAATCAAAGGGAGTAAGCACTCCCTTAACTCTAATTCTAAAACCAAAGAAGACGGCGACGAACTTACCGAGCATACTGTGTACCGGAGCATGGTAGGTGGGATTCTCTACCTTGCCTCCACTCATCCAGACCTCGCGTTTGCAGCTTCGTACCTATCACGAAGCAACGCAAAACCAACAGTACATAGCCTTCACAATGCAAAGAGGGTATTAAGATATATACGGGAAACAACAGACTATGGTCTAAAATTCACACAAGTGGAACATGCTGAGTTAGTGGGTTATGCAGATGCAGACCTAGCAGGAAGTACGGTTGATATGCGGAGCACGAGCAGGTATTGTTTTACGATCGGGAGTTCAGTGTTTAGTTGGGAAACACAGAAGTAGTCAATCGTGGCTCAGTCCACGGCCGAGGCCGAATATATGGCATTAAGTGCAGCGGCAAATCATGCAACGTGGTTACTAAGGCTATTTGGGGAGCTATGGTTTCACATGCAGTCGGGTGTACCTATCTACAATGATAGTACAACAGCTATAGCAATAGGAAAGAATCCGATAGATCATAAGCGGAAAAATCACATAAAAATCAAGTTCCATGTTGTCAGATAAGCACAAGCGGAGGGAAGAGTTGACTTACGCTATGTACGAGGCGAGTAGCAAATCGCGGATATCCTCACCAAGCCGTTGCCGACTGGACGGTTTGTTGAACTGCGAAGGAAGATCGGCGTCGCACCCAGACCGAACAGGAGGGAGATTGAAGTGATTGATCGGCAGAGATGCGACAGGGTTTGTGAGAGCAACAGAGGAGTGAAATCACGAGGAGAAGGTTCTGGAGAAACTTCTATCGTGCGAGGGAAACTTGAAGGAAGACTGATGGGCCGCATGAATCAGTCGAGGCCCAAGCTCACACAAGCCCAGGAAATGAAGACGCACGCCCATGACGGTGAAGCCCACAACGCATACACAACACATGCACATGAGAAAAACGGGGTGGGTGAGCAGACAAGAAAAAATAGGGGAAACGGTAATGTAAAGCAGAGTAAAAAACCAGAAAACATCAAGTATTATTAAGGCTAGAGAATCTTCCCATTTTGAGTAAAATAGGTCAGTAATATGTGTAAGAGATTGTCTCTAATAGGGGCAAGATCAACCTTTTTTTAATAGCTTAATATATATGAACTTTTAGAGGGTGTGAGGAGTATCACATCCAGGAAGAAACAGAAACATTATTCAGCAAATTCACAAACACAAGAGAGAAGAGAGAAACATTCACACGAGAGACCCTAAACACAAGTTCTATTTTATTTTTACATGTTTGCACAATATTAAGGAGGGGAAGATAACAAGCTCATGAGAAATCAATATATAGTTTATGATGGTGTGTCCATGGCTACCACCTTCTTTGTAGAGGCCATTCATGAATTCTTTGTTATGGTGTTGATTTTTTATTGCATAAAAATTGCAGGGGACCATGAATACATAGATGTGATTTTGACCGACACTGATGTTGGTCAGGATGAACGCTTGATTATTGACATGGACTTCAGAAGCCACTTTGAAATAGCACGAGTCGTGGACTCTTACCAGAGAACCTGAAGAGGCTTCATCTGGCTCTACAAGCGGAACAAGAGGGTGCGGGATTTGTGAAGTTGATAAAATGGAATAGTAGTAGTAGTATTAACAGCTGGAGGATGAAATCCGAGAGGATGAGAAATCACACAATATACGGTCCTTGAGTTTTTACACAGAGTTTGGGCATTGAGAGGCCAAGAAGTCTTGTTCTGTTGCGTTCATTCCAAGTGTAAGTTTGCAACTCTTTGTTACGAGGTCCCAGTGTAAGTTTACAACTCTTTGTTACGAGGAATAACCGATGCAAGGTTATACGATACGAGGTTAGGTTATACACGAAGAATTACATTTAATTTATAATGATGTTAATAAAAGTTATGTTGTTAATAAAAATTGTCTTACATGAAATTCTGACATAACTTTCGATTTTGTGAACACATCAAAAGAAAAAATAAACATGTAACAAAAGTTGTTTTTACATTAAATTCAACTTGTTAGATTTAGGATTATTATGTTGTTAATAAAAGTTGGCATATCATCAACTAATTCTTTATTTTATTTTAAAAATCCAAACATTGTTTTTCAATATTAATGGAAAAATGGAATACAAAAAATCACCTCATTCATCATCTTAAATCTCCATCCAAACATTCTTTACTAAATTTTATATTATGTAAAATATCAATTTTGAATATTTTTACGTCTAAAAAGTTCAACATAAAAAACTAAACAATTAAATGAGTAAAAATAAAAATTTCAATTTAAACGTTTTATCTCTAAAAAGTTCAACAAGCAAAAAATTAAACAATTAGACGAGTAAAAATAAAACATGTTTCGTCCCTTAGAAGTTCAATCGGCTTCTTCTCATGTTCTCTTCATCTCTACAAGATGGAGCTCTTGCCGTCGTCGAATCGAACCTAATCCAAGATCAAACCATAACCAATAAATTCCATTACTCTTCAAATCGAAACCTCACACTCATGTCGATTTCCTCTTCGAATTCTATCGAAATGACCTTTATATCTAAGCTCTGATAATCCAAAGGAGAAGAGATTTGTTTCTTCTTATGTCAGATCTTCAAATGAAAGTTGGATTCCAACTGATCAAGTTTTCCATTTTACATATTAGAAGGTATAGTTTTGTTTCTCCTCATATCGCGTTCCTGAATGCTTTCGCGTTCTAGCTTATCGTTGGTAGACGAACTCTTGACGCTTGGCAGGTGAATCTCGAAGCTCCTCCTCCACCTCCACTTCTTCATCTTGGTCATTAAAGTAAGGAACTTGATATCTCGATGAAGATGAAGAGGGAAACACGGATGACAACAGGGATGATCATCTCGAAACCATCGTTGTTGGCTTAAATCTCAAAACCATCGTCTTCATTAGTGTAAGATTTTTTTGAAGGTGGCTTCTTCCGACCGCTTCCTCTTCTCTAATCCTCATCGCTATTCCATCTTCTTGCTTCATTTTCCTTTCAAGGTTTTTTCTTTCTTTCAGGAATTTTACCCACATTCGAGATATTGGGAAGGGAAATGCTACGACAAAGATTGACAAAACGAATTCAATGATTCGTTCGAATTCAGTTGAAGAAATGGCTCGCAAGGTAAGAAGTAAAACATTGAAGAATCTCCATTGTATCCTCTTTCTTTTGGCATTTTTCCTTTCTTGTAGCTCTGACTTCTTCACGGTATGTTTTAGGATCGACGAGTCAGCTAGAAAGACTCGGTTGTGCATAGATGATGGCCAGTGGGTCTACAACGAGGTATAGTGATGGGTTGACTAGGGTTCCGANGTGCATAGATGATGGCCAGTGGGTCTACAACGAGGTATAGTGATGGGTTGACTAGGGTTCCGATGAGGTATTTCTTCTTCCATGAATTTGATCTTCTGGTTACTCGAATTCGGTTACGTTATCCGGTTCATCGAGTTTGGTTTTGTTATCTGCACTCAAAGAAGATATATCAATGGGTTTGTTAAGGAATCTAGGATTAGGAAAACCCGATGCATGATGATGAGATGATGAGAAAAATGATTGAGAGATTTTATTTGATGGGAATATGAAAAATTATTGGAATTGAGATGTACGTTTTATTTCTATCCATCATATGAAAAAAATTTACTCCTTTAACCTATTGTTCTAGGTTATCAATAAGTCATTTGGCTTGGATATCGTTGTCAAGGAAGCATAGCGGGCTATACTGGTATTTTGTATGTGACTGAATGGTTGCTTGATTATGAGTCTCTGTTCTTTCTTGAAGGCAAGATTGATTGTTTGAGTTTATTAACCGATTTAGTTGTTATATGAATCTTCCATTTCAAGGTTTTCATCACTGGTTTCCGTATGAATGACTGGATTTTGATTGTTTGATACTTTATATTGAGTGTATGAGTGAATTAAATAATTTTGTGCTCACTTGTGTGTCTTTACAATAATCTCATTTTCACATCTTTATCTTCTTTTTGATGCAGTACCTTAATGAGAATAAAAAATTGATTATTACAATTTTGGAAAATCAGAACCTTTGAAACTTGCAAACTTTACATAGTGAGTACCGATTTATTAAACAGACAACGGTGATTTGGAAATTATGTATGTAGGCTGTTTGTAGTACCTTACTTTTTACATTTTTTTTAGAATCGATGTAATCATGGTAACCTCAATTGTCTTTTGCTTGTACGTATAACCTATTATGCTAATTTTAACATATCTATATGATCTATGTTATTGTGTATCATGTATCAAGCTCTTCTTCAGAACAATTTGATGTATCTGGCTACAATGGCTGATGCACAACCTCATCCACAGACTCGAGCAGCAGCACTAGTTTTGATAATGACTCCACAGGTGGGTTTCAAGTACAGACCTCTGTTGATGAGGCCTTTAAACCTCTCCTACATCATAATTTTCTTTTGTTATTAGTTACTCATCAATCCCTAGCATTGTCGACATGTAATGGAATACAAGACAATACTATTGTTCCTATTACTGGTGTGGCATGTGCAGATAGCACATCATCCTGCAATGCAACCACCAAGTTACTTCAAACAACATCCACAAGGCACAACAATGCCTCAACAAGCACCACTCAGAATATTCCCTTTTAAGAGACCCAATACAATTCCATATACCTCATTATCATCATCATCATCAAGATCCTTAGTAGCAACATCTAACTCCACATGCCATGACATGGCATCTTGGGATCAGACGCATGGAATCAATAACAAGGGACTGCAGCATGTCATGCACCACAAAAAAAAAGCTCTTGGAAAGGATGATGGTGTTACTTTTCGGGTGAAAAAATTTTAAACTACACACGATTTAAGTTCTCTCTGCCGCCCGTTTATCACAAAAAACAAGATCTTAGTTTCGTAGAAGTCTACATTCTCAGTATGACGATGTTCGTTGATTCTTTTGTATATGTAATACTCTCTCACTTTATCTCTCCATCATTATTTTGGATGTTGGATTTATTTGTATCGTTCTAAATCTTTTCATCTAAATTATTTTTTATTTATTTGTAATTTAAATATTTATCTATATATTTATTCGCTTATTTTATTTTTAATTTATATATTTATCTATAAATATCTATATATTTATTCGTTTATTTTATTTGTAATTTATATATTTATCTATATATATATTCGTTTATTTTATTTATAATTTATATATTTATCTATAAATATATATATATATATTTATATTCGTTTATTTTATTTGTAATTTATATATTTATCTATATACATATTTATTGTTGATTTTATTTGTAATTTATATATTTATATATATATATAATTTAAACAATATAATTTTTTTTATCTTTTTTTTCTAATTTCTTATTTATATGGTTATTTTATGTATTACTCCACATAATATAACAATCCAAACAAGTTTTTTTCCCTTAAAATAAATAAATTAAAAAAAATTACGTAAAGACAATTTAATATATATATTATATAAAGGATACAAAAATATTTTTCAAAAAATTATTTGAATGTTAGTGTAAAGCTCCGTAAAGTTCTCTTTTTTTATTAGAGTTTTATCAAAAACATTATTTGTTGAAAAATATTGAATGAATGATCAAATATATCACGTTAATATGCATAATAAAATATCTTATTACAATATTAGTCATATTCATGTCCAATATATGCATAAATAATAATTTATCATATAATAATTAATTATCACTCTATGTCTCACTAAATCATCCCATTTGTCCAATGAGATTGAGCAAATATAATAGTTTAAACAGACGCGACATACAATTTATAGTTGTCCATTTGAGAAAATTTATATGAGTGAATTACTCCAACATATCAATTCTTACACATTAATATAAATTACTTAAGATTAATAATTGTATGTTACTATTAATTTTATGTGTTTCTTTATTGGAGACAATCAAGTTCATGGAGAAAAACAAGTAAACATTGCAATGATATATGTCTTCATTTACTAATTCGATTAATTTTCTTAAACTCAGAATCCTAAACAATTTCAATAATATATTTGTTATTTCAATATAATTTCAAACAAAATTATTTTACAAATACAAATATAAATTAAACAATTGATCATACAAAAATACGTTAACCAAGAATATTGGCAAACAAACTTCACTAATCACTTTTCTATCAAAACTTATTAAAACTGAGGCCTATGGTTTTATCATTAGACCTTGTATCGCTAAACTATTTCAATATTTATCAACGTCTAATTTATTATCTTCATTTTAGTAATTGCTTTAAGCTTTAATATTTTTTATTTTAACATATTTTTTCTACTTATTATACCTAATGTTTTAAATTAGTTGAACAAAAACAAATTATCATCGCTCACATCGCACGGGATTTTTCCTATTAATTATTAAAAATATTGATTTTAGTTATATATATTATTTAAAATTAGTTATCTTGAAAAATTTTAATTTTAACTTATTTTAATAAATTTTAATTTTAAAAAAACTACAATTACAAGTATTTAAAATTATATATATTATTGAAAGAAAACATTTGGAAAGAAAAAAAGATTAATGTTCATGGTATCATTTACCATATCTATTTTTAATTTAGATTTAATCTATTTTTTAATTAATATATATTTATCTATAATTATAGATAATTACGTATTTCGAATTTATATATATTTTCAAATCATCTTTATAAAATAAAATTTTACCCGTGTTAATACAAATAATACTATACTGGTACGTCAAATTTGAAGTTGAGAAGGCCACGTCACCCCATAACCCTTTTAGATATTGTCGTTGACAAATCCTCCTTATTCATCTCCTGCAATTCACATCTATTCCTCTTACCGAACAATGAATTCGTCTTCATCCATAATGCAATGAAGGGTTTTCGTGTTTGTCTGCTGGTTTTGCCCTTTGTTCATGAGCTTAGAATTTGATTAAGCTCATGATCTCTCATCTCTCATACTCATGGTGCAAAGTGAAAAATAAAATGGATGATAAAACTTGCTGTTTGTTCTTATTGAATTGCTGAAAATACTAACTGTTTTTGTGTTTTTAGGTTGCAGAAAAATATTGCTGGGTTGATGTTTTTGGGTGAGTGTTATCTTCTCCCCTTCTTCACATTTCATTTATATAGAAGTACCATACAAAAGCTCATATATCCTAGTTCACATGTCTAGGGTTGTTACATATGTCACTTTCTTAATTAATGCATAAAATCAGCCTAAACATAGCTGAAAAACCGTTGTTGATTCTCTGAAAAGTTCCAGCACTTGTCTGTTTGTTATAGGTCATTATCATCGGATGGGCTTCTGGGCTTCATTAATTCTTGGGTTGGGCTGCAATCTGGCTTCTCCACATGGGTTTCGTATGGGCTTGCTCCTGGTGGCCCATTTCCTTCATTTTCAGATTAGGGGTCTTGTTCTTTTCCCCCAAATTAGGGTTAGCCACTTCCAGCCTTCTCTCTGCCTCCCGTCCGGCGATCTCTTCAGCCGTCCGTGCGTCGTCGCCGCCCGCCCGTGCTCCGGCGCCTCCTCGCTTCTCCGATGACAGCAATAAGGGTAAGATTCCAACATTGTCCTCATTCATCTCGTTCAACACATGTCCATGACACAATTAAGGGCTTATTAAAGCTAAAACATATGGCATAGGAATCTACTACAGTGTTTCCGATTTGAGGTGATGGTGACCATAGTGACGAACAAGGCAACATATTAGACAATGGACAATTGAGCACGTTTTAGTTGTTGTTCCTTCTCTATAGATTAATCATTCATTATCTATTGGTAACTATTGCAACGACAGTGATGGACAACTGAACCGTCATAGTCGACAGTGGTGGGATGGTTGCATACAACCACAAGGTGGTCTATGTTCTCAACACATGTCTATTCTTCTTCATAAACAATGAATTCGTCTTCATCCATAAGGCAATTAAGGGTTTCCGAGTCTATTGCAGATTAGATCTCAAACACATGACATAAGAAGCTACCGAAGGGTTTTCGATTTGTGAACATATACCTTTGTGATTTTATCATTAACAAATGGATCTTCCAAGTATCAGTTGCCATCATTTTCAACCAAATTGATTATATGGGTTTACAATTGATTATATGAGTCAACAATGGTGGTAAACAGAATATGAAGATGAATAATCTAAAACTACATGTGGTGCTTTTGCAGATGTTTACTTCTGATTTGTCTCTCAATGATTCAGCCATGATGTCCTAGACCCTTCAATCAAAATGGATGGTTTTCATCTTCTATTTCCGATGATAATTTGTGAACATATGGCCAAGATTTATAGGATTGAGTTTCACGATGAAGAGTGGAAACTATTGCAATTGAAGTGGAAAAGGCTTTTTAATTCCCATATGTTCTTAAAATAGTTGTGGGGTTGTTGTTTTTTCCAGTTTTGTTATATGTAGTCTTCTTGCTAAATATGGGAAAAGTTTCCTGGAATTGGGGTGTTCACGATGAAGAATGTAATAACTGTTATTGCGAGATAAACATATAACACGAGTAACATGTTATTAACCTGGGTTTGGTTGAGGTCATGAATGAAATATTTTTCAGGTCATGAGTGTCCATTTCCGGTTTTTCTAGAATCTAATGACCGGTGTTTGCTTAGTTCTTTCTTCCATTATTCATTTTTTTTCTTATATGTGATGTAATGATTATTGTCTCGTTGAAACTGTGTGTTGAAGCCTTTAATAAAACACAACTATATAATTCCTCATTGTATCTAGATGATCAAGTCCTAGCTCATTTTCATTGATACCCAAATCCTCTTGCAAATATATTGTAATATTTAATATATCATCTAGTTACAATGTCTGAGAAGATGATTATGGGTTTCTATCACAAGCACAAAGGGTGAGAAGTTTAGTGGTCTGTCACACTTTGCCGAAATTCTCTTTATACACTCAACATTGATGTTACAAAGTGTGAACCGAAAAAATGATTAAGGAAGGAGCAAAACTTCTACTCAATGTATCTGATTCTATGTGTCCATAATATGGGTACATTAATCACTCCAAAATATGCCGAAACTACAAAAGATAAGTCACAAAACAACCTGTGTTATGCAAAATGTTAACACAAGATACCTATTACTCTCTAAATTTTCGTTAAAAAATAAGCTACACCAGCTTGCAACCATACTCTTGTCACATGAATCCATAATGTCTCCTTATCCATTGGCTTCAAAGCACCCATAATCCACTACAAATGCAACTCTGAATCTACAAAAAGATGTAAAAGATGCGAACTTTTAAAGGTATAGAAACATTATTGTAACAAAACACATCTAGCTTATACATAATCAAACAAGTAAATTTAATACCTATTATGCAAGCAGTTTACACAAGATACCTATTACTTTATAAACGTTCTTTCAAAAAAGAAGATAATCTAGTTTCCAACCATGCACCCATCACATAAACCCATAATGTCTCCACATCAACCCATCCTTGTCTCATCCAAACAAAAAAATCCACGAGCTTGGGTTGTCTCCAATATCATCACACATGAAAATCACAATGTGTTGCTCTAACAAACCACATTTCTTTAGGATGATTGAAATTCGCCTGCAATATTTGAACTACGCCATATTTATCCTACCAAAAAATATGCAAATTGAGCTAAAAGAAGCAAAATCTTTAATAGGAAACTAGAATATAGGAAAATCTGTTCTAGTTTGTTAAGTTTCCTATTCTTGTGCTACTAGGATTTTACCTAGGTTATGAGACCTTGTATTTATATGTAGGTTTCTCTCATGAATGGAATAACTTGATTTCGGCCGACTTGCATCTTGGTTTACCTTTTGTCATTGTATCAGAGCTAGATCCAAAATTTTGATTTTGTCTTCGGCTATTCAATCTCTACCAAACGATTTAATCTTCGTGACTTGTTCGAAGACTAAGGAGAAAACATGGTTGTTCCCGAGAGTCAGAAAATTGGATCTTCGGACGGCGGTGCTACTCGGAGAACGATTTCTCAGTATGATCTCACTCTGGGTGATAATCCGGGAATTGTTTTGATTCAAACTCAGTTGAAGGGAAAAGTAATTACAATGAATGGGCTATGGAGATGAGGATGACTCTAGGATCTCGTAAGAAGTTTGGTTTTGTCGACGGATCTCTACCAAAACCGGCCGACAATGCTCCCGATTTGGAAGACTGGTGGACAAATAATTACCTCATATGCACATGGATTCGAAACATGTTTGAGTCTTCGATAAGGTCTCAAATTGGTCGTTTCGAAATAGCAAAGGACTTGTGGAATGATATTAAGGAGAACTACTCCATTGCAAACGAACCCAGAGAACAACGTTTGCTAACTGAAATATCCCAATGTCGTCAAAAGGGCATGTCTGTCTCTGACTACTACTCGAAACTGAAACGTCTTTGGGATGAACTGGGCTCTTACGATCCCATTATTGGTTGTGAATGTGGTGGTTGTCGCTGAAATATCCGACAAAAACTTGAGCAACGGCGTGAGAGATTTAAACTTCATCAGTTTTTTATGGGTCTTGATGATACAACATACGCCACTGTTCGATCCAATCTTATCGTCCAGGACCCTCTACCATCTCTGTCTCGGGCGTTTAATTGGGTTGCACAGGATGAAGACTCTAAGTCGGCGGTATTGGAAAAGGAGGCAAGAGAGATGATGAGTTTCGCAGTTCAATCTCAACCTAGTGTCGGTCGTGAGATAAAGGATTCTTCGTCATTCCTCTGTTCTCATTGCGGGCGCAAAGGGCATTTGGTAGACTCCTGTTTTCAGCTCGTTGATATCCGGAATGGTGGCCAAAACGTGGTCGTGGTCGTGGACGTAGCACGGGTCGAGGTCGAGGCAACTCTACTGGTGGTCGGGGTCGAGGTTCTTCAACTCCTTCGGAAAATGCAGTTCATGTCTCTTCTTCTAGTGTTGTGGCTGCGAATTCTTCAATATCTCAGCCTCCTATACTGGGATTCAGTAATTCTCAGTGGGAAAAGCTTCTCCATTTGGTCTCCGACAATTCGCACTCATCCGATACAATGACTGGTAAGGGTTTATCTCGCCAGTGGATCCTCGACACTGGAGCATCTCGTCATATGACGGGTTTTTCGGGCTTTCTTGATTCACTTGAATCTATCTCTCCAGTGTCTGTAACTCTTCCGAACGGCCACGTTGTTCTTGCATCGCAGCAAGGATCCCTCGTGTTTACTGATTGCTTTCAGCTATCTGATGTGCTATTGGTTCCTGGTTTACGTTGCAATTTGGTTTCCATCTCGCAGTTTATTGATGACAACGATTGTCTTGTCGAATTTTCTACTGATGCGTGTGTGCTTCAGAACCGTACTTCGAGGAAGGTGATTGGTAGGGGTGTTAGACGCGAGGGGCTGTACTTCTACTGTGGTCTGGATTTTGTGGCATCGGTGGTCGGGAAGGAAACGGATGTTGCAGATCTTTGGCATCAGCGGTTCGGACATGCTCATGCGGGTGTTCTTTCCTTTTTGCCAAGTTTGGATTTTCTTAAGAATTATGATTCTTGTAATAAGGCGTGTGATGTGTGTTATCGCGCCAAACAAACTCGTTTGAGTTTTCCAATAAGTGATAATAGAACTTATCGTATTTTCCAGCTTATACACTGTGATATGTGGGGTCCCTATCGCACTTCGTCTTCCTCTGGTTCTCGATATTTTTTCACCATTGTCGATGATTTCTCTAGAGGTATTTGGATGTACTTTGTTTCCGATAAAGCCGCAGTATCCATTACTTTATGGAATTTTATTGCAATGGTTGAATGTCAGTATCAACAGAAAGTGCAAGTCGTGCGAAGCGATAATGGGACAGAGTTTCTATGTCTCCGAGAATTTTTCAGACGATGGGAATTCTTCACGAAACATCATGTGTCGCTACACCCCACCAGAATGGTCGGGTTGAACGTAAACATCGTCACTTGCTGAATATTGCGTGTGCCTTGCGGTTTCATGCCACACTTTCCATTGAATTTTGGGGGGGAGTGTGTTCTTACAGCCGGTTATCTTATTAATCGCACGCCGTCAAGGATCCTACAAGAAGACACCTTACGAGGTGCTTCATGGAAAATCTCCTCCTTTGGGACATCTTCGGGTCTTTGGCTCTCTGTGCTATGCACATAATAAGAACACACATGGTGACAAGTTCCACGCCCGTGGTATTCGGTGTATTTTTCTTGGTTATCCGTCTGGGATGAAAGGCTGGCGCCTCTTTGATCTAGACAAAAGCGTGTTTTTGGTATCTCGAGACGTTACTTTCTTTGAGAATGAATTCCCGTATCGCGAGGATGGAGTTCTGTCTCTTCCGACTTCTAAGTCTCCTACACCAGTTGAGTCGATGATTGACATGACTCTCTTTGAGGATGATCCCTCGAACCCGACTGTTTCTGCAGATTCTCTTCCTTTTTCTTCGAAAGCGGATGTTTTGCAGTCCCCTGTTTCTCCTGTTTCAGAACAGGGTGCTCCTGTTTCGGCTGTAGACGCTCTGCAGTCCCCTATTTCCTCTGTCTCGAACCAGGGTGTTCCTGTTTCCACCTCACTGCAGTCGGATCCTCCTATTGTTTCTACGTCTCTAGCCCAATCTGCTACCTTTTCCCGATCTGCTGATAGGGGGCTCGTGGTTATCTAGGTCGAGTTCTGGTGCGGAGTCTCCTGTTTTGGGTCGAGGACTACGTCCTAAGACACAATCTACTCGTCTCCGTGATTATGTTATCTCCACCGGTCATGCCGCAAACTCACGTGCACCTACAGAGATTTCGGTATCTTCACCTTCAAGCCAACCATATTCCCTTGTCAATTATGTTTCTTGTTCGAAGTTCTCAGACACTCACCGAGATTTTCTGGCTACAATCTCCACGGGCGTTGAACCAACCTCCTACAAAGAGGCTTTGCAGGATCCGAAATGGAGAAAGGCAATGCAAGAGGAGATTAGAGCTCTTGAGGACAATAACACGTGGACTATTGAACCTCTACCTTCGGACAAGACTGCGATTGGGTGCAAATGGGTGTACAATATCAAGTATCGAGCAAATGGCACGATTCAACGGTATAAAGCTCGACTCATGGCCATGGAAAATCGGCAGGTTGAGGGAGAAGACTATTCCGAGACATTTTCTCCGGTAGCTAAGATGACATAAGTTCACTTGTTTCTTGCAGTGGTCGCAACTAGGAAATGGGAACTTTATCAAATAGATGTCCAGAATGCGTTTCTTCATGGTGATTTACACGAAGACGCTTATATGAAGTTTCCTCCCGGTTTTCATCCCTCTGGCTCCACAGGTGTGTGTCGTCTTCGGAAATTGTTTTATGGACTTAAACAGGCTCCCCGGTGCTGGTTCGACAAGTTGTGTACGGCTCTTAAAGGTTTCGGATTTCGCCAGTCCTATTCCGACTATTCGCTTTTCACACTCACCAAATCCGGGATTCAACTCAATGTGTTGGTCTACGTGGATGATCTTATCATTTCGGGAAACCCTTCTGAGGCAATTACTCGTGTGAAGATGTATTTAAGTACGTGTTTTCATATGAAGGATCTGGGTTAGCTTAAGTATTTTCTGGGCATTGAGGTTGCTAGGAACTCGCAAGGAATTTATTTGTGCCAACGAAAATATGCACTTGATATCTTATCTGAGATTGGCCTTCTAGGATGCAAACCGGCATCGCATCCTATGGAGCAGAACCATCATCTTGGTGACTCCACGGCTCTGTTATTGGTGTGACCAGAACAGTATCGTCGTATTATTGGTCGTCTCGCATACCTCACAGTTACGCGCCCTGATCTTACGTATTCAGTTCATATTCTATCTCAGTTCATGCAATCGCCTACGATTGAACACTATGATGTCGCGCTTCGTGTTCTCCGTTATCTCAAAGGTACAACGGGACAAGGCATTCTTCTCCGCACCGATTGTGACCTACAGATATATGGTTGGTGTTATTCCGATTGGCCCGGTTGTCCCACATCTCGAAAATCTCTCTCGAGTTGGTTTATTCAGTTTGGTACTTCTCCCGTCTCGTGGAAGACGAAAAAAACAACCGACACCGTCGAGGTCCTCGACTGAAACCGAATATCGAGCCATCGCAGCCCTCACGTGTGAACTTCTATGGATGAAGGCTCTACTGAAGTGTCTTGGGGTACATCATCTTCGTCCCATGGACGTCTATTGTGACAGTCAGGCGGCTATTCATATTAGCACGAACCCGGTGTTTCATGAGCGTACAAAACACATTGAAGTCGATTGTCACTTTATCCGTCATCATCTCCTCCAAAGCACCATCCGTCTACGACATGTTTCCACGCACAATCAACTTGCGGATATTTTCACCAAAGCTTTGGGACAACGGGAGTTCGATGCATTTCTAACAAAAAAAAGGAAACTAGAATATAGAAAAATCTGTTGTAGTTTGTTAAGTTTCCTATTCTTGTGCTACTAGGATTTTACCTAGGTTATGAGACCTTGTATTTATACGTAGGTTTCTCTCATGAATGGAACAACTTGATTTCGGCCGACTTGCATCTTGGTTTATCTTTTGTCAATCCTACATACTGAATCATTACCGACAATCATTCATATGCATCACCAACTTTGATATTCAGTTCACTGAAAATAACTAATTAATACTGACGTTTTCCTTAACCTGCCACTCAATAACCTCGTCAAACTAATTTTTTTATTTTCATATTAATTTCCTATATGTCATTGGCATTTTTAACAAAAATAAACCATTTTTGTCTTTATTGTCCCACCTATCTAAAGGCTTTAATGCAATAACTCAACATTAATATGACAATTATAACAAGCAATTATCATCCTTTTTCACCTTTTTAAGCCCACTTGTCAATGTCTTCCATGGCTACTACTGCAACAACTATGTTGTCTTCCCACATCATGTTTTCCGGTCTAATGGTTAGTCGTGCACAGTAGCGGATTATTGCTAGAGTCTTCCATTTGTGGAAAGCACGAAGTACCAAAAAAAGGGTCAAATCATGTGGATCGATCTGTTGTAGTTTGTTAAGTTTCCTATTCTTGTGCTACTAGGATTTTACCTAGGTTATGAGACCTTGTATTTATACGTAGGTTTCTCTCATGAATGGAACAACTTGATTTCGGCCGACTTGCATCTTGGTTTATCTTTTGTCAATCCTACATACTGAATCATAACCGACGATCATTCATATGCATCACCAACTTTGATATTCAGTTCACTGAAAATCACTAATCAATACTGACGTTTTCCTTAACCTGCCACTCAATAACCTCGTCAAACTAATTTTTTTATTTTCATATTAATTTCCTATATGTCATTGGCGTTTTTAACAAAAATAAACCATTTTTGTCTTTATTGTCCCACCTATCTAAAGGCTTTAATGCAATAACTCAACATTAATATGACAATTATTCTCTCGTTTTCTGTTGATTATACAGAGCATAACAACAAGCAAATTATCATCCTTTTTCACCTTTTTAAGCCCACTTGTCAATGTCTTCCATGGCTACTACTGCAACAACTATGTTGTCTTCCCACATCATGTTTTCCGGTCTAATGGTTAGTCGTGCACAGTAGCGGATTATTGCTAGAGTCTTCCATTTGTGGAAAGCACGAAGTACCAAAAAAAGGGTCAAATCATGTGGATCGATTTTCTTTTGATTGATGAAAATGTTTGTTTTGTTTTCCATATTTTTTCTTTCTCTAACGAATTAAATTGCTTTTACAACTTGTCTAATGTATTATTTTCATGATACAACCTTCTTTAGTTCAAGGGTTAGTCAGTAAATTGTTGTTCAACCATTTAAAGAGTGTTTTGAAGATGGCTATGTGGTGCAATTCAATAATTTTGATGTTGTTCACAGCAGCGATAATTTCAAACTAACTGATTTGAAAGTGTCACTGATATGATGGCACCCATCATTGCTCCGATGTCACGATATATGTATACAAGGAAACAACGGTTTATTAGAAATTTATATTACAAAGAGGCAAAATAACATATGGATTCTAATTGTTTCTTAAATCGAAATAGTTCATGTAATACAACAGATTCTGAGAAAGGAAATGTTGCTAAAAATATAACATTATAAAAGCTATGTTTAACCACAAAATCTATACATGCAAACACAACCAAAAGGTTATAAGATACCCTATTTTAACCATCATCGAGATTAGCTAGAAACAATCTATTGTCGCCACAATCATAGCCTTATACACACAAAATTAAAGTGTATGTGGTATTCAAATGTCAACCATATACAGGGACGACAAAACGTGTTTGGTCCAACCTCCTACCATAATACAAGTACTCGTAGGATCTTAAACAAACACTACCAAAAAACAGGTGATTTCCAACAGACATATTCGTTGGAAATCGCCATATTTCCGTTGGAAAGAGCGTTCCCAACGGATTGCAACAGACTAAAAACCATTGGGAATCGTTCATTGCAAATCGGGATCCGTTGCAGATTGTAACGGGAAAGCAACGAATAATATCCGTTGCAATTTTGCAACAGACGTGCAACAGATACCCGTTACAAACTGTGCAACGGATACCTGTTACAAAATGTGCAATGGATGCCCGTTATAAAATGTGAAACGGATTCCCGTTAAAAATGGTGCAACTGATGCCCATTGCTCGTCCGTTAGAACATCGTATTTGAACATGTGGCTCGAAATAGTAAGAAATGAAGAACGATATCTCCTCATTCATGTATAGTTCCACAATTGAACCCTCTCGATGAGCTTTTTGTTTGGCTTTTTTCTTAAGATGGAACATAAATCACTCAGACGGATACCTCCAACGAAATTGAACTGGACCTCCTAATGTGGCTTCGTGTGGTGGATGAATTATCAGATGCTCCATAACATCGAAGAATGATGATGGAAAAATCTTCTCCAAATTACATAGTATAGTAACTATGTTACTTTTAAATCTACGAACCACATCTACACTTAAGTTTCTCGCACATAAATCTCGGAAAAATATGTCAATACCTGAAAATTCAAGTATTAATTAGTAATTAACAGTTAATGTATGTAAATTATTAATCATTAATTATACTACATAAAAACAAATAATCAATTATACCTCTAATTGCTTCGTGTACATGTTTGTCCATCAATTCAGAAAAAAAACATATGGGAAGTATTCTTTGCATGAATACATGACAATCGTGACTTTTTATCCCTAATAACTTTCCTTCATGAATATCGATGCACCTTTCGATTTTAGATGCATAACCATCAGGAAATTTACGTCTTCCTTCAAACATTTCAAAAATTTATATTTCTCATCATTCGAAAATCTGAATATCGGAACTGGAGCTTTACCGTCGTCACTTATATGTAACTTCTTTTGAGCAATACTTTTCTAGATCCTTCCGTGATTTAATGTTATCCTTCGTTTTTTCTGTGACATTCAGTACCGTGTTAATGATATTATCGAAAAAAATTTCTCTATGTGCATGACATCAATATTGTGCCGAAACTTTAGATTTTTTCAATACAGCAGATTCCAAAATATGCTCTTCTTGTACCAATTATGGGTAATTCCATAACCATCAATTCACGGATGATTGTTCCCTCTGTAATCTATACTCCTAGGAATACCCAAAGTAAGAAGTCGTTCATACAAAATCTCTTCACCGGTAAAAAATGGAGGAGAAGATTTCCGCACAACTATATTCCTTTTGAAATTCCTCTTGTTGCATCGTAATGTATCATCAGGAGGAAGAAAATGACGATGAAAATGAAACCAACTCGTCTTTCGTCCATATTTCAACTGAAAAGCATATGTTTCCTCCATGCAATATGGACAAGTCAATCGACCACGCGTTGTCCACCCAAATAGCATACCACAAGCTGGAAAATCACTTATTGTACACATAAGAGCACCTCGTAATATAAAATTTTTTCGTCTCGAAACGTCGTACATTGGAACTCCCTTCCATAATTCTTTCAATTCTTCAATCAGAGATTGAAGAAATATATCCAAACTTCTTTTCGGATGATTAGGCCCGAGAATCAGTATTGTTAAGAACAAAAACTCACGCCTCATGCACATATCTGGTGGTAAATTATACGGTGTCATAAGAACTGGTTACAACGAATAATTTCTCCCACACACCCCGAATGGATTAAAACTATCAATGCAAATACCTAAATGAGCGTTTCAACTCTCAGCTGCAAAATCAGGATATACCTTGTTAAAGTGTTTCCACGCCTCACCATCTGAGGGATGACACATTTCTCCGTCACGACTTGAATGCTCAACATGCCATCTCATGTCGCTTGCGGTCTTCTCAGATTGATACAATCTTTTTATCCTGTCTGTAATTGATAAATACCACATACGACGAAACGGAACCGTTTTTCCATTCCTTGTCAAATAAAACCGATCTTTTCCACAAAATCGACAATTGCTCAAATCTGAAGTTTTTTTCCAAAAAATCATACAGTTGTCTTGGCAAACATCAATATTTTAATATGGAAATAAACCCAATGATCTCATCATCTTCTTTGTTTAATATGACTCAACTGCATTATTATTCTTCAAACAAATAATCTCTATTATTTTCAGTCTTCAAAATCATCAACCGTGCAGATAGAGACAATTGTGAAAGACCACTTCTACAACATCATAAAGTGGATGCCTAGCACTTTTTAACATTCCAAAAAAACTTTTCGCTTCTTCATTCGAATCTTCTTTAATATTTTCATCTACGTTTCTTTCAACGAATACATTTTTCACCATTTATACATAAGGGTTCATTTCTACATCTTGAGAAGTCTTAGACACTTCATGATGTATAATACCCCTACTAAAATTTTCCACAACATTACGAGGTCGTGATGCAAAATTCTCTCCATGAGATAACCAAATAAAATAATTTAGAGTAAACCCTCTTAAGTAAAGATGATTCCAAACGGTTCTCTCATCAACGAATTTTTCATTTTTGCATTTGATGCATGGACAAACCAACTTATCGGTTTCTCTATTAACTTTTTGATTCGTCGCCATCGTCATAAACTGTGTAACGCCTTCTATAAACTGCTTCGATACACCTTGAGTTTCTGGATCAATTCTTCTATACATCCACTATCTGGAAACGAAAATATTTAATCTCGAAAATGATGTCATTATAAACAGATCCGATAACAAGATATGTAATGAAATATATGAGAATTGTGTGTGAGAAACAGATGAAAGGATGAGGGGCTAAATAGATAATTTCTGGACTGATTAAGGATGGACTACAGACTAAGACAAATATTTCCCGACAAATCATCCCAAATACGTCCCTAAATCCTAAATCGTCCTTATAATTTGCGGACGGATGCTCTTCATGTCCCGCAAATTGCGAACGAACTTTGTTGACGTCCGCAAATTTGCGGACGTCCTTGAACGGGGTCTCTAATCCGCAACGTCTCCGGATTTCGTCTTAAATTCGTCCGCAATCACGGATAACTCAAGGTCTGCTTTTCGGTCCGCAAATTTGCGGACGGATTTATTTTTCCGTCTTTAATCAGTTCTTATTTCGTCCAGAAATTTAGAGGCAACCTATTCAGTCTGTAAATTCTGTTTGGAATTTTCAAATTTTTAGTAGTGTATTAGGTTTGTTTTAATAGTGATGAAGATCAACATTTAGTAGTATAGATTTATCTATTAATATGTATGAGTGATTACTACCTTATTTTTATGTGTATAATTGTTCTATCGATGTCATTGCAATTTTTATAGATGTTTGTGACATTCCGGTGGTTGTGCCACCGAATAACGTTGAACAATCAAAAGATAAAAACATTGACAATGGTGATGTGGGTGGAAGTTATGATGGATCTAAACCACGAAAAATGATGTAAAGAAATAAAAATGAAACCACAACTAATTATTATTATTATTATTATTATTATTATTATTATTATTATTATTATTATTATTATTATTATTATTATTATTATTATTATTATTATTATTATTATTAGTAGTAGTATAGAGGATGTCAAATCTCATAGACAAAGGTAGTAGTTCAAGGGATCTTTAAGAGAGCCATTCATTAGGCAAAATGCAAGTAAACAATTATCTTTCTTTTTATTTTATTTTAATTTTTTATGTTAAACAAAAATTAGTGAGAAATTTTAATGAATCAATTACTCAATATCCACTTATTCAATTTTCTAAATGTCGATATTTTTTTGTTAGATTTAACTTCCTCTGTCTTCCTCTGTCTTCACTATGATTCATATTATTCATATTATTCTTCAACATATTGAAGATATGAATAATATTATATTTATGTCTCTTTTTTTCGATGGAAAACCAACGAATTGTTGATAAACATCCAAATTTTGGCTTTGAAAATGTGAAAAGCTTGAAGAATTTGATTTAAATTAAAAACATCTGGCATTTAATTTTAATTATCCAATATCTCAGTTATTACATTTTATATTCATTATATGTATATATACACACGATTATAGTTAAATTATTAAATAATTAATTACTGAAAAATTTAGAGTTTTCATTAATCACATCATATAAAATTAAGGTTTAAAAAACACAAATATGTTTTCTCTTTGTAGAGATAATTTTTAAATTATCGGCGGATTTAACTAATATATATGTTAAATCTAAAAATACTTTAATAATAAAGTATATTATATTTTATGACTATACGAATTGAAAAGATTCAAAATTAGCGTTGATATTTTGTAATATATAGACTAAATATTATTATATTAATAAATTTAGAATGTTTTAATTTTTATAACGTATTTTTAACTTGAATTTCATAGAAATTTTTATATCACTGATATATGTATTGAAAAAACAATTTAACAATAAAAAATTCTTTTATATAATATAACGTATCAATTACTATCCATTAATATATCATATTGTATTATACTGTATTATACATGTGTGCTATTGTTGTCAATATAACAATTTTATATCTATGATTTAAGTACTGTAATTAACAATTTTATATCGATGATTTAAGTAGTATACTTACAATATATAACTATAAATAATTCAAATTTAACATTTTTTATTTTTTTATATATTACGTTAATTTTATTACTAAATAATCAGAATTATACACAATAATTTTTTGATGGTATTTAATAAAAATTCAAATATATTAACCACTTATTTTTAAAAAATCATATACAAAATATATAATCGATATCAATTTTCTATATTCATAATATGACATAAATTTTATTATTATAAATACAAATTGACAAAAAAATCGCACATCCTGCGACTTCATTTACTGGTATAAACAATGACCGAAATATCTCATCCATTCCTTCTTAAAATAAAGGAAATTATTATTTTGAAAGATAGAATCAAAGTGAAAGAATTTATTGAGGACACGTGTCGACACCTCACGACAAAAAGACAGCTCGAGTGTTCGGACCGTTGGGCGGTGAGAGACGGCCGTCGTGATCTTCTAACCGCTAAGCTACCGTGAGCATTAGGGTTTGTAATAGTCGTACAGTTCATGAACCTTGACACGTGTCGACATCACACGACAAAAAGACAGCTTGAGTCTTCGGACCGTTGGGCGGTGAGAGACGGCCGTCGTGATCTTCCAACCGCTACGCTACCGTAAGCATTAGGGTTTGCAGTAGTTGTACAGTTCATGAACCTTGACACGTGTCATTTTCTTAGTGGCTCCCACATAAATCTCTTTCCCCACCAAATACATTACCCCTCAAAATGGCAACGTCACGTGCCAAATGCCCCGCCACTTGGACTGCGACAAGACTGATATTTTCCTTATATATATATTATATAAATATTTAAAAAACCTATTCATAACATATATACGGACGCGTGTGTATATATCTATATGTTGTATAATTAAGATCGTTGGAGAAAGCGAAGAAGTAGGGACGTGGAATGCTTATGCGCCATGAAGCTTATTAGGCCGGTGGATTTTTTTGTGTTGTTTTGCGACTAATTTTTCTTCTTATCATTCATGTTAATAATATTAATTTAAGATGAACCAATTTAAATACCCTTTTAAAAATATAAAATGTTTTATGAGAAATCAGAAATTTTTTAACATATCCTTCTCCATATCATCGGTTACCAACCTCGAATCAAAAAATTTTCAATATATCTCTTTCTAAATTATCAATCATTAAATATTACTTTTTAGATATTAAACCAAATAAATAATTATGAATCGATATATCAAATAAAAAAAATCAAAATACATATTCGTATCAATGTTTTATTTTTTAAAATATTTAAACTAAACCTATTTTTTTAATAAAAAATATATTAGATAATAAATTTTATATTATTTATTTCTTATGAATTTAAATAATATAAATTATTATATATAAATGATGTCTCTTGTGATACTCAACGAAAGTGATGGTCTGTTCGTTTTCACGTATCATTGTTTTAATGGGGTTTTTTCTTAATTTATAAATATGCTAAATTATTCAAACCTTTTATTTATATAACTTTTTTTTGGGCCGTTGGTTCAGGTTATCTTCATTTTTTTTTGTTATGTTCGTTTGGCATATGCGTGCATTTATGTATCTAAATTCCAATTATTTGATTTATTGTCTACCCGATGATTACATTATAAACTTCAATTAACGAAATAATCTCTTATTAATTTTATTAGTATAGTACCCGCGGTTGCGCTGAGTATATATTTTTTGGTAGTTTTATAATGAAAGAAATGAAAAAAATATAAAATTATTGATCAATACAATGAATTGGTTTATTGGATACCTATTATAAAATTTTATAACATATAAATTCATAATATATATATATATATAATGTTACAATAGAAAAATATGTAATTATTAATTTTTATTGTGTTTAAATATTATAAATTATTATAATAATTGATATGATGTATATTTTTTTGTTAATTGGGATGTGAAAAGTTTTAACTATTAAAATTATATTTATTGTAAGATCACATTTATTATTTTTATTTGATAAGTGGTTTTATCAAAAACACGAACTTTATCAATTTGATATTATATAAATGTAATTAAAATATATATACATATATTATAAATATAACATTTTATCAGAAATATATAATATTAATATTGATGAAATATCTTATATATCATTTGAAAAATAACCATATGTTTAAACTTAAATTAAAACAAATAAAAAGTTAATGTATTTAATTTTGGTGTTCAAAGGTAAATAATTATTTATATAGTTATTTTAGAAATTTTAGTGTAACGAAAAATATATACGAAATAGAAGTAAATAATAACACTACACATTAAATGTTTGGTGTAATTACAATATTTTGATTTATATACATTAATTGACGTTGTAAATTTTATATTAATTCAAAAAATGAACCATTATATTATATAAACTTTTGGTGATAAATTTTAAATTTTTAACTTGACATATTTATTTATATTAATTCACAATAATAACAATAGTAATACAATCATAATCAAAGTTTATATATTATATTATTTTTATATTACATGATATTATATATATATATATGTATTCATTAATTATAATAATATTTATAATAATTATATTAAATGTTTAAAAAAATTTTATTTGATATTAAAAAACTGAAAGGAGGATGTTTGCTGAGGTGGCGCAAGGAGAATGCAGCAAAACATCCTCCTTTTATATATATTAAATGTCTTCTGTCCTCGTTATTATCCTCACTTCCTCGTCGATGTTCCAAACGTTCAGTTTGCTTCATTCTTGGACAGAAGACGCGCAGACGCCACCATAGAAGTTGTCAGTCATCCTCTGAGCCAGCTTCAGCATGCTCTTTCAACCCAATTTGACATCTCTAATTAGAGGTGGACTTCATTATATAAACGAAACATGTATGATAATAAATAAAGGAAGGGTGAACGTATGAGTTTGGACGGTGGATGATATGAGGATGGTGAGACATTTGCACTGACGTTGAAGAGCAGCGACCCACCATTATAGCAAACTCCTTTAGCGAATCGAGATGGCATCAACTTGGAATGGGGGAGAACGAATCGAGCATCCACTGGATTTAAAAGAAATGGTAATGGTGCTGGAAACTGAAGAACAAAAGATGAAAATTGAAGGTTAGTATTGTGAATTTAATGTTAAAAATTAAATAGAATAAATGTGGTCATTGAAAAATACTTTAAAGGAAAACAAATGAAACCGATAAGGAAATAAAAATGAAATTTTTTTTAAATGCTGACCGAAAAGGAAATAATGGTATTATATAATATATATAATTTATAAATTATTGTAAATAAGGTAAATGCGTGCACGATCCATGCGTTGATATACTTATATATATATATCATTTATAATTTATTGTTAATAAGATAATATATATAACTGTAAAATTAATTTTTAATTTATATTTATAAATTGATATAAATTAATATAAATTAATACGGGATAAGACCAAATTAACTCAAATTAATTGTAAATGAATTACAATTATAAATGCATTAAATAGTGATAAGATCAAATTAATTGTAAATTAATAATAAATAATATATATTATATATATTGCACACATATATATATATAAATATTAAATTATATATATATATATACAAATTAATTATAAAATACTTAAATTGTTAAATTGTTCATATTATACGATGTTATATTCGCATTATACATAATATGAGATATTAATATAAAGTTATTTTATTCATATATATATATATATATTGTGGATTTACACATATGAAAAATCACCTTAATGTATTATTAATGATTCATGAATCATAATTGTAAATGCATTAAGAGGTGATAAGATCAATATAATTGTAAATTAATATTGTATTATATATAATTTATAATTTATTGTTAATAAGGTAATATATATATATATATGTAAAATTAATTTATAATTTTTATTTATAAATTAATATAAATTAATTACGTTTTTAATATTTTAATTACATAATTTATTCAATAATAACACTACACATTAAATGTTTGATGTAATTACAATATTTTGATTTATATACATTAATTGACGTTGTAAATTTTATATTAATTACAAAAAATGACCATTATATTATATAAACTAATAATATATATACATTAATTATAATAATATTTGATAAAAATACATATATTTTAATAATGATTTTTAAAAATAAATTAAATAGATTAAATTATATATCACATGATATTATATATATATATATGTATTCATTAATTATAATAATATTTATAATAATTATATTAAATGTTTAAAAAAAATTTATTTGATATTAAAAAAGTGAAAGGAGGATGTTTGTTGAGGTGACGCAAAGAGAATGCAGCAAAACATCTTCCTTTTATATATATGATTTATAAGATTAGGAATAGCCCGTGCGATGTACAGGTTGACTATTTTTTTATATAAAGATGAAAAAGGCCCATGGGACAAAAAATAAATCCATTTAATAAAAATTATAAATTTTTGTGGATAACATAAATCACGAAAAAAAGACATGTCTTACGTAATCTATTGTTACATGGAACATATCATATGATGTCAATTTCATGATCGAACTTATTAGTGAATATTTATGGATCATATTTATTAATATATAATTTACTAAGCCAAATTACTAATGATATTTCCATTATCATGTATATTAGTATATATATTGATGCATATATATTAATATGTTTTAGTAATTATCATCGATGTAGACGGAAAAAGTAACAAAAGAAAGGAGAAAAAAATTGAAAAATATAAGCAAACGAACATGTTTGAAGAATAAGACAACATAGATTTCGTATAATAAACTTTAGAGAACATAGACAAATGTGAATATAATTGATACTCTAAAATTTTGAGGTCAGAAGATTTAGAAGTAAATCTCCAACAAACTTAGGATTGACATGGAAAACCAGAATAACTGTAGGATGTGCTCCATAATTTTTTAGTTTAAAACGGAGATCGATAGCTCTCTGGTCCCAAGCGATTATGGTAATATCCATAACGCTAAAACCGAAACAATGGACTGCAAGTTAGATCTATATAAACCAATAGGGAATCTAGAAACAAAATCTAGTAGCTTACCCACTAAGCTGTAAACGTAGCATAATTCGTTGGGTTGCATGATTATCTCCTCTAATGGCTTCCATTGTTGTGGGGTCTGAGCTTTCTTTATGGAGAGATCATGAATTTCCTTCATATCTTATTTCGATGCAGCATTCACCATCCGATGCCTCTCTAGCAATCTCTTACCCTCAAACTCTTCGGAAACAATCTCGATAGCAAAAGTCGCACCACAACTGTTCGAATCCATGATGTCTGAGCCACATAAGCCGTAGTCCCACAAATCTTCACATGTTTGCATTGTTAAGAATCCATATTCGTATATAAAATGTTAGTCATCTAAACCACCAATACAATTCCTATGTGTATAAGCAAAATAGAAGACATCAACAAACCAGTTGATCTTTCAAGGGCAAGATTTCCTCAAAGATGGGTAATCTTCTGGTCCTAGAGGGCCTCGTCCATTCCTTCACAAACTGATCAAGCCCTTCAACAACTATGTCTTCGAGACAAGCTTCGTGGTCCATAACAATGGAAGTGAACACCTCTTCCTGTGGAGGCGGATCCACTTCCCTTAACAGCTCGTTTACTCGAGTTTGCAATTTAGGGTCGCCATAACCTGGGATGTTTCCCTCTAGCACATCACACAGGATGGACCGCGCCTCTTTTGTCCCTATTATCTCTGCAGCAACAGCTCCAGATTGACTTCCAACAACAAGTGCATAATTCTTTACAGGTAAGGCACCATATTCTGCTGCAGCACGTTAGGCAACAACAATTTTCTCTAAGGGGAAAATTTTCACAGAGAAAGAAAATGTGAGAAAGAAATCAGCACTATGTATGCTTTCGTTTTTATCGGAAAAAGAAAGTTCAACCTTTCAAAGGAGCTTGTGTCAAGGTCAACACTTAGCTTTAGCATAGATGTAACCTCTTCCTACCCTTTGTTTCTCAACAGAAGCTAGCCATAAAAAGAACAAAGGAGGAGTATAAATTTCGGGCAGATCTCTAATGAAATTGTAAGGAAAATTCTTAACTATAGAAATAGTTTTGAATAGTCTCATGGATGAACACCTGCTTTTTTCGCTTCCTTTAGTAATTGATCATCTAGACTTGAAGACACTCCTTAGCCAAGAACAAGTTGTCCATAAAAACTCTGTTCTACTTCATCGTTCCCAATAACCTTAACATTTAAAGCTCTTTCTTGCCCAAGCTGCTCAACAATCGATCTGTAATATGTCAACATAAAGACGAAAACGATGAGAAAAGGTTTTTTTGTGCTATACGGAATACATAAAGCAAACAACGTCCTCAGAGGTAAGCGTTCTGACAGCAGAAGCTTAATTATTGCATTTTTTCTGTCAACAAATTAATCTAAAGTTCAGCAACTTGGAATGAAATTATCAAAACTTTATTTCAAAGGATTTATTACAAGCAACAAATGATATCATGTTCAAGATACATTATGACCTTCTCTTGCAGCACACTCTTTACAAAGCCGCCTTTCTCGTTGGTAGGCAGTGAAGTAGACCAACCAATCTAAAAATATACAGATAACCCATTATGTATAAAAGCGAGAGAATTGATGGTTAAGTGGTCAAAATTGATGATCACAACAAGAAGGGAAATTTTACTCGGTTAAAAAACAAAATCAACATGCTCTCCTCATCGCCCGCACCCTTCTTGGAAAAAAATTCACATTAGACACTTGAGATGGTGAATGGAATTATAAAAAGAGTTTAATGTAACGGGTCACTCGTATCAATAAATAGAAATAAGAGTAAAACTGAAATGGTTAAATCATGTTTGCAACAATCTAAAGGAAAATTAGATTGTGTATTTGATATAGAAATAGAATAGTTTGTGTATCCTGCAAACAAGAACAAAAGGCTATTGTGGAAACATACACATGGAAATAGAAATGGTTAAGTCCAGTTATCATATTTCAATAAGTCTGAGTAAACTGGTTCAAGCCAATATGCACAGTCAAGGCCAAGCTTCTCAAATGCTGGTACCATGGTAGGACAATCATCAACAAATTAAATTAATCACATGACTTAAAAAGAACTTCTGGATACTAAAAGTTTCAGGATCCTTCTGAATAATGAAGATTAAGTTAATCAATCTGCCGCACCAACATTGAAAGCCTGGTGATTTTATGACCTATATGCATCAATCATTACCCTAAAAATAACAGGAAAAGATTTATTATTTTTTTTGTTTTTAAATAACAAAAAGCTGCTATTAGGTGATAGAGTTTCGCATCTTGAAGGAGGTGCCTCGTCTTTTTTTCCTGAGAGTTCACTGTCCAGATTATACTGTGATCTGATTTCTGATCGATTTGTGTAATCGAATACTGTTTGCATTGATTTTAATAATCCATACAGAATTTATCAAAACCCTAACGAAAACCGTTCGAAAGATGATGAATATTCGATAAATCCGCAATTACATACTTAAGGAGATAAAGGCAAACCAGAGAAGAACCTGATCCACTATAGCTAACGAAGAAATGGAAGAATCAGATAGGGTTGAGGAGTTGGAAGAGATTATGCTTAGGATCGGAGTTCATGCCTACGATGATGATCAGAGGGATGAATCCGTAATGAGTCGCAACCTTCGCCTTCTTCAATGTCCAATTGGTCCATTCCTTTGCCACCTGAAACTTCGATTGTGGATCTAAGGAAGAAGATGACCCCTTTGAAGCTTATCCCTTTGGTTTAAGCTTCGACGAAACCCTAGACGCCATTGATTTTAAGCTCGGAGCTCTTGGAATCTCTCTGTGTCGCTTCTCGTAGGGTTTACACCGACACACCTTGTCTTCGCCGCCCGCCGCCCGCCCGTTTCCCTTTTAGTATCTTGGGCCTTCCAACGGTTTCTTCACCTAAAGATCGTGCGGGGGAGGGAGAGAGATCGTGTGGGGGAGGGAGAGATCGTGGGAGAGAAGTGAATCTGACGTGGAACAATGAGAATCGAGAATGGCTGAGAAGTCAGAGATTTTACAGACTTTTAATATATAGATTTCTTACAAAATTTATAGTTATCATTTAATTCACCTATGGAGGTTATTGTTTCTATAATTAAAACTTATATTAATTTGACTATAGAATATAATTATTGTGTGTATATATATACACACACTAACATCTCCAAAAACATAACAAAATGAACAAGGGTATGCTTTATATGATCGGTAATTGATTATATAAAATAAAAATTTGGATTGGGTTACTGTTATTTTCTATCAATACAAATTGTCTTTGACGCAAGTCTACTTGAATCTGGTAGCTGTTAGCACATGTGTATTGCACATGTATGTGGGGCACATGTGCATTGCACATGTTTTTATTAAAAAAATCCTACATTGGAATTCGAAGCATTAAATGAACATTATATAAGTGATCATGCAATTAATACTTTCAAATGCTCATATGATGGATAATGGGCATGCGTGTATATGCACATATACACACATATATACATATATAAATGTCAAAGATGGGCCTTGGGCCTTGGGGCTCTTGGTTGGAGCGGGCCAAAATTTTTTTCGACTTTGGTTTTTCGGTCAAAACAAAGCGACCGTTCACCGAACCATTGCATCCGTTCGCCGAACCATTGCACCCATTCGAAGCACGCTCCACACGCTCTAGACACATCCGTAGGTTGCGTTCGTAGGGTCGCGTTTGTTGCTTGCACCCCAAGAAATCTATATACATGACCATATGATCAATCGAAAAAGTATCAATCAAAATTCATTCTAATCCCGTAAATCTTTCTGAGAAAAACAGAGTACATTCAACAAGAGATAATTCTCTTGCGATCGCTGAATCCTCAAGACAGAATAGAGAGAAAATTTCTGTCTTAGGACACTGCAACCGCAGGCCTCGATCATCTCCAACTTCTGGTATTTTAAATTGTTGTTTTTCCAATTCAATATAGTTTAATATTCTTTATAATTTGTGTATTGTATAACATCTGAATTGATTTGGTTCTAACAATCTAAGACATAAATCTTGTGATGGATCAAACAATGTCGGGTGTGAAAAACAACCATGTTGAAAAGCT
>CM071869.1:29065517-29117560 GCA_036759665.1 Gynandropsis gynandra
CAGGGGATCGTGATGAATATATCTCTACCGGGGCATACATTGTCTACATCAGCAGCCATCCAATTTCATGGTCCTCGAGGAAGCAGAAGTTCACAGCCCGCTCATCCACAGAAGCGGAATATCGTTCTATAGCGGATACCGCCGCCGAACTTCGCTGGATTACTTCTCTCTTGACGGAACTTGGAGTGCCTATGCCTGAACCCCCGGTAATATACTGTGACAACATTGGTGCCACATATCTGAGTGCAAATCCTGTCTTCCATTCTCACATGAAGCATCTTGCCTTGGATTATCACTTTGTTCGGCAACAAGTCCAAGGCGACATCCTTAGAGTATCTCATGTTAGCTCGGCTGATCAGCTTGCGGATTTGCTCACAAAACCCCTATCTTGTCAACCGTTCGTGTCACTTTGTCACAAGATTCGAATCACCGATGGTGCTCCATCTTGAGGGGGCATATAAGAAGTAAGGGTATTTATGTAATTTCTCATACTATTAGGGTTTTCTATCTTTCTACTTCTTGTATCTACCTCTGCCCGATCGGGCACACTGAAGACACCCGATCGGGTGCTCCACTTCTTGTATCTACATATACAATTGTATTTGGTTTTGAGGATTCAATAAGACAAATCATATCAATTTACACACAATACTCTGTAACGTTGAAGCTTGATTCCTTGTTGAATATCAATTTTACATCCAATATCCCTTTCAGATATCTCATCACCCATTTAACTGCTAACCAATGTTCTTTACCTGGTTTGCACATGAAACCACTGATAAAACCAATTGCATATGCCAAGTCTGGACGAGTTCTAATCATGACATACATAAGATTACCAACTGCACTCTGATAAGTTGTTGAATCAACTTCCCCACATTCAGCTTCATCTTCAACTGATTTCAACTTAAAATGTGCTCCTATTGGCGTATTAACTGTGTTTGAGTCTGTCATCCCAAAAACTTCAAACACCCTTCTGAGATAACCTTCTTGAGACAGAGTTAAGATATCCTTCCTTATGTCTCTCTGTATTTCCATCCCTAGTATCTTTTTGGCATGTCCGAGATCTTTCATCTCAAACTATTTGCTCATCAGATCCTTTAACCTTTTGATTTCTTTCATACTCTTTGAAGCTATCAACATATCATCTACATACAAGACTAGATATATAAAATCACTCTCACTAAGATGCTTGAAATAGACAGATGTATCAAACTTGCTTCTGCAAAATCCTATAAACTCATCAAATATCATATTCCATTGTCGAGGTGACTGCTTCAAGCCATATAGACTTTTTAAGAAGATAAACCTTGTTTTCGTTTCCCTTGACTACAAAACATTATGGTTGATGCATTACAATTTCTTCATCTAACTTTCCATAAAGGAGTGCCGTTTTGATATCAAGTTGTGCAAGTTCTAAGTCAAAAGAAGCCACCAATGACAATAGTATACAAATGGAAATGTGTTTAACTACAGGGGAAAATAACTCTTGATAATCAATACCTTCAACTTGAAAATAGCCTTTTGCAACTAATCTCACTTTGAACCTTGCTTTCTGTATCCCTAGAATTCCTGATTTTCGTTTGAAAATCCATTTACAGCCCACAATCCTCTTCTTTTCTGGTATATCTATTAGAACCCATGTTAAATTTTTCAGATTAGATACCATGTCTTCATCCACTGCCCTTTTCTATTTAGGCCAATCTCTGCTTTTCTTTGCATCTTTGACTGTTCTTGGTTCTTCTATTTCAAACTGCTCTCCTACATGCAATGCAAAAGCTACTATCTTAGATTCTGAATATCGCGAAGGAGGATTGATAGTCATTTGACTTTTATCTTTGGCCAACAAATAGTCTTGCAAACTATGATGATATTCTTCTTGATGATATATATTATTTGACTATGTAATTCTGTCTTGTGAATAATCATCTTGTACTGATCCAGTTTCTGTTTTATTTCTTGATGTCTCGGTGCAAGATTCTTTGTTAGCTCCACCTTCATCCTATAATTATTTATTAGGAATATGTATCTCATAAGGAATACTCATGGTTTCACCCACTCCTTTCCTTTGGTCTTTGTCTGAGAGCTTTCCATCTGGTGTCTTTTGATCCTTGAATACCTTTTTTTCTTGAAAAATTACACCCCTGCTCACAATACACTTCCTTTTCTCATGTATTCAGACTTTGTAACCTTTAATGCCTTCTGGATATCCTAAAAATGCACATTTCTTTGCTCGAGGTTTCAGATTACCTTGATCTGTATGTATAAAGGCGATGGATCCAAAATTTCTTAAATGTGAGTAAGATGGTTTCTTTCCTATCTAACGCTCTTCTGGTATTTCACAGTTTATAGCTTTAGAGGGACTTCGATTTATGAGATAAACTGAAGTCATTGCTGCTTCTGCCAAAATGCTTCTCCAAGACCAGATTCTTCTAAGAGACATCTAACCTTATCCATGACCGTACGATTCATTCTTTCAGTTATCCTATTCTGTTGTGGCGTGTATGTGCATGTTCTATGTCTAAATATGCCCCTCGACTTGCACGACTCGTCATAGTTCTTGTTACAAAACTCCATTCCGTTATCGGTTCTAAGGTTTTTGATTTTCTTGCCTGTTTGGTTTTCTACGAGCATCTTCCATTCCTTGGATTTGCTTAATGCTTCATCTTTTGTTTTGATGGCATAAATCCACACCTTCCTGATGTAGTCATCCATAAGATATAGAAAATACTGTTATTTTGATAAGGATGGAGTTACATTTTGAGAACCCCACAAATCAGAATGAACACACTCTTCACAGAATTCTAGTTTCCAAGAACACACTCTTCACAGAATTCTAGTTTCCCAATCTTTTTCTCATCAATCACACCTTTGTTGGCTAATATTTGCATTCTTTTGATGCTCATATGGCCTAATCTCCGATGCCACAAGTCTGATTCTGATTCTGAAATTTGGTTTACAGAACCAATAATAGTTGTACCACAAAGAACATATAAGCCGCCTTCTAATTTTCCTTTCATAACCACTAAAGCTCCTTTGAATATCCTCATAATACCATTTTCAAATGTGTAATTATATCCATTTTGGTCTAGAATACCAAGAGATATAAGATTTCTCTTTAATCCTAGGATATATCTCATTTATTGCAGACTTTTCTCAGAACCATCATGAAGTTTAAATCTTACATTTCTGATTCCTTGAATGTCACAGGTTTGGTTATTTCTCATAAGAACTTTTCCCTCATTGTACTCTTGTAAAGACTCAAACCATTCATTCCTTTGAGTAATGTGTAATGTGTAATTTGAATCTAAGATCCATTGATTTTTAGGATTTTCATCTGTAAGTACCTCTGATTCATGATCATTGTTAACAACTGCAATAGTTCCACCTTGCTCTGAAGTATGCCCAGTTTCTGAAACCTTCTTCTTTAATTTACAATCTCTTTTGAAGTGTCCCTTTTTTCCACAATACGAGCAACCTGTACCATTCTTTCCTTTTGATTTAGACTGAGACCTTGACTTGTTCATTCCTTTGTGACTCTCCGTCTTTTCTGTCCTACCTCTAGAAACCTATCCTTCTACAACACCTTTATGTCCTTTGGTGGCAAATTCCAACTCTTTGCACTTGGTTGCGCTTGTGACTTCATCAAGTGTTTTGTTTTTCTTTCGACTATACTTTAAAGTATTATTTAACTACTCATATTGGTCTGATAGTGAGTTCAGTAAGATTAATACCTGATCTTCTTCTGAAACTTCCAGTTTTAAGTTTGCAAAATCATTCACCAGCTTCTTGAAGGAATCTACATTTTCTTCAATTATTTTTGAAGAATCCATCCTGAACCCCATCAATCTTTGCTTCAAATACATTTTATTTGGCAAAGATTTGTGCAAAAACTCTTCTTTTAGTGCTCTCCATATCCCTGCTACTGTTAGCTCATTTCTCACTTTCCTTTTGATTGAGTCTGATAGACATAGAAATATTAAATTTCTGACTCTGTGACTTTTTTGGTATTTCGTTTCCAAAGTTCCTTTGCTTTCTAGTTGTTTATGAACCTTGTTATCTTCTTCTTCGATCTTTAAACTCTTGTCATCTCCTTCTTCATTTTCTTAAAGATCATATGCTTCATTTAGCGTGTCATGGAGTCTCATAATCTCCAAATTTGCTAAAACTGTATCCTTCCATAACGAGAAATCACCCTTCCCATCATACCGTTCTACATCCAGCTTGTACGTCATCATCTTTCCAAGCACGGATTCCTCAATAAGCATAAAAGAATCCTAAAAGCGGCTCCGAATTTACCTATTCGTGACTACGCTTGTTGAGCTTCAAATCTTTCGAACTGCGTCGAAGATTTGTCCAGCAACAAATGTCCTAATTCGCGACCGTGCTCTAATACCAATTGTTGCTGATAACTTACGATAAATGTAAAACAATATATTTGTGCAAGATTTGGATACAACAATGAAACACAAATTCACTCTGTTTCTTGGACTATAAAACAAGTAATGCAGAACCAATAACAAGAATAATAGAGATGATGAAGACACACGATTTATGAGTTCAGTCACGATCAAAATGATCGAACCTACGTCTCAGGAGGATCAAGGTGATCCTAGGTCTGAATAGCTTATTGAGTTTTACAGAGAATCGATGCTCATAACCTTGAGCCTGATTCTCTTTTTCTCGAATCTTTTTAAAGATTCACTCACTCACCAAATACAAATAAAAGAAAATGAGAAAAATGATTTCATCCATCTCTCAACAACTCTTGGTTCTTTATATAGAATACAAGAACCAAGAAAAAGACTAACCCATTCACTAATAACTTCCTAACGGTTTTCATAAGAAATACAAGAAAATAGCACATGCTTCTCTTTATACTTGTTTAACAGCCGAACAACTTAAAGTCCACCTTCTTTGAAGAGTTGATGATTTTTTTTTTCAAAATGAAGATACATACATATGATATAAGATGTACATTTGGTATCATCCACTCATCATTTAAAATAATGTTGAATGTTTACTAAAGGCTAATTTATCATGATAAATCTCATTCTTAATTTGAATGTTTACTGTTGCACATTTAAAGTAATTTTCAAAATTTAAAAATTAATAAAAAATTATAATTTAAGAAATTCTAAAATATCTAAATTTGACCTTTCAATGAAGAAAAAAGTTACATGATTTTATTATTTGGAAGTGAGGAAGAAAATTCATTTTCACAAAAAGATAATCTCAAAATTTAAAATTGAATCTAAAATTTGTCCATAAATTTGGGGATAACAAAAAATTTATCCATAATTTTTAAGATGGACAAAAAATTTTCTTAAAAATTATGGATAAATTAGATATATATATAAATAGATAAAAAAATTTGTTTATAAATTTCGGCATAAATCGAAATTTCGTCATTTTTCCGTATACAATTTAAAGATAAACAATCCATAAAAAGAGAGCAATGCATGTATCTAAGTACCATACACCGTCGATAATAAGGTCCCACTGACCTATCCACCATATTAGTCGCAAGATCCACCAATACAAGCCTCCCGATACAACACTCAAAAGATCTCACTAAATCCTAACCGACATGACATGTGCTCGCCTAGTTTTATTGGACTTAACATATCCGCGACAATGGCAATATATCCACCAAACTAATTTTATCGAATTTATTGCTCGTATGATCCCACTGGTTTCCTAAAACGTCGTACTATTATTGTCTTTGATCCAATATTCCTCATGCATAGCATTCACCATGCACACTCTCATCGATTTTCTATTCTCATAGGAACATTCCGCCCAACTTCGACCCTCGCTAGTCCACCTCATATTTCGAAGTTAACCTGACTTTATCCACATTCTATGAAGTATTGGAGATCTTTGAAAGGTCTAGAATTCATTCTTGCAAATCTTATTTGAATGACTGATAAAAAAAACTCAACTGTAACCGCAAAAATCGATTCAACGAGGGAACACTTGGTTTGAGTAGTGACCTGCTAAACCGAACATTCATTTAACCTAACAAATTCTTTGTCGATGAAATGCTCGGGTATCGAGGAAAAAAGCTGGGCCCGAGCAAAAAAAATGTTCGGCCAAAATTTTTACCCGAGACACAATTGTTGATCGAAAAATTTATATTTCTCACCATCTTTTGGGTTGGAATGCTCAATCGAATGGAAAAGGTGCTCGATTGAACATTATAACAAAAATAGTCCAAACTAATTTTTTTGACGAGATTCAAATTTCATGGTTCGTCTCTTTTTCACCCTTAGATTCTAAATATATTCACTCATCACATAAAAAAATTATCGTATAATTTGAACATAAACATACCATCATTTTCGTGAATTTTTTTATGATCATAAGAAATTCTCACAACACAACTGTGATGAATTATACGATGTGGATCTCAACTTTGGTTTATCTGGCAATACAATGTATCACCGCTACGAATGTCTTCTCCTTTCTCCTCTCCTTTTTCTGCTTTGTTGCCCACTACCGGAGAATGCCTTCTCCTCACTCTTGACACACGTCTCGTCCATTTTCATGCATTCATGTTGGGTTTCATTAATAAATATTATTTATTTATTGGAAATTAAATCTTGTTTATTCATTATTATTAAATAAATATTATATATGAATATATACAATATTTATTTCAGTTATATAGGTATTACACCGTTCTAAAAATGTTATAATATTTACGGACAAAGTGTCAATAAAAACATCCATTCCTAATTTTTTTTTTTCAAAAGTGAATAATAAATATTTGAATACAAGTAAGTTTTTATTTATTTTTTATATATATATTAACCAATTGAATATATATATGTATATATATATATACAAATATGATATACTGATATACTGTATCTTAATCTAAAATAAAAAATGAAATAATTTATTTCTGCTAAAAAATTGAGTCGAAACATCCAAAAAATTTTATAATGACATAGCTTTAAAAATAGTAAAAATTCATTACAATTCCATAACTTATCCCCAATTTATTAACAAATACATAACTGTTTTTGTTATATTTATATTTATATTCATAAATTTGTCATTTACTTTATAATAATTTATTATCTTACTAAGTTTTTTTTTTATTTTAATACATCAACTCTGCGGCAGTTGATTTCGAACTCAAAATTAAAAAAAACCGTTTTAAAAATATATAAAATAAAAAATAAAACACTTTAAAAAACAATCACAGATAAAATACATTTTTTCAAACTTAAACAACTACACAATATACGATTTCAATTAAAACGAATAAAAAAACCTAACCCTTTCCAAACCCAAAATCTCTAAACATCTAACTGGAGATACTCACTTTTATTTAAATTAAAATATATTATGAAATAATTATTATCTGAATGTCTTTTGAGATTCTAAACTCTTCGTATTTTGTCCATCATTAATTCTATGTGATTATGACAATTCTATCTATTTATCTACATTGTTTTGTCTCTTCATCTATCCTTGTAAGCCTATAAATAGAGGCAACTTCATTTGTAAATGTACACTTGAGAATCATTCTTCAATAAGAATTATCTCCTCCTCTCTCCTGCTCTCTTCTCTTAATATTGTTCTATTTCTTTTACAATAAAATATAATTTTTTATCTTCCCCAAACACCAAAATAATAGAAATCAAAATAATAGAAATCCTATGTAATCATACCAAAAATACGTATATATATATATATATTCATATACACTATAGTGATGTAAATAAGTGATTAAACGACAAGAATAACAAGATAAAATATCAATATTACAAGTAATTTTTTTAGTTTTATTTATTTTGGTAAACTTTTTTATTTTCATTCACAAGAGGTTTTAATTTGCTGTTAAAAATGGGAAAATTTTGATATGAATATATATATATATTATGACGTATACTAATTAAAGCACAGTGTTTGTGGCATTATGTGAAAAAAATACAAATTAAATTAATTTTGGGGATGGGGACATTAATATTAAAAGCTCTTGTGTATATTTTTTTTTTTTTTGAAGATGGTGCCAAGGAGTCACCTTTTTAATAATATTCTTGGAAGCCAACGACGCATTTGATGCATGTGTAGTTGGATAAGTATTGCTGGACAATACCATCCTCACATATTATATTAAATTATTATTTTATCATACCAATTTTTATGATCTATTTAATTTCTACAGTATATATAAATGTTCAAGATTTAAGAGAAAATGGTAAGCGAGGAATTTAAAAATTTCTTTGATAAAAATTAGAGATTAAGGTATATTTTGCTAGATTCTTTATTTATGATTTTACAAATTTGACAAATTATCCGATTGGTTTGAAGATTTATTCTAAAAAAACTTTCAATTTCATCCATTGTTTTAATCAGTTAAATTCCTATTAACGTCTATATTAAATACTCAACATTAATTTAATAAAAAGAGTTAATTTTATCAAATTTGATGGCATTACATTTTTTTTACAGAATGGAAAACCGAATATTACAATTAGCTGAAAAAATAAGAATCATATTACATAATAAATAATAAATTTTTAAGATTATATGATATATTACTAAAAATTTATCTGTTGAGCTATATATAAATAGAGAGTTTTGGTTCTTCAATTTTTTAAATTTATAATAAAAATGACGACGTAATCGTCTCAATAAGGAATAAAACAGTCCAATAATAAAAAGGGAGGTTTTTTCTATCTCTGGTGTTGTCACGTCAGCGTGGAAGAAAAATTCCCCTCAACTTTGCTTTCACACCAGACACGAATTCTCCACAGATTCATCTCCCTCTCTCTCTCTACGTAACTCTTCGCCTCCTCCCGATTTTTCCACAGAAACATCCCCTTTCTGCATGACTATTCACCTTATTCGTTCTCGATTTGCTGTTCCTACGCCTCGCCCTCCTTCGCCTCTTGCCGCGAGTCTCTTTGCCTTCTTCACTCCTGGATTCGTTGTACCTGCGCCCCCACCCTCCTCCTTAAATCAAAGTTCAAGTTTCCTTCATTTCACAATTGCCCGATTTATTCCTAGATACATCACCAATCCAACATACGTTTTTCTCAGTTCCTTGAAGCAAGCGAAGCGTCTGCTTCTACGAAGCGAATCGCAAAGGGACCAGTGGGAAGAAAAGATTAAATGTGGATGATGGTTTTGTATTGGTTGTTAAGGCCGAGGGGAGTAAAGGGTTTTTGAGTTTGCGGTCGGGTAAGAAAGTTGCTAAGAGGGTTGTGAGAAATGGTGTTTGTTTTATTGAAAGTGATTGCTAAAAAAATGGAAAACGAAAGTAGAGGAAGTGAGAAACTAGAGATTGAATCCGATGAGTTGAGTTTTCAGATTGAAGCGAAGAATTTGGGTGGAAATGTTAGAAAAATGGTGGAGGATGAGAAGAAAAGAGAAGAGGTGGCAAATGTTCATGTATTTGATGACATTAGAGAGGCTAATTTCGGTGAATCTCGTGTATATACTAATGCCTTGAGGGACATAACATCAGTAAGTATGAAGAGACGAATGAGGGTTTTCGGAGATTTGATAGAACAAAAGATTGTGACTGTCGATAAATCAGAAAACATTGAGATTGCTGAGCTTTGTGGAGATTATGTAGTGGCAATAGAGATTTGGGATTTGAATCACATTTTGATAGTCTAGGGGATAATGTTGATAGAATTGTCAAAAGCAAGAAGGGAAAGACAGTGATGCTCGAAGGGAATGGTAATGGTTCTGTTAGTGAACGAGCTGTAGGGAATTCTGTTGAAGTTTCTTATGCGGAAAATGGGATATTGGATAACATAAATAAGACAGAACGAAGGCTAGAAGATCTAAGCGGAGATGTGGATACGAAGGAAAAATGTACGGCTCTTTACGATAAACCAAGTAGCTCAAGGGGTAGAAGGAGATATGCAAGAGAAGAGAAGGGTAAAGGTATTATCATAGATATTGTATCTTTGCCAGATAGTGACGAGATCACTGGAGTTGGTGTGGAGATGGAGATCAAGAGTTCAAAGAATGTTGTAGTAATGCATGATGTCCTTGTAATGGAGGTGAATGCAGTGGTTGATATGGGGCAAACAAAGAATACAAGAAGCAATGAAAGGAGAATTCAAGGTGGAAATGAGAGAAAAATGAATTAAGAACTGAGTAGTTTCATGAAATTGCAAAGATAAATGCAGTTCGATTTGCTTATTTGATGCTCAAGAGGAGGAAGAAGATGCCTTTTCTGATAAAGAGGTAGAACATCAAGCTGAAGATTGGCCTGGTCCCTTTTCTACTGCCATAAAAATAATTAAAGACCGGGAGGACAACACTGATCTGCATATTAGTACTTCTCTCCCCAATAAAGCAGAATCTTCAACATTGATTTGGGTTCCTAGAAGAGATAATAGTTTAATTCCTCAAAAGCGTTTGGCTCCATCTCTACAAGCACTGTTCACGAAAATTCTTGCCAAGAATGTTGATGCAATAACTTCACTTGATTATGTCCCAGATGCATTCATGCACAAACTTTGTCAATTGTTGTGTGATTCAAGGAGAATGAATGCATATTTCCTTGATCTTATTGTTCGTGGATCTCCATTTGGTATTCATCTACCAGATTGCTCGTGTCTGACTGAGGAAGAGTTCACTGAATGTTTTAAGAACTGTGATACTAGCAACTTGACGGTACTATCTTTTATCCTATTTTATCATAATGTTCTACTAAATGTTAAGTATTTCTTACTAAACTTGGGATTACCACAAAAAGGAGATAAATTTTCTTAGCATGTGAAAATTAATTTGTTTGCATGTATATTATGATAAACGTTCATAGTCCATCACCATTTAATCCGTGATATTTGAAACAGGTACTCCAACTTGACCAATGTGGGCGTTGTTTGCCAGATTACATATTACTCCCCACCTTAGCGAGGTCCCTAAATAATTTGCTCGTATTATCATCCATTTCTTTAAATGGTGCATATCGGCTTACTGATGTTAGGCTACGTGCACTCATTACTGCTGCTCCTGGGATTAGATTGATAAATCTCAACCAGTGCTCTCTCCTAACTTTCGCTAGCATTGAGATATTATCTGATTCTTTGGGATCAATTTTTAAAGAACTATACATCAACGATTGTCAAAGCATTGATCCGAAGCTTATATATTCTGCCGGCTTTAATCAAGCTTGAAAACTTGGAAGTACTCTCCCTTGCTGGTTTTCCTTTGTTAAGGGATCAGATTGTGAGGGACTTTGTTACGGCTAGAGGGAAGAATCTGAAGCGACTATTTTTGGTCAATTGCGGGTTTGTCTTCATTTTCTCTAGTTTTATCTTCTATCTGTTATCTGTACTTTCCGTAATTGGTATTTGTGATTTGATGCAGAAAATTATGTACAACAATTAAAAAAAATACAAATTGTTTCCAGTTTTTCCATCACGTCTTTATTGATACATAATTATAGGAAGATCTCCAAAAAAATCAGCAATGGTAGAGGCGAGAGAGGAAGCAGGGGTTTCACCACTCTTACCAAGTTATTCGTTGAGATCATGAATGAGTTATTTCAGGTCGTGAATGTCCACTTTTGGATTAGGATTGTTTTGGTCACTACAGGTTCATTTTAATGTTCTTTCTTTGATCCATTAATGGGTTCTTTTCTTTTTTCATTTCCATTGCAAAAATATATGAGCCCATTCATTGGTTCTTGGATTTTTTTTGTGATGCAGATCAATTCGTCGAGCGGCAGAAGAAAATCGTAAGATGAGGTGAAGTTCGCGTGGAGAAGATGGGTCGAGAAAGGAAGACATTTATGTTTATGAAGCTGCAAAATTCCCACCATGAACATGTAAACAAATATCATGAGACTTCTTGAACATTTTCATGTGCTAAACCAAACTTATGTAGTTTGGTGTATTAAAAGCTAATTAAGGAGTGTTCTAGCTAAAATTTAAGTTCTCTCACCTGCTTATGGAAATTCTGATTTATGTGTTTTAATACATGTCCTTTTTGTCTATATATGCTCATCAAATAGTTGGGATTTCACTGATATATACCTCCTATGATTTCGTTTGCAGATATTTTGTGCATAATGCAGTTCACGAGAAGCCTTCGTAGATAATGATATCATACTTTGTGATGGCACAAGAATGTTGCAATACTTCTCATTGGTCGTATACTTCTAAGTTTTGGTGTTGGATTCGCCAATCAGGTAATTAAAAGTTCGTAAATGTTTGATTTTTAAATGCAAATAAATACTACAAAAAACATATGTTATTTCTACGGATCAAATCCATTGGAAATGATAATTTTTCCATTTGTAATCAATCATTTCCAGCTTAGTGGTTATATACAAATGCTGAGCTCGGTGATGTTGGGCTATGAGCTGTGGGTTTCTGGACATCTTTGGGTATACTGGGAATGATTAGCAGCTATAAAATCCAGGGTTATGGTGAGGTTGGGAGATCTAGGAAAACTTCGTCTCAACGTTCACGTACAGATGTTGAGCTCACCACGATGTTAGGCTATGAATTATGGGTTCTCATATTCATTAAGCATGCTTATGCTAGGTATTGTGTAACATTTTCTTTCTATTTTGAGTTAGCAATAGATATGATTATTGTGAAATTAGGTACGTAGGTAACATTAGTGATCTATTCTGATTCATGCCTTCTTATTTAGGGGATGAAATTAACGATGAATCATCTTTATATTGAGTTCATTGGGAAATAAGGTTCGCATGTCACATTAATGATCTATTCTGATTTATATCTTCTTCTTCAATGGATGGAACATATGGCGAATCATCTTTATATTGAGACTTGTGATTCTGTGCTAATCGAGTTCATCATGTTTTGCTTCTGTTTTCATAATGTCGAATCTGGAAATATGGGATGACCAGTTCTATATGGAAGATGGGTGCATCAGAGTCTTAAGCCGAAGAATATGGCTACTTGGCATTGTCATTCTAATTTTATTTTGATTTTGATAAATATTAGTTTGTTGTTTTCCTCAACACTTTCGAGTTCTATTCTAATCGAGATCATCAGGTTTGACAATTGTGTTCATCATGCACAAACCGAAATATGGATGCTCAGTTCTATATGGAAGATGGATGCGGTCATATAATCATCATGTTGTTATTGAAATATAAACTTAAACACCATCTCACCATTAAAGCTACCTTAGAAGGTGTTACTGTGCTTCAGTATGGTGCTCGTGCTTTAAACGAAGGTGGCTTCTAGGTGAGTCCCCTAGATAAAAAAAAACACTATACTCGAATAGTAGGCTCAATTATGTTTTTCTTCTGACATTCAAACAACGATGCTAATTAACTTACAGTCTATTCCATATCCAGTTTTTCCTGGAGGAACAATCATTGGATGTTCAGCCGGTTTTCTGAATGTGCCCAAGATAAAGGGAACTCACACTGCCATGAAATCAGGTGTCAATCCTTCCATTTTTACTTGAGTTTATTATCATTTATATCATATATGATTTTTATAATCATTTATATATAACATGAACAGAGTGTATTTGTTTTTATATTCCGGTTGGTACCCTAATATCAGCAGTGTCTCACCACTCACAGGAATGTTAGCAGCTGAAGCTGCATTCAGTGCAATTCATGAAGGTTTAAAAATGAATACTTATTGGGATAACCTGAGGAATTCATGGGTGTGGAAAGAACTTTACGCAGCTCGAAACTATCATTCGTTTTGTAATATTCTGTATCATGTTATTCATATGTACTATTCAACCAATGGGTTAAATGATCTTGACTATATCATGATAAATCAGATTGTATTCTATCAGATTCATCATTCTTTGTAGATGTTTCAGTTTATCTTTGCAGGCATTCGAGTATGGATTATTACCAGGATCGGTCATAAGCATCATGGAACCGTTAAAACCTCACCCTTTAATTGTTGTAACCTGAATTCTCATCCATAATTAGATAGAGGAAGGAAAGATGTTTGAACAAGTATCATTCTTTTGCAGCTTGCTCAGCTACACACTCCTATCGAGTATCCAACACTAGATGACAATTATCTTTCAACGTTGCAACTTCTTTATACAGGTTTCTACTCTGACACCCCTCTGCACATACGTACTGACTTGCTTACTGTAAACTGTGAATGGAGTTCGATCGGGCCAAAGGGTCGACAAGAGTGGTGTCTTTATTTTCGATATATGATCTTGATTATGATGATGATGATGATGATGATGATGTAGGAGTAACACCAATCATGATCATGACCAACCATCTCACCTACGTCTAAAGGAACATAAGAAACATGAAAACGTGAACTTGCGGGAATACGCAACACCAGAATCACGTTATTGCCCAACCTGTGTATACGAGTAACAAACTGGGAGACTTTTCTCTTTCTAACACCCTCCATTGACATGTTTTGATTTTGGTTGAGGAAATGAATCATAATTGTCGTTTTTTTTTCTTTGAAACAACAAAGGTATGTGGCTGATGAGGATGGTAAGGCGAAGCTATATGTGAATGCTCAAAACTATTTACACTGTAAGATAAAAAGTTAATTCAGATTGGTAATGAATTAAATTTGTAAAGACTTGAACTTTATCATGTTTTCATGTGTTTTGTGTTCATGTTTGAAGGTATGCGACATCAAAGATCCAAAGCAGAACATTGAATGGTCTCTGCCTGAAGGTGGTGGATGCCCTTCTTATTCCCTTATGTAGACTCTTTGGTGTATAATCCATTTTCTCTAGATTTAATAAAATATTTTGTTTAATAATGAGATAAGTCTAAGATAAAAAGTTTCTTTTTTTCTTATTTTATAGTGAAAAGGTATTTAAATATCATTTTTTTATATTAATCAACATATTTTTTCCAAAAATATTGATGACGAACTATTGAAATATAATAAAATATAGTTTCATAATTCCTTTTATAGAAAATATGAAAAGAACAAAATTTTGTTGGATAAAATAGAATCATAATCTTTATTAGATAAAAATTGATAGTTATTCCAATTTGTATTAATTGATTATAAATCATATATATAAGGGATGATTAGAGTCCGCCAGTCGGTGGGTAGAAAAAAAATAAGATTGCTTACGTTTGGGTTTGAGTTTCATTTTTTATAAGAATGTATTGAGATTATATCTCAACTATTTCTTGAAAATGATTAAACAAATGGTTAGTGTGATAATTTTTCATAATTCTTTACACTCTTTTTAAACGTAAAAAAAGGTTTTTAAAGAGAATGAAAGTCTTGTCGAAAAATGGTTCACATTTCTATAATAACTTTTTCAAGTTGTATATATATGTATAGTATTTGATAATAGTAAAATTTTAAATAATATTAAAATGTACATTTATCGAAGATTCGCAATGATTTAAAAGTATATGTACTTTTTTCTAGAAAAAGCCATGTTCATTTTATTACATCCTATTCATACAAAACAGAATAATAAAATTACATTTTTTCTATAATTTTAGTCACATAAAAGATAGTAGTCAAATTGATAAGAAATTTTAAAATTATTTTTTTATCATTGAAATTGATATTTGTTTATAAAATTCTATGAATAAATATTATTTTTCAAAATTTATATAAATTTTTTGTTATTATATCAATATAATATGTAATTATATATAAATATAAGTTTCAAGAATTGAAAATTTTAAAACATTAAAGAAACTAACATAAATATATATGATATATTTATTTAGATGTATATTTTGGAATAATATTTTAATTAAAGAAAAATATTTTAAATAATGTAAGTTTAAATTTGGTTTTTAAGACCAAGTGAATATAATTAATTTTTTGTGGTTATAATCCGACATGTGAAATTAAACATTGAAAAATTACGATAAATCTTATAAATAGATTAAAAATATATCGAGAAAAATAATTGGTGGAACAAGGAAGAAAAAATTGTATTCCAAAGTAATGTCAGAAAACATATATACAACTCGCTTCTATAAATTAAACTTTCACATATCTCTTCTTATCATATTGTTATCTTATTTCCATATTAGTTATGTATTTAACTCCATTGAAATTTGTATTTTTACATGACGTTTATTTTGAAATAAAAATGTTTAGAATTTTTTTTGTACATTAGTGTTATGTTATAACATATAAGATTTCAAAAGATAAAATTAATGGTACATCAATGCGATAAAATTATTAGAAAACAAATACCAAATTATCAATTTGTTTACTTTGCTTGAACCATTTGCTTTCGAACCACTTCTTCCGCAATAATTTGTTTACTTTGCTTGAACTATTTAAAATTCGAAAAATAAGTATTAAAAATATCAATATGGGATAGACTTGCTATGTATTTTTGTTCAAATATTGCTCAAATGATTGTGAAGAAAATAACCATGATCGTAATAAGCGTTATTCCCATTATGATCAGTGTTATAAAAAAACTAAATTAACATTTATATTAATCAATATTTTGTCCAGTTTTATGTCGTTACGTAATTATCCTTTGTTAATGTATCAATTAGGTTTGTTAACACTTCGACCGTTTTGCTCTATAAACATCTACACCAATCAAAATCTAAAGACAATCAGAAAATTCAAACACAAATACTTAAATTATGTTTATACCTCAATAATTGTTTTTAATCATATAACGATAGGAAAAACAATCATGCAAAAAACTCATGTCGAACGCACGAATATCATCTAGGAATGTTTATTACTAAAAATATGGTTAATTGGAGAATGCTTTAATAAGAGAAGAACAAAATTATATTTGTTTTAGTTTAGAAGATTGGAATGTTCTCACGATGACAACGATCGTTTTCATTTTTATTTTTGCATTAAATTAATTCAAAGGGCAAGAGGGATTTAGATTTTCCAAAAATAATATTTTTTTATTCATATGCATTATTTTCTATAAACAACAATGAAAAGGAATATAATTTAGCGTCAATAAAGAACCAAAATAAGAAAAACTAAATTTGGAAAAAAAAATTTCAGATTCTTCTGCTATTTAATTGTTAACCAAGAAGTAAAATAAAAGTGGTATATGTAGCATATGATCACCTACTCATTATCTTTTTTTGTTCATCGAAACACGAATTATGCTTTTATATCTGCTTGGGAAAATATGTATATATACACCATAACATTCACGTTATAATTTTTGTTTGTAAAAAAAAATTGTGGAAAATAATTTTTATCGTAGTGAAGCAATGAGTAGTACGGAGTCGCTACGAAGAACATTATTTTCCTTTGCCGAGTTGAACTTGTGCTCTTCTTCTTCTTCTTCCATCTTATCCTAGATCGTCCTCTGCGACTTTAGACCTTAAAATCTTCATCGGGATCATCTCTCTCGTTTTCGATTTCGCAAATCTCTGTTGTTAGTGAAGCTTGTTACTTTGTCTATGGTAAAGATTTTTGAATTTTTCAGATTCGCATAATCGACTGGGTTCATGTATATTCACTCTTGGAATTTGGATTTTGAGCTTTGTAGCTGGTCAATTCGGAGTCAAATCGAGTTCAAAATTACCCCTTTTTTCTGGGGAAAATGTTGCTTGAGGGTTTTGTTTTTACATGGATTAAAGTTTCTGTTCGATCAGTTAGGAAGCTTTCTTGGCTTGATAGAACATCTCTCTCCTATATCCTCTATATGCGTGTGTGTCTATATATATATATATATATATATATATATTAATTTCGGCGTTGTTTCTTGGTGACCCTTTACTCAAAATCTTCTCTTTCCATGTCAAGTTGCTTCTGGGCATTGTGAAATTCTCGTTTTAAATGGATTTTCTCCCTACTTGCTGAAATTTCTTGCTTTCAAAATCCTTTATAATGGAGAAATGTGAAAAAAAAGCTTAAAGGTTCATGTTTCTCCGTGAGTCACATGCTCTTTTGCTGATTAATTCCTTTTTCCTTGCAGAAATATGCTCTTCACCCAATAATCTGATAAAGTTTAAGGTGAGAAAATTCAATCTATTTGCTTGATTTCGTTTGGTTTTTCCTCAGGTCGATCTGATTACGTCATTTGCTTGTTTGTTTGTGCTTGGACTTTGGTATATAAAGTGATTTTGTTGAAAATTCGTAGAGAGTTCTAGTTACGTAGAAATTATGATAATGGTGGTATGGCTCGTGAGCTGCTTCACCTTTATCTTATGAATTTAGTGGAGGAGGAAGGAGTTCAGCTGTTTTTGGTTGAACATTTATTAATTGCATCTCCTTGTTGCATTTTCGATGTTGGTTCATCCCCGCAGACTGCATTTCACCATATTTCCTTTACGAAATTTGGTGGCTGGTACATCTTGAGAATGTCTTTGTGAATTCTAACTGAAGCTTTTATTTCCTTTCTTTCAGATTTTGTCTTTGGATTCATAGATTTGTAAGCTCTGTAGAATGGGTTGTATTGCATCAACGCCGAAGGACTCTGGTGGGAACAGAAGAAAACCAGCAAGCATCGGAGAGGTTTCAGTATATGTGCCTGGTTTAAGGATTCCCAAGGCTGTGGATTTTTGTCAGTCATTGGGTGACCAATTGCCGAAGACCCTCTTGGAACGCCTGACTGCCTTGAGGACGCGTATAGTTGTGATGGCTAATCAAGAAGGACCCACAATCACGAGAACCAGGAGAAAGAGTGCAACACAACATGGTACGTATAGCAAAGCTTGTATGTTTATTTCTTATTTCTCTCTGCTTTTGCTCATAGTAAGTTCGTGATAAGAGAAACGAAATGGATTTGTTTCTTTCAGGGGGTTCAACTCTATCTGATCTCCATCAAGCTTTGGAAGATTATCTACCTGTTCTCTTGGGATTGACTAAAGATGGTAATGTGTTACCAAAATAATATCTCTTTGGTTTTACACAACAGAGATTTATTTTTCACATACGTTATTCATAATGTTCAGGTAGCCACCTGCAATTCAAAGTACAGTTTGTTTGGGTAAATCAGGAGGATGAGGCTGAGGTACCGTAGTCAGACAGTTTATATTCAAGTCTGCTATCTCGATTGTTCGTTTACTTTTCGTATTTAACTACATGTAGTTATTTAATTTACCAGGAAACATCCATGTCAAATGTGTGGTATGAAGTTTTATCGGTTTTGCATCTTATGGCAATGCTACAATTATCGCAAGCCAATTTGCTGCTTCTTCCTAGAGGTTCTGCCGATGGCTATCAATCAAAAGTATCCGAAGGTTAGATTTCTCAGGAGGGTCCTTCAAAGATAACATCTTGGGATCGAATATCTTACCATCGAATACTCTGTTGGAAAGGTCTTCATGGCATAGGCGTAAGCTTGCTTTTTTTTCTTTTTTTTTATAGAAAACAGGCGAGCTTCAATTGATATCTTCCTAAAGGCAGCGGGATACCTTGACTGTGCTGTTAGGCATGTTCTCCCTCATTTGCCTGCCGAGCTAAGGTTTGTAGCAATGCCAAAGTTTCCAACTTGGTAAAGTTGAAAGAAAATGTTGTGATGATTTCTCTCTTTTTACTTTTCGGTGCAGGAGAAGCTTACCCGTGGACCTAGCAGAAGGAGTACTACGGGCTCTTTGCTTGCAAGCATTAGGCCAGGTATTACCTCTAATTTGATGGATTTGGCCATTGAGTATTATTTTTATGGTTTGCTATGTGTGTTAAGTATCTGCTACCAAGACTTGCTAGTTTATTCGTTAAAGTATTCTTAACTATGATACATATTCTTATATTCTAGGAAATGCAGATTCACATTTGATGTGATGATGACTTTTCGAATAGATTAGAAGTTTGGATAACAAGAAATATTGCATTTAATTGTTGATATTTGACGAAGCCACTGTATATACCGCGTGATACTCACCACACTTATATTCTTAGCTAGGTTTTCATGTAAGTTTGTTGTTTTAGTTTCTTCCTGTTTTGATTCGTGTGTTAATCTAAATTCTTTTCCTTTTGTGTATTTGATGAAAACCATACGATTAATCGCACATCTCTCTACTTTACTTCTTATTATTTTTTTGAAGCTACTATTTTAGAATTTAATCGTATTTCAAGTTTTGTTTAGGGCGTTGATATACAACTTGGAATTGCGATTGATAGCACAAAAGCGACTCTTGCAGTGAAACGAAGACTTTCATGTGAAATGGTCAAATACTGGCAGCAGGTACTCTTGTCTTCGCCAATCTGTTTGTCATTGAGGATTAAAGAGCGTAAAGCAAAGGAAAACGTTGCTTTCTCTTAAACGTTTTTCCTGCTGCTGCTCTCGCTTGTTTTAGGGAAAAAGGAATGTAGAAGTGCTGAGTTGTATGAGGATTAGGATTCTCAGGACAAAGTTTCACCGATATAATCTGTACTTGTCGTGTGTGAATGGAAAGAGAAAATAGAAAACAGACGGTTGACATTGAAATTTATAATCTTATAGCAACTTAAGCATTGTCTCAGTTGTGTACATCAAGATTTGGTCATTGTTTGTGAATCAAATAGCTACGGCTTATAGTTTGATTGATTAAGAGAGTCTCTGCTTTACCTTCTTGGTTTACGTCATGCTTGAGAACGTAAAATGCTTCATTATTGAAGTAAATTCGTATTCAATTGCTCTGTCATAATTCTGAAATGCTGGTGCTGCTTCTCTCTTGACTGGCCAGGCAGAGGATAATTTAATGAATCTTCCATTAGCAAATGGCTGGGGAGAAAAGCATAGGCTCTTCGTCAAGTGGAAGTACCTCGAAGCAAAGGTACTGTAACTCGATAATGCAACCAGTGATTATTAACTTTTTTTTTTAAGTTTTGGGTGTCAAACAATGGGTAGATGGAGCTCTGCATTGTTGAACATAAAAGGAAAATGGAGGATAAAAACCCGATTACATTCGGAAAGTCTTTTGGTATTTCGTGTATTTGTAATCAAAGAGTTAGGTGAAAACCAAAGTTTTCTGCTTGATAGAGTGGGATATATATCTGCAACCAACAGATGCCGTACAATGCATTTGCGGGTCGGATTATATGTTAGAAAGAAGTTCTGATTAGCTTATTGTTCACATGGTTATATTCATGCTTTACCTGCATTTTTAACCCAAAAAAAAAAATAATGGCTAATTAAAGCTTAAATGTGATAGGAGGAATCTATTGCCTTTTCTATTTGAGAGGATAAAGTGAAGCTCAGAAAATTGAACAAAGAAACTATGGTTACTCTGCTTTAATTTTGCTCGATGTGATCATCCATTCATCGAATATGCGTGTTTCTTTGATTAAACCTCTCTAAGGTTTGTGCTTCTGCGACTATCTGTACCAGGCTGCCGCATACTACTATCACGGTTTGATTCTTGATGAAGGAAACACAGAGAAATCACATGGCATGGCCGTGGCTGCTCTACAGGCTGCGGATGAGTATTTCAAAGAAAGCAAGAAGGCTTGTGAGGCATTTAACATAGCTCCACCAACATCTAGGTATTCTATTATAATCTCATTCTTATTCGGGTCTCCTATCGTTTTTTTGATTGAACATAAAATAAGAAAAGGACTATCAGTTGCAACTTTGTTTTGGAATTTTACTAAATTTATGGAAAAAAGTTGCCCTGATTGATGGTCTAGGATGAACGAGGGAAGAATGAGAATTGTATGGCATAGCATTATTCCCTGGTTATTGACTTGTTATAGCATGCATCATTTTCATTTTGAAATTGCCATTGATTAGGAGAATGGTATTTGGGGAAGGCAAGTAGATTTTAGTGTAGAGGATATATGTTCCACACTCCTGTTGTAACAGTCTTAGGATTTGATTTCTTCCTATGTGAGAACTGTCTACATTTCTTTGTGATACCCTTCATAGTTCAAAATTGTTCTTATGGAACTCGGATCTAGAAAAAACTTAATCTAGTGACATTATTTTGCTTAACGAGCGTGCATAAATGCAGAGCTAAGATCAATGATTCTGTAAATTTGACATTGAAGGATGCATTCACCGCTCTTTCGAATACATTTCTGCAGGAATCCACCGCTTTGGGGGACAATGAAGTATCTATCCGAGAAAATTCCAAAAGACACTTCAAGTAAAGTCCGGATAAACCGCGATTTATACTCTTATGAAAAGTGAGTTTTAGCTTAAAAGGTTTTGAATTAGCTTAAAAAATGTTGATATGTGAGCTCGAATTACCTGGTGGAATCTAATTGCAGAATTATGGAGACAGCGCCTACGCTTCCCGATTTTGCTTTGGCATTGAAGCCGGATGAGTATCAACTTCCTCCGATACACCCTTCATGGTCTGAAGACAATCTAAGGGCTCAAAACGCCTCAAATCACATCAAGGCCAACCGGAGGTAAGAAGGACAAATATATATTGATGGCTGTTATAGAAACCAGTAGCTCTTTCAATTGTGCAAGCAAGATTGGTTGAGGAAATCGGCGATGACAAAGCCAGCGGCTGACGGGAATTCTGGTATGGCTCCCATCCAGTTTCCATGTCAGTAATATAAGGTGAATGTGTTATCCTCTTTCTTGGATGTGAAAACTGTTGAATTGGTTTCAAGAGAAAAAGGGAAAAAAAAGTGCTGCCTTTTCTATTTTTATTTTGTCTACTGTAATCAAATTACATGTATGTTTATGTAAAATGGTTTGCTTTGTGCAATAAGATGTGGTCCTTTTTTTTCCCGTCTCTTAGAAACAATGAATGTCCATTGCAAAGATTCATCCTTTTCAGACGCAATCGCCTTTGGCCATTTCTACGTTTGGACAGTTGAATGCCAGCGTTTGACTTAATAGCTTTCCAAATCTTTGTTTTTGTTCATACAAAAGAAAGGTCCAAGGTGCTTGTTTTTCTCTACGATAATGCCGAGTCAATTGAGTTTTCTTTTCCTCCTAATCATTTCTGCAAAACTACGGCAAGACAATGCTATACTCCACAGTGGTTAATCACCGGTGAGAGCCCGAGGACTATGGGTAACGGTTGACAAAGACATTCCTGCCTGAGCCACTGCTCTTGCAAATGCCATGTTGGCGGTCAAAGTCGGCGCTCGCCAGCTGTCACCTGTCCCAAATACGATCTTATTCTTCATTGCCAGCTTCCTTGTAGTTGGGAGAGCCCTCACGCGCTCTGAAGGATTGTCACTCACTACCCTGTCACCATTCAAAACCCATCATAAATCAATGATTAACGTATATACTTCATCCATGGATTTCTCCATGTTTTTGTATGTAAGCTGCCAATGCATACCATAACAAGTCCTAGTTCTACTAGAAGATGTCTAATAGGATCTAGCAGAAAGGGTACGTATGATGATGGGTAATGCAGAGATTCCGCATACTTGGCATTGTGATCATTCTAGAGATTGCTTTTTATGAATTGAATATGCACGCGGATCAGCTTGATGGTGAATACGCAAGGGAACAAATGAAAATAGTTGGTAGACTTACACGAGGCACTTCAACAACTGATCGGCTCTGCGATTCTCATTGGGTCCACCGTACATGGATATTAACTCCTTGAACTCAGAAACAACACTTTGGCATACTATTGCTCTATTTCCTGACAGTACAACACCTAATTGTGCAAGCACTGGGTTCTGAAGTTCAGCTCTCACCTGCATATAAAGATTGAATCAAACAGATGCAGCATAACTAATGAATTCACTAGAATATCTTTCCATATGAGAAGAGAGATGAGAGGCAACGGCAAAGTCACGACGCCTGAAGGCCGTTCCTTGATTAGTATCCCATAATTTCAGCCGCCTGAACTAACCAATTCATGTTCTATAAGAGAATCCTCTATACTCCAATCTCTCGAGAAGAAACTATGAATCAACCAGAGCAGCGGATATTGACAAAGACAAGTAATCTACACTACAGAAGAGGCATAGTATAATGGGCACCTGAGCAATCACAAATTCAGAGTTTCCCTTAAACCGTGTCTTCAATTCCATATCTGGTGTATTCAGGATTCTCTCTGCACAACCGTTACTGATTCCAGATACAAGAGCAACAAGAGCTGTTGTGTCAAAATTCACAATGCAATCATCACTTTGCACGTCCCCATGCAATCTCAAGGAGGAGAGAACTGAAGAGAGAGCCTCATTTTGGCTCAGTTCTGGGGCTTTTAGTTGAATTAATGATTTTGGTGAAGGAGAAGCAATCGAATCACATGAATCCGTATTCTTGATTTCGATTGCCATTGCTTCTCTGTACGATCTGGTTTGAACAACATTAACCCAACCCTCTTCGACCTCTTCCTCGCAATCAAATTCGACGGTCGACAAATCCGAGCCAAAGTTGAAACCCAAAGCTCCGAGTTCACATTTCAGTTTCTCGTAAATGGAAGCAGGCAAACCATTTGCGAAGAACAAGATAACAGAAGAAGGTCTCAACGTGGTTGTGGATCGAGCTGCGGCGAGAACCTGCTCGATTCTCGATCTCAAACCTTTGCCTCCACGACGGCTCACACTCCAGCAGATGTACCTAGGGTTTCTGTCCGACACGAGGATCCACACCGGAGCTTTCCTGAGAGTGCAGACGATGTCGATATGAACTCTACTGCCAGGTAGAGGAAGCGGTTTGCAGACGCGCGATACGCCGGTCACCGATGGCAATTGCAGGATTCGGACGACTGATTCGAGATGCCCGATGTTGACACTGCCAAATTCCAGCGAATCAGATACATGAAGAGACAAGGAGAGGGACAGAGAGAGAGAGAGAAAACCTGAGAGGCTGTGGGGAGGGATCAACGGTGAGGGATGAGATGAAGGAGAGCTCGGAGGAAGCGAGTTTGAGGAGAGTGCGGCGGCACGATGCGGTGGTCGACGTCAACCGCTCGATCTTCCTTATCACCGATTCACATCTCTTCTTCGCCAATTCTATTTGTCCCATCTCCAAGGCCACTACCATCGTCGCCGACGCCCTCTTTTCCGGCGATCCGTCACCATCGGGCAAATCGCAGAGGAGCTAAAACTAGGGCTTCTAAGGCAAATATGGGGGGGAGGGAGAAGAAAAGGGTTTAAAATTATATAAATTCATTAATTATATCATAAACATAACAATAGATCTTACTATCTAATATCAGCAATATATTAGAGAAATTTATATATTCGTATCAAAATGATTTTATCTCTTAATCATTGAACCATAACTTTTTGGTATTGTTAAGATGTATGAACGAACCAAAATAAAATTTTGGTTTTATCTTTTTGGTTTAATTTTTGTTTAACTTTTTTTTTAAAAAAATAAAACGATCAAACGACGTCGTTTTGAGAGAGATAAAAACAACGTCGTTTTGGTCTTTTCTAAAAAAATCCGCTAGACGGCCGATTTCCGCCTAATCGACCGCCTAGACACCGATTAGTCACTGATTTTTCTCGACCGACTAATAACCGATTTTTCATTAGACTGGACGGTTAGGTACCACCGAAAGCCTAGGCACCGACTAGTCTGCCGCCTAGATTGATTTTTATAAAAGTGACTAATTGCAACAGCTTCGCTCCGAGAGAGGGGCTTCAATCTCATGACCTCGGTAAGTCACTTTTCTAAAATTAACTGATTTTAAAATCTCATCATGATCGTGTTATTCATATGAATATCACGTGATACCATCGAAAAATAATATATATTCATATGAATATCACTTTTGTCCGAAAACACGTCTACTACAATGTATACGTTGTACAAACGCATTATACCATATATTGTACAAACACATTATACGATACGCATATATTATACAAATACGTTATACTGTACATATATACAAACACGTTGTATTATATGCATACATTGTATAAACATATTATGCGAGATACATATTGTACAAATTTTTTTTTGAGCTTATTATTGTTATAGTACTAAACTTTTCTTATTTTTTGTATTGTTTGACATGCAGTAACCAACAAACCAAAAGATCCAAGAGGATTCTATTTTCATCCTAGCAAGTTGTATTCTTGTAAAATTGCAAGAAATGTTTTGTGCTCAAAACGATCGCAAAACTACAAAAAACCTTGCACCCTGAAAAATTGGAATGATTCGTGTCGTACGGTAAAGATGAAGCAACATAAAATCGTTGAGTCGTGGACGCTGCTTTTTCTCTCTAAAACGACAATCAAGATAAAATTTTGATTGTGCTCAATAGTGTGCCTATCCGGTATTCGCTGATAGAGCATAAAGTGATATCTGGACTCAATTGTCACAAATATCCACAACAATGGTTAAGATTTGGTGTCGATGGGTTCACGAATAGGTATTGGCCAGACCAAAGGTCAATCACCACAAAAGACGTGAAGACAAAGATGTTTTCACGGTTGAGATCCGAAGACCGATAGAAGATGGTCATATTGTATTTTTTAGACATGATCATTAGAGGAACAACTAAATTCAATGGCCCATCGAATTTGTTTTGTGCGAATTATCGATGACCTGAAAGCTTGCACCAAATTTCGATGGGGAAGGTTCACGTTTCTTAAGGTTCTTTGTGAGATAACTCTTGGGTTTATTTTGTCTTTGGAGGTAAGTGTAAATTCGATTAGTTTAATTAGTTGTACTCATTTGACTAGTTTAATTTGTGTATAAATTTGTTAACAGATTTTTATATATGAGAACGTTCCCATACTAGCACGAATGTTCCGAAAATCCAAGGAGAATGCTCAATTCTCCGAATGTCCGAGGATGTGCAAGTTGAAGTACAAACCTGAAAATATGCACATATACGAATTGCAGGATTTAAATAAAGAAATTGGGAATACAAAAGTTAGTCTACTGGTAACCGATTTCTAACAACGTTGTGATTCAACTGTACAACATTGTGATACAAGGTGTGACACAACGTGTATAAGGTGTGGTATACAAGGTGTGTAGTACAACGTGTATTGACGCGAACATTATACACAACGTTTGGTACACCATTCGTGCTAAGTACTTCCATGAACATTGTACTACACATTGTGTACAATGTTTGTGCTAGGAAACGTTGTAGCACGCACGTTATATGATGTGTGAACTATCAAGCAATAAAAATGCCTAATATCCACTTACCGCAAGAGTACAGATCGGTGTAATAAAAGGGTCGAACTCTGGAGACTAATGCAAACTAAGCTAAGAATACAACTAAACTAAGACGGATTGAATAGATGGTGGTGTGAGACAAATTTCTAAAACACTAAAATAAATGGTGACAACGATGAGGAGACGTGAAAAACTTGATAATTAAGAACAATATGGGTTTCGGGTTACCGGGATTTGCAAGGATGCAACTAACGAAGGATCATGAACCTATCGACTTATCTTGATGACGGAGAATTCATGCTCATAAATAAGGAATGTTTCTCTCGACCCCTAAACCTCCTAACTATAACAACGTGCAATCCTACCGTCCAACAGCGATTAACTCGTGATTACGGTAGCGTTAAGCGCGCAATCCTTCTTAATCAAGCTTAATCTACAATCAACTATTACTGATTCATAATCTAACTTTCCAACTAAACACAAATTCCTAGATTACTGAGCGGTCAGCACAAGTATAAGACATTTACGATGTTGATTGTAAAACCGAATTTCAAGAAAGCTTCGATAAGTCTAAGCATTAACGCATAATTTCAAGCATCCATTACAAAACCGGAAATCCTAATCCATGGCTAGAGGCCTAGTCACTCATGGTATCTACTGTAAAACAAGAGAAATAAACCCTAGACATGATAAGGGATAAGAAATACGATTCCTCGATCTTCCCTATCTTGATACCGAAGTCTGGATTGTTGTTTCTCTTCTTCTCCAGCTTCTCCTGAGTTTTCCTTGTGTTTTTCAGTCTCCTTCTCCGCCCTAGCCACCGTCTGCTTGCCCTCGATCGCCCCTTCTCTTCTAATTCAAGTTTGAAATTCAAAACATGTTGTTGCTGAAAAGGGGGCCCGCGCGGGCTATGTGCTCCCCCCGCGCGGGCTCATCATGGTCACTCTGCCCGAGCAGGCTACTCACCTCCCCGAGTCGTGCTGCATTTTTTTGGAGTTGTAGCCCGCGTTGGGGCCTCTCCAAGCCCGAGCGGGCTGAGTTAATTCTGTGTCTTTGCTCCTTTTTGCTCTATGCTCGGGTGTTCCATTTGGTTCCGTGGCTTGAATTTGCTCTGAGTGGTTTGTAGCTTCCAGTATGTGCGGTTGAATCCAAGAATTGACACTTTAAAGCTTGGTTAGGCCTTGTCGCCTTAAAACCTGAAAATCAACAAAAAGGGAGTATATAAAGAATGTTTGTGCCGGATTCGTAACTCGTGCTATACAAACTATGCGAAAATGATATAAATACCTAGCCTAAAACTAACACACACTACGTGCTCCCCCAGACTTGAACCTTTGTTTGTCCTCAACAAAACTAAGGCTAAGCACAAGAAGAGTTTAACAACAACAACCAGATACTAGCACAAATTTTCCGAACAATCAATCATCATGCACAACAACGCGTCACACGAACATAGACTTAGGTGAACCTAATTCAGACTTCTATCGACCGAAAGCCACGAGCCATGCAGTCCAGCATATCACCAAAGTTCATTTGCATACCAAATTAATCATGCATAAGTGAGAGCTTATTCCTAAAGATATTTTTTTCTGTTTTCTGTTTTTTTTCGCGCTCGGTTTCTAGGACGTCAGCGTCGAAGAAAGTGATTTTCTACTTAGACCCAGGTTGCCAATTGGCACACTCATAAGGTCTTATAACCTTAACAGAGTGAAGATCATCTCAAACCCTTAGGATGTAGAAGAGCGCCTCAACCCACCACTTAGACCCGAACCATAGAGATCGATGAACTCATGTCAAAATAAGATGAAATAGTTAGAAGCTTATTCAATTGATTGACAGCGGAGTGTAAGCGCATGAATCCATAAAAAATAAAACTAAAAAAAATCTAAAACATGTCTCACTTAGCAAAGAGAACGATATACACGGAGATATAGATGCTTGGGATTGAAACCTTGGGGACGGAATACAACTATGAGCCAATGATTCATGCACAACTACTAGACTAGTCGGTATCTATAAATCCTTTTCAGCAAACCTAGGCTATTGTTCACGATTCAACAAAGTTGCGCAAAGATGACTAAAGTCCGTAGTATCATACTAGGAATCCGGTAGAAATAAAAAAAAATAAAAAAAATAAACACCTAATCCTAATCCTAATCCTATTCGCAATCATATCACTCAAAGAAATCATATCACTCAAATAGTGCCCCCCAGACTTGAACGGAACACAGACCCGGTGTTCAAAATCCATGAGAGGGCCTCGCATGCCAAAACTCGAGAGAAGATAAAAAGTAAGAACGGGTACACCTGGTGTATTTCGCTTTCTCGAGTTGGTGATACATCCGAATGTTATACACGTATACTCTATTGCGGGTATTATCGTGAAGAGCCTGTGATAAGAGTTATGCAACGCAAAATAAAGAAGAAAGTGATGCATCACAATGTCTGATAGAGCGTACATAAATGCGAAAAAGAAAAGAAAATAAGTTCCATAAACTAAAAAATAGAAAAAGGAAGAAGAAAATAAAAAGGAAAGATAGTGGCCTAGTTCTCTTCCTCTCCACCGAAGGTGGTCTGAGGGTCTGCTGGCTCCGCGGAGGTACTTTCCCTAGGTGGGAAATAAAACGACTATAGCTTGTATGGGAGGTGTGGACGGTAGGGAATGGCGCCCGTGTTGGTAGTCCTGTGGGATCGGCACGTATGGCTCTGAGTAGTGCTGCATAGTCAGCTGGTGGAATCGGCGAATGGACTCCGTGATGTAATATGTATGCTGAATGGACTGCTCGTGGAATTGCTGCTGCTCCGCATACCTCGCCGCCTCGAGGTCGTATCACTGGTTTTCCATGAATGACTGATACTGGCTCTCCTCTGCAATGCACTTGGGAACATCAGAAACACCTTCCATAGAAGGGAAGTCAGATCGTTCTCCACGGTAGTCAGGGCAGGTACGAGGTGGAGGAGGAGCGCGCTGGCTGCGCTGTCGAGACATCCTCGGTCCTAGTGCAGCTGCTAGAGCTGGATCTGGCTCGTCTAGTCGCGAACCAAGGTGACCAATGACAGGATCTATCATAAAGAGCATGCCCTCCTCGTTTAGTCCGGGCATCTGAATCTGTTCGAGGTCGACCTCCAAGGTTCGACCATGCTCATCCCTTTAACTCCAAATGATCCTCCGTGGATGGTTAGATATTGCCCGTTGGTTGCGGAGGTTCTGAAGGTTGAGCTCGGACACCTCATCGATCTTGTCCTCCGTCAAGATACCAAGGTTGATTCCAAGTGTCCGCGCTATCATCGTGACCACTCCGCCACAATGGATCTTCGTATCCGTGCTCACCTTCTCGGTGGTGATGTCATTGAAGTGTCGCATAATCAGTGATGCCAAGTCGACATCGCCCATATCCCATTCGTCACCATCAACGTCAATGTGGACCACATGCTTCAGGTACCCCAACTCTGTGTGGTTTACTCCACTTTGTGCTCCTTTGCCAAAGATCGAGGAGACTAAGAAATATTGGAAGTACCTGATGGCAGGATGGCGTATGTGGCTGGCCTTGGACTTACTCGAATAATCCCCATACGTCATCTGATTCTAGAATTGCGCTTGTTGTTGCTTCTCAAGTCCCGGCAATTTTGTGAAGGCGCGGTACGAGACGTCTAGCACAACAGCGAACTGCCGCGCGCTGAGCTGGTAGTTCCGTCCCAGCAGACAGAACTCCATAAATACCTTGTTCGGGTCTCCTGACTCGGGGAAGAAGGCGTTGTATGATGCGAAAATTTCCGCAGTGAGGTTGCGGTATGTGTATTCCCTTGCCACCCGCAATCCTCTACACTCCATTGTGTTGAACATATTGTTGATGTGCTCTTCGATGTGGAGAGCACGCATGGCTTCCGTGGATAGGAAGCGGGACGACTGAATGCGCGACAGCAGCTCGTTGAATTTGGACTTCTCATCGGATATAAAGGTTATTGTCCGGTAGTTGTACTGCTTGTGCGACGTCGTGATCCGTGTATATGGAGTTAGCTCTGTGATCGCTGTGCGGGCCATCCCTGCTCCGTGTCATAGTCGTCGGCTCGTCGTTTCTTTGAGCTTTTGAAAAATTTTGAAGCCATCTGCAATGCATAGCCCGCTGGGGTTGCACGTCCAGAAAAATCCCCTCAACTCGAGGTCATAAAGGGCACACGCGGGCCTGTATTACGAGAGAAGGTACCCGCACGGGTCCTAACCCTAGCCCGCACGGGTTGGTCGCAAAATCGCAACCTGAAGTCCAAATTACAGCCGCAAACTCTAAAAAAATCAACCTAAATCCTTCCAAGCAGGCCTAAATCTAGTCCAAATCGGTCGAAAACATAGAGGATTTCTCGAAAATACCTGGATTGAGCGAATAAATTGAAGGATTTGAGAGGGTTTGAGAGAGAGAAGAGGGAGAGAGAGATTTCGAGTATCCGGTCGAGGGTTTCGTCGGTGCAGGGGTCGGGCGGTGATGAGCAGCGATGGCGGTGACGTGAGTAATGTCGGTCGGCGGTGAGAGTTTTCAGGTGTGGAAGCACGCTCGGGTGGGTTTAGTTTGCGAGGGTTGAAGCCGCTCGGGTTACTTGAAATATTTAACTTACCTCTGGAAAAATTGACTTAGCCCGTGCGGGGCGTGTGATCTTGCCCGCGTGGGTAGAATGTGTAGCCCGCGCGGGGTCTCATGCTCAACCCTCGCGGGCTATGCTGCATTTTGAAAAAAAAAATCACGAGGAAAAACATGCACCAATATTCATGAAGGCCACTAAAATCCTAAAATCCTAAAAAAATGTCCATGTCCTAAAGATAGTTTGAGAGCAAAATTAAAATAAAAAAGGAAGAAAAAGGATACGAAACTTGGGTTGCCTCCCGAGAAACGCTTGTTTGCGGTCTTTAGCTTGACCCTAACGCTTTTAGACGTGTGTGGGATCAGAAAGAGGTAGTTTGCCTATTCCGTCCTCTACGCTATCAGCAAAGTATGGCTTTAATCTCCGCACATTTGCCAAAAATGTTCCCCCAATTCCATTATCCAATTCCACGGCTCCATGTGGTGAAACTCCTTTTACATTGAAGGGCCCTAACCATCGCGACTTGAGTTTCCCTGGAAGCAATCTCAAGCGGAAATTAAAGACAAGCACCTGATCACCTTCTTTGAATGAGCATGGGAGGATGTGCTTGTCATGCCATTTCTTTGAGCGCTCTTTGTAGATCCTTGCATTCTCGTAGGCATCATTTCGCATCTCCTCTAGATGGTGAAGCTGGAGAACCTGCTTCTCCTCAGCTCTCTTGAGGTCGTAGTTCAGCGTTTTTATAGCCCAATATGCCTTGTGTTCTAGTTCAACCAGGAGGTGACATGCTTTCCCATAGACGAGCTGAAACGGTGTCATACCTATCGGGGTCTTGAAAGCTGTTTTGAAGGCCCAAACTGCATCGTCTAGCTTCAATGCCCAATCTCATCGAGATTTTGAGACTATTTTCTCAAGGATGGACTTGATTGCTCGGTTAGAGACCTCCACTTTACCACTTGTCTGCGGGTGATACGGTGTAGCGATCTTGTGCCTCACTCACTATTTCTTCAATAGTGTCTGAATCACCCGATTGTTGAAGTGCTTTCCTTCATCACTAATCACGACTCTTGGGACGCCAAATCTAGGGAAGATGATGCGTTTGAAGAGCTTAATGACTCCCTTGGAGTCGTTGGTCGGGCATGCTCGTTTCCACCCATTTTGTCACATAATCCACAGCGACCAAGATGTATTGATATCCACAGGAGGAGGGAAATGGTCCCATGAAGTCGATGCCCCAAACGTCAAATGGTTTGACTTCCAAGATATAGTGCTGAGGTCCCTCATGCCTTCTAGAGATGTTTCCTTTCCTTTGACATACATCACAAGTTGAGAATACCTCTGAACGTCCCTGAAGAGCGTAGGCCAATAGAATCCAGCTTGGAGAACTCTTGCTGCTGTTTTGGGGCTGGGAAAATGTCCTTCATAATCAGAAGAATGACAGTGGAAAAGATTATCAGCTACCTTTTCTTTCGGGATACAACGCCGAAATAAACCATCGGTCCCTCGCTTAAATAGATAAGGCTCCTCCCAAAAGTACCTTGACGTCCCTTCTTGCTTTATAGGAACTTTTTCCTAGCGTTGTGGTTTAGGCCTTGTGGCAGAACCTCACATGCGAGGTAGTTCACGAAATCTGCATACCACGTAAAAGGCGTTCCGTATATGGCCATGACAACATCATCTCTGAGAGAGTCGTCTATAGGGATACCATCTGAAATCTCAAGGCGGGACAAGTGGTCGGCAACAGTGTTTTATGTCCCTTTCCTATTGCGTATCTCCAAGTCGAATTCTTAAAGGACTAAGATCCACCGTATCAGCCTTGGTTTCGCGTTCTTCTTGGTGAACAAATATTTCAGCTCTGCATGATCGGAGTAAGCAATTACCTTGGATCCAACAAGGTAAGAGCGAAATTTCTCGAAAGCAAAGACGATGGCCAACAACTCTTTCTCCGTAGTGGAGTAATTGCACTGAATATCATCTAAGGTCCGGCTGGCATAATAAATGGCATGCATCACCTTATCTCTTTGCTGTCCCAATACAGCCCCACAGCGTAGTCACTAGCATCGCACATGAGCTCCAAAGGGAGCTTCCAATCCGGAGGCTGGATGATGGGGTTGAAATCACTGCTTTCTTGAGTTTCTCAAAGGCAATATGGCAGTCTTGATTAAAATCAAACATTGCTCAAGAGGTCGGTGAGCGGTTTGGCGATCTTGGAGAAGTCTTTGATGAACCTTCAATAAAATCCCGCATGCCCAAGGAAACTACGGATTGCTTTGACATTCCTAGGAGGGGGTAGCTTCTCAATCACCTCAATCTTAGCCTTGTTGACCTCGATCCCCTATTCTGAAATTCTATGCCTTAAAACAATTCCTTCCCGTACCATAAAGTGACATTTCTCCCAATTGAGCACAAGATTTGCCTGTAAACACCTGTCTAACACTCTACAGAGATTGGTCAGACACAAATCAAAGGAGGAGCCATGGACTGAAAAGTCATCCATGAACACCTCCATAATATCGCCATTAACATCAGAAAAGATGGAATTCATGCATCTTTGAAACGTAGCGAGTGCATTACATAAGCCGAATGGCATCCGACGGTAGGCGAATGTCCCAAATGGACAAGTGAATGTCGTCTTTTCTTGGTCGTTTGGGTGAATCGGGATCTGGAAAAATCCTGAATAGCCATCAAGAAAACAAAAATAGGAGTGAAGCGCTAACCTCTCAAGCATTTGGTCAATAAAGGGCAAAGGAAAGTGGTCCTTCCTGGTGTTCATGTTCAGTTTGCGGTAGTCTATGCACATGCGCCATCCCGTCACCATCCGTGTGGGAATAAGCTTGTTCTTCTGGTTTGGGACGACGGTGATGCCTCCTTTCTTTGGTACCACTTGTACCAGACTAACTCAAGTGCTGTCGGAGATGGGGTATATGGTACCAGCATCTAGAAGCTTCAGTACTTCTTTCTTGACTACCTCCATCATGTTGGGATTGAGTCGGCGTTAACATTCCATGGATGACTTTGACTCATCTTCCAAATGGATACGGTGCGTGCAGAGCTTGGGGTCGATACCCCTGATGTCCTCCAGTGTGTAACCGATTGCGGCTCGGTATCGCTTGAGTGCGCCGAGGAGTTTATCGAATTTTGGCTTATCAAGCGCGTCATTGATGATCACAGGGTATGTAGATTCGAGACCAAGGAACTCATACCTTAGCCCCTGTGGAAGTGGTTTGAGATCGATCTTGGGTGCTTTCTCGGTGCTCCAATCGGGATTCGTGTGGAAGTGGGCAATCGAGGGTGCAGGAAATGAAGTGCAAGGCTGAAACAACGTAGCCCGCGTGGGTTGTACACCATGCCCGTGCGGGTTGTCTACTCCCGAAGATTTTTCCCATGTCGGGGTTCCAGATAACCCGCTCGGGTTCGTGCCCGTGAGGTCAGCCCGAGGGGGCTCCTCATCCACCCCGCGCGGGGTCTCAAATGCGTCATTTACCCTCGAGATCTGTGGCCAAGTCGCGGCGTGTTCTACCCCACGCGGATTCTTGCTCATGTGGTCAGCCCGAGTGGGCTCCTCTTCTGCCCCGCGCGTGCTCTGAACTGCATCATTTACCCCCGAGAGACTTGGCCGAGTCGGGTTGTGTTCTACCCCGTGCGGGTCCTCCTGTATTCATTCAGCCCGCGCGGGCTCTGTGGTTGACACGCGCGGGTCCATGCTTGGCTCAAGTGTGATCAAATCCTCCATGAGTTGTATGCATTCCTCCATGTCTCGGGGTGACTGAAATAGGCTCCCGCTTCATGTTGACAGTGCTATCTCCATGGGATGGATGGCTCGATGCTCATGTTTAACTTCCTCTACTAGTTCATCTACCGTGTCAATGTGCATCACGGGTTCGGTTATGTACGGCTTCTTAAGCGTCTCATCAAAAGCTTGAACTCTATAGATTCATCTCCGAATTTCATGACCAGTCTGCCCTCGGCACAATATATAATCATGTTCGCCGTGTTAAGGAATGGTCTCCCCAAAATGATGGGGATCTTCGGGTTTATCTCCATGTCCACAACTACAAAGTCCATGGGGAACAAAAATTTTCCCACTTGTACTGCGTCATTCATCAAGATACCTTCGGGATTTCGTACGGACTGATCGGCTAATGTGATTAGCATACGCGTGGGCTGAAGATCTCCTACTCGATTAAGCTTCTCAACAAGTGACAGTGGTATCAAGCTCACACTCGCTCCGATGTCGATTAGTGCATGTTCAATCTCATAATCGTAGATCTTAAAAGGGATGACAAAGTTACCTGGATCGGGCATCTTCTTGGCCATGGTAGGTGGTTGTATGAACGAGTTGGTGACCATCACTACCTCATTGTCTACGATCCTCTTCCTCGTTATTATGTCCTTGAGGAATTTGGCGTAAGATGGGATCTTCATGAGCGCATCGTAGAACGGGATGGTAACTTGTAGCTTCCTTAGGAGTTCCACGAATTTGGTGAATTGAACGTCGTCGTTCTGCTTCCTTTTGGCACTGCGGGAAGGGTAGGGTTGATGCCCTCGGGGCAGGTGGTACGTAAGGCTGCTCCTTCTCCTCTTCCTCGTAGGTCTTCTCCTCTTCCACGCCTTAAGTGATGGGTTGTTCATTTGCATTGCTCAGAGGCCCTTCTCTCGCGGCTGTGGAAGGCATGAGTTGTTCCACCGTATTGCCACTCCTCAAATGGATGGCATTGATCTGCTCTCGGGGGTTCGTCTCGGGTTTCCCGGGGAGCTATTACGGTTGTCGGCTAGACCCTTGGGCTAGGTGTGCAACTTGAATTTCCGGGAGCTTTAAGTGTGTTTCGTAACCATCCATTATGTTCCTCATGCCATCCTGTTCAGCCTTGATTCCTCCAAGCGTGTAACCTTGGTTTTTCTTTTCTTGCATTATCAATTGGAGCATAAATAGAATTTCGGAGTCACCTGAAGGTTGTGCGAAAATGTTAGTACATAGTAGAATAAAAAAGTAGAAGAAGGTTAGTGAATAACTTGTGTGGTATAACTTGTGTGATACAACGTGTACAAGGTGTGTTGTACAATGTGTATAATGATAACACTTAGTGTGTGTTAGTTGATTATCTCGTTTTCATACGTATTTCCTGCATGGTTTAGAAGACGTTTTTGATACATATGTGATGTTTTACGTATGATTCCGTATCCGTTTTACTTGCTTTCGTGCTTTTCATGTTCTTACAGATTTTTACGCGTATTTGGACCATTTTGGAGCTAAAGGAGCATGCACGGAGCTAAGGAGCACTTCGGGGATCATCACGGGACAAACGAGACGAGATTGAGCATGGAGAAGCCTCCACCCGGTCGGGTACAAGCCTTACACGATCGGGCAGAACCCACGGGGCTTTGGACAGGACAAACCACACGACTCGGGCAAGCACAGGCCCGAGCTGTTGCCTAGCACCCGAGCGGGCACATACCTAGCACCCGAGCGGGCGTTGCACCCCAGCCAGCAGACCACGCGGGTTACCCTAGCCGCACCCGAGCGGGTACTCTCATTACCCGAGCGGGTAGCGGCCCGAAACCTCTCAAAACTTAAGTAAACTTAACTTAAAACATAAGGGAACTCGTGGGGCAATTTGGGCAACAATTGGACCGACTTAGGAGGCTTAAAAGGAGGCAAAAAGACGTGATTACAGCAAGCTTACAGAGGAGAACAATTCAGCGAAGTTAGAGCAGATTCTTGCGAGGAGATAAGCGAGGAGCATTGGAGATCAAGCACCGCCACTTCGGTTTTGTTTGGTTTTTATGTTCCTTAGACTTTCTACTATGTTTATGTTTCTTTACAGACGCATGAGCGAGTAGTTTGTTTGTTCTAGGAGAAGGGATTAGCCTTTGGCTATCCCGAGACCGCTTTTGATCTATTTTGAATGCATCTTCCCGTTTTAGTTCATCTATTCTTTATCTGAGTTCTTGAATTTACTTGTGTTTGCGATGGCCACGTAGATGCATGTGTTAGGGGTTAGGAGAAGGACCGAAAGGAGAATTCTAGTCCTAGAAAGTCAGGTTTAGAACAACCGAGGTTAGGCCACGAAAGTAGGGTAGCAACGGTTGAGGGTGAACGGGCGAATCACAGAGTTTATGGGTTTAGTTCATGTTGTCAGCCACGAAAGTAGGGGGCAGCTTGTCTAGATCACGTGTCTATGCCTTGAGAGAGGTTAGATATCATGTTAGGATCGTCCGCCTTAGATAGCTTTAACTGGTATTGCATGATAGATAGGTTGGTCGTCGGTTTTGGTAGTCTTGTGGTGAAACCGGTTTCCTAGGACGTTTATCTCATCGTTAGAACCCAAGTAGTTTAGTTTACTTTCAGTATTTTATTCTTCATCACCACTCTTTCGTTAGCAAGTTTGATTCGTAGTTCGGGTTTAGGTAGCGTTGCATAGTCTCTGTGGGATCGACACCTAAAATACTACACACGTGCCGTGCACTTGCGGGTAGATTAGGTTATATTTAACTCTGATACGCATCATTAGTTTTAGGCTAGGTATTTATATCATTTGCGCATAGTTTGTATAGCACGAGTTACGAATCCGACACGAACGTTCTTTATATACTCCCTTTTTATTGATTTTTCAGGTTTTAAGGTGACAAGGCCTAACCGAGCTTTAAAGTGTCAATTCTTGGATTCAACTAGCACATACTGGAAACTACAAACCACTCGAAGCAAATTCAAGCCACGAAACCAAATGGAACACCCGTGCATAGAGCAAAAAGGAGCAAAGGCACGGAATTAGCTCAGCCCGCTCGGACTTGGAGAGGCCCCCGCGCGGGCTACAAGTCCAGAAAATGCAGCACCGGGGAGGCGAGTAGCCCGCTCGGGCAGAGTGACCATGATGAGCCCGCGTGGGCCCCCTTTTTAACAACAACTTGTTTTGAATTTCAAACTTGAATTAGAAGAGAAAGGGCAATCGAGGGCAAGCAAACGGCGGCTAGGGCTGAGAAGGAGACTGAAAAGCACAAGGAAAACTCAGGAGAAGCTGGAGAAGAAGAGAAACAACAATCCGGACTTCGATATCAAGATATGGAAGATCGAGGAATCGCATTTCTTATCCCTTATCATGTCTAGGGTTTATTTCTCATGTTTTACAGTAGGTACCATGAGTGACTAAGCCTCTAGCCATGGGTTAGGATTGTCGGTTTTGTAATGGATGCTTGAAATTATGCGTTAATGCTTAGGTTTATCGAAGCTTTCTTGTAATTCAGTTTTACAATCAACATCGTAAATGTCTTATACTTGTGCTGACCACTCAGTAATCTAGGAATTTGTGTTTAGCTGGAAGGTTAGATTATGAATCCAGAATAGTTGATTGTAGATTAAGCTTGATTAATGAGAATCTGACTCTGATACGCATCAAGTTTTTGGCGCCGTTGCCGGGGACTATTGTCAACGCGTCTTAGATTCGAACCTTGAGTCCTTCTTGCTTTATTTTTTCTTTTTGTTTTTATTTTTGCTTGTTACTAATGTCTTATACTTGTGCTGACCACTCAGTAATCTAGGAATTTGTGTTTAGCTGGAAGGTTAGATTATGAATCCAGAATAGTTGATTGTAGATTAAGCTTGATTAATGAGAATCTGACGGGTCGGTTAATCAACTTAGGAATTAGGATTGCGCGTTTAATGCTACCGTAATCATGAGTTAATCGCTACTGGAAGGTAGGATTGCACATTGTTATGGTTAGGAGGTTTAGGTGTCGAGAGAAACATTCCTTATTTATGAGTATGAATTCCCCGTCATCAAGATAATTCGATAGGTTCATGATCCTTCGTAAGTTGCATCCTTGCAAATCACGATAACCCGAAACCCGTAGTGTTCTTAATTATCAAGTTTTTCACGTCTCGTCATCGTTGTCATCATTTATCTTAGTGTTTTAGAAATTTGTCTCATACCACCATCTATTCAATCCGTCTTAGTTTAGTTGTATTCTTAGCTTAGGTTGCATTAGTCCCTAGAGTTCGACCCTTTTATTACACCGATCCGTACTCTTTCGGTAAGTGGATATTAGACATTTTTATTGCTTGATAGTTCGCACATCAAGTTTTTGGAGCCGTTGCCGGGGACTAATTACGGCCTAGATTAGGAATTATCTAGATTAAGATTCAGTCCTTTCCGGAGTCTTAGTCATTTTTCTGCATTTTTTCTTTTCCATTTATCGAGTCATTTCTATCCGATAGAAAACCAAGTTGAGCTACAACCCACTTTCATCCAGATGCTCAACAATTGTGCTTTCAGAGGAATGGAGAATGAGGATCCAAATTCACACCTCACGGAATTCAAGATGCTCTGCAGCACTACTAAAGTTGGCACAGAAGTCACACGGGAAGATCTATACTTATCCGCATTCCCATTCTCGGTCAAGGATGCATCACAGAGTTGGTTGTTCAACTTGCCTACTGCGTCTATTACTTCGTGGGATGACTTAGAGTAGTGATTCATGCAGCAATTCTTCCCAGACCACAGGACGCTGCTCGCCAGGAGCCGCATAAATTCATTCCTGCAAGAAAGAGGTGAGAGTTTACATGATGCATGGGAGCGCTTCAAGAATTATCAACGCATTTGTCCGCATCATGCATGGGAGCGCTTCTAGAATGATGCATGGGAGCGCTGAAGGTTCTTTCTCTGTTCTTTGTCTCCCTATTTTGTGGGCTAGGCTTTTGTATCATGGAATAATGAATTGTTATCAGAAAGCTGTTTTTATGTTTCCCTTTTATAATACTAAACTTTACGTATTTAATATTACATTTTTGGCGCCATACTTTCAGTAACGCCTTATAAAGAGGATGCCTTAATCTAGAATACGAAATATGAGAATTAATATCTTATAAATATTAAGATCCAAACAAAAAAACTGATATGAAAACTAGTGTCAAAATTCTCTAAAAATGTAAAGACCGTTATTGAATGATACTTCTACGATAACATTCTTTACTTAGTATCTTGAATCCAAAACTTGTTAGATTCAAAGTATACTAAACAATTTAATCATGATCTTACATACAAACTCACAATAAAATGTTTATGAAATAAGGTTCAAGACACTCTTCCTCGACAAGATGGATCAAACATTCCACTTTTCCTAAAGGGTTCCATGATATTCTTCATGCACCTTGTCGTTGCCAACATGGAAACATCAACTCCATGTTTCCTTTTCTCATGTAACACTGCAAAAACACACATGAATTTCAATGCAAGCTTCATTGGATATAAACGGTGTAAATTTTTTGGAATCCATTCAAAATTTCAATGAAAGTGTTGTATTGATACATATGTCAATAATCGTTGAAAATTTCATTGCAAATTTTAATGGCTTATCAATGGATGTCAATCATCGGCATATATCAACGGTCTTCCAATTGAAGATAAAAGTTGAAAACTCTGGTAGGAATCCATTGATATCCTCATTCGTAGGCCATTGTAAACATGTACTCACTTCAACGGACGAACGTTGAAAATTTAACGAGTATCCATTGATGATACCAATAGATGCCTGTTGATAAATTTAAGTTTTTATGAAACCATTGCAAAATTTTGATAGTTGCATGTCTAGGATCATTTGTTGGTATTTTGCAACATATACTTGTTGAAAAGTCACTATTTATACAACGAACTCGTTATGTATATGATAAAATGTTGAAGTACAAAAAAACCCTCAAACAATGTCATTCTCTTCAACTAGAAATATATATAGGTAAAGAGAGTGGATTAGTAGAAGAAAATATTTGGTATAGAAGATGTTATGCAATAATTCTTACTCAAGTTGAAATAATTTAAGATTTTATGTCGATTCAACCTTTGTGTCATGAATATAGGGCAGTGTTATGTCACTGCAAAAGTTGAAAAACAGCCAGTATCACAGTCAAAAAATGGTGTGCAAACACCTTTATATGATCGGGTTTGGTTGATTATCAAGTTTGATTCTTCTACGGTGAACATAGTGGCATCAGTTGAAAGAAATCACGATCGATCGAAAGAAATGATGGGAATATTATAGCAACAACAAAGACAAATTCATATGTCAAAATGGTGTCATACGTGTTTCCTGGAGTTGTTGAGCAAATGTAGGAAGAGATTCCAAACAACAATGCATGATGATTTTTCGACTTATTGGATGCATTGAAACTATCGATATATGAACATTGTCGTGAAGGTTAGTCTCATTTATGCTTATCATCAATATTGATGAGTATCAAAACAAATTAGAATGTGGTGAAAGATAACATGGATTCATTTTATAAAACTATGTGAAAATATTTACCGTAAATTAATCAAGCTCGAAAAACATATTACGAAACAAATAATGCTTTAAAGGATCTAGACATGCCGCAGTGGAAGATTGATGTTTGTAAAATAGTTCATGTTATTTTGGGAGTAGACAAAGAACTTTTGAAATCTAAATTTGCGGTGCAAATATATTTTGCTCGAAAAAATCCATATTCATAGGACTACGTGACATACAAAAAGATGTTTGACATGCTTGTAGCAAATAGATTGAGAAGATTGTACGTGTAAAAAAATCATTGCATCTATGAGATGACACAAAGAACATTCAATGTGTGAATGAGTAATGAAACATCCATCATATGATAAGGTTTGAAAGGATTTATTGAGATATTTTTTGAGTTTGCATATGAAAACATGAACGTTTATCTTTGTCTATGCACGAATGGTCTTATTCCATGTACCCGTGGTTGTACAGCCCTACGTTTCAATGCATGCTCTTCAGGCTTCCTGGTCCTAACCTGTGGTGTTAGACCCGTCGGTGGTGGTGGTGGTGGTGGTGGCTTCGGACAATCCTTCAGAAAATGATCCATACTACCACAGCGGAAACATCCACTGGCTGAGGGCAATCACGAAATTGATGTTCTAAACTTCCACATCGGAATCATCCTACTCGCCTATCAAATCTTTGACATGCCCCTACATGCTCATGTCCACAACGAGGACATGGGTACCTCGGTGTTGATACGACAGGACGTGCTGGAACTGCTTTCCTCTGATCTGATCTTTCTTGAATCTGTTGGACAACCTGTTTCCCCTTGGCATCCGAAGACTTCAAGATGCCCTCCTCGATGAGTCCCTTCTCTACCAACTGAGCATTCTGAACTAGTTCAGACAATGATCCATGCTTGATTATCTCAATCCTGCGTCTGATCTCTGGTCGTAGTCCTTGCAAAAATTTGTTGACCTTGAGAACATCTGAGGTTATTGATTTTGCCCCAAATCGTGATAACTCCAAATAAGTCTCATAATACTGACCAAAAGTACAGTCACCTTGTGTGAGCTGTAGAAATGCCAACTCCATCTCTTCACGAGCAGCGTGTGGTATATACTTCAACTCAAAAAGTTGTTTGAACTCATCCCAAGAAAACACATGATCAGGATGTTCCCTCTGAATCTCTTCCCACCAAAACACCGCTTCTCCCTCCAAATAGTGGAGCGCAATATCAATCTTAAACTCAAGTGGACATCTAGATGATCGAAAGTTCCACTCTAAGCGAAACATCCACTCCTCCGCCTTCATGAGAGGTATCGCACCACCACGGAATGACTTTGTACCCAATTTAGACATGTGATTTATGACATAGAAATACTCCGACGTCTCCGCATGCCTCTGATTAAACACTGGAGGAGGCATTGGTGGTGATTGCAATGGTACTTGCGGCGCAGCAGGTGGCAGTACTGGTGGTGGTGTTAGTGCCTGCACCGGTACTTGTGGCGTTGCTGAACTCTCCTCTCGCTCATGTTGTTGGCTTTCTGCTAATAGCTCTCTCAACATTTCTCTCATGACATCTCTATCTATTCCACTTCGTGATCTTCGTCCAGATGATTGAGACTATGTACGACTAGTGGAACGAGAGCCTCCACTTATTCCGCGACCAAGAGCTCTAGTAATCATCCTCCTCGGTAGTGTCTCCTACACACATTTAACTCTTATTAGTTTCCACAGCTCTAAACCCAATAGACATTTAAGGACATGTGTGTTACGGTCTCGTAGCTTTATTAAAACATTTCGCAAAACATTTGAAATCCAGTGAACACGATAAAAACGAAAATGACAACCAGAGCTCTGATACCAATTTGTAACACCCCCATCCCGGAACAACCTCGGGACTAGGAGTGTCCACCATCACCTCCAAGAGGTGGCTACACGTGTCATCGCTCAAATGCATTTATAAAATAAATATAAATGATTTATTCTGAAAATAAATATAAATGACCAAATAGCAAAACAATATGTAAATATCATAGTCACGATAAATAAAAAAACGAAATGCAAAATAAAACTCATCGATACCTCGTGCACGCCTCTCCCATCAGTCCGCTGTGAACCTTCATGTTGCTGCTCAACCTCGTTACTTTTTCTCCTCGCCATATCCTGTCCATCCACGACAGCCCAAAAATTGGGTGAGTACGATATACGCACTCAGTGAGATCAATACGTGTACATACTCTATGCCACGTATTCTCCCGCTCGAACTGAATATCATAAAACAAGGATATATCCAAAGTCTAAACTAAAGATATACAGATAACTCTACCCAACCCGACTGAGTATCTAAAGTCTAAGACTAGTACCACACTGGATCATAACGCACAGAGTCCACATGACTCTAGCTCGGGCATATGCTCGCAAAGTCCAAAAGACCCTAGCATACTGAAAATCTCGCAAGGTCACAACGTACCCCAGCTATCAGTACACACTGAAAATCTCGCAAGGTCACAACGTACCCCAGCTATCAGTACACACTGAAAATCTCGCAAGGTCACAACGTACCCCAGCTATCAGTACACACTGAAAATCTCGCAAGGTCACAACGTACCCCAGCTATCAGTACACCACACTGAAAATCTCGCAAGGTCACAACGTACCCCAGCTATCAGTACACACTGAAAATCTCGCAAGGTCACAACGTACCCCAGCTATCAGTACACACTGAAAATCTCGCAAGGTCACAACGTACCCCAGCTATCAGTACACACTGAAAATCTCGCAAGGTCACAACGTACCCCAGCTATCAGTACACACTGAAAATCTCGCAAGGTCACAACGTACCCCAGCTATCAGTACACACTGAAAATCTCGCAAGGTCACAACGTACCCCAGCTATCAGTATCATACAGCGCTCCGTCGCTCGAAAGGTTACCACAACCCCAACACGGTATGACGCCGGCCCAGATCCAAGTGTCGCAATACTAACGTCATCGACCCGATACTCCTCACGTGACAACTCTCACCAACGCGCTCGCACACGCCTTCTTCCGAAGGTTCGAGTGTGAAACCACCCGATCGAGCACACTAACAAGATATTCACTCGGTTTAAACACCGAACCCAAATATCGACGTTCTCCGACCCCAACACTTGGTCGCACGTCAATTCTCTAGATCATCTCTAGTCACTTATACAGCTCATATACTTATCATAAATCCTCCTACGACAATTTAGGGTTTTAATCCAATTGCACTTATAAAGTCTCTTTTTTTTCATTATGATCCTATAAATTCTATCGTGATCATGCCTCATTTTAAAAATATAATCTCTTCCATAAATCGATCACAAATCCGAAATTAGGGTGGAGAAAATCATCACTTTAGCTTCCCGACGATTTGACGATTCTTGATATTATCGCTAACAAAAACACCAATCAATCCTTTCCTATCATAGATCCATTCAATCAATAAATTTCCATAATATGAATCTTCGAAGTAAGGAAATAATCACAAAAATTAACTAGAGATTTACCACAATCTCGATTAGAATTCACCCATGTAGATCGTGAAGAAAATATTCTCCAATTAATTCTTCCTCCTCCTTTTCACTTATTTTTTCCCTTTTCCTCCTTCTCTCTAGCCGTTCTCTCTCACTTTCTCTTTCTCTCTCTCTCTCTCTCTCTGGCGGTGTCCTCTTTCTATTCTTTTTTTTAAACGTGCACTTGTATTTCTTTTAACCTAATATATATATATATATATATATATATATAAACATATGGAAGTCGGTGTGGTACCGACTTCCCAAGAAAACTGCGGGCCTCACACATACACGAGAAGAAATTATGTTGGTTTGATTCTCATAGAAGATTTCTTCCCCATGGATATATATTTAGAAAAGAACTAAAACATTTTTTAAAGTAACTTTTCACGAAAAGAAGATGCACCTCTCATGCATTTCGCCTCCTAGGTTTCAGTCCCAAGTATCCATATCTCCGTGTATACCATTCATTCTTTGTTTTGTCAGATATTCTTTTAGCGTTCATACTTTGCTGATCATTTGATTTTATAATTCCACGCGCTTATACAACGCTGTCAATATGGATAAGTTTCTAACTATTTCAGGTTTACATTGACATGAGTACATCGAGCTTGATGGTTCGTGTCTAATTGGTGGGTTGAGGCACTGTTCTACGTCCTAAGGGTTAGAGTTGATGCGTAATCTCAGTGGTTTGGTCTAAAACAATTATTCAATGGCACACCTCTTCACTCTGCTAAGGATACAAGACCTTATGAGTGTGCCAATCGAAAACCTGGGTCTAAGTAGAAAGCATTCCTTTTCGACTCTGACATCCTAGAAACCAAGCGCGGATTTTCAAAGAAAAAATGTGGAAACCAAAAAAAAAGAAAAAAAGAGAGAAAAGAACGAGGAAACGATTGTAATGATATCTCACGTAAGCATTGGTGAAATGGTATGGAGATTGTTTGGATGTTGTTTAGGGGTACGAAATGAGCTTAGGTTATGTGTAGGATTGCATGGCTCGTGACTTTCGATCGATAAAAGTCAGAACTAGGTATGCTTAGGCTTATGTTCATGTAACACGTTGTTGTGCATGATGACTAATTCTTCGAAGTATTTGTGCTAGTATCTATTGTTGTCTAACTCTTCTTTTATTCGACTCTAGTTTTGCTCGAGGACGAGCAAAGGGTAAGTCTGGGGGAGTTGATAATACCTAATCCGTCATAGTATTTTCATTATTCCTAGGTCTAGTTTTGATTATGATTCTTTGAATTTACCGATATATTGAGCACAATTGAGGTTTTTCTATCATTTCACGTGTTGTGCAGGAAAGTAAGATATCCGAAGGAAACACACGTAATTGCAGAAAATCTACCCGAAAACATGAACAAAGTGTGAAGGGGGCACGACCAAGCAACATCTTGCTGCATGACCGAGTTGATTTGGAAACCAATGCATGAATGAGCTGAATATGTGCAGGAATGAGCTGATGAATCAATGTTGCACGGTCGGGCGTCACCATGTGCACGGTCGGGCTGAGAACCTGAAACAGTACGACAGAACATCCTTTGAAGCACGACCGGACAGAAGAAGAACACACAAGCATGGCCGAGCATCCTCACAAGCACAACCGGGCTGCTCATGAATCCATGCACCGCACTTCACTTAATGCATGACCGGGGAGAAAACATCCAAGTAGCACGTCCGGACAACTACACATGCATGACCCGGTAGAAGAGGCAAGCCATGTGCACGACCGAACTCACAAACATGCACAACCGGGCTTAATGTCCAGAATAAGCCCCGTAAGTATTGCACGGCTCAGGCTTGCTCCATGCCCGGTCGATCACCTCAAGGAAGAATGGAGCACGGTCAAGCTGATTGGTGTGCGCGGTCGGGCTTGCATGGCAACTACCTAGCGAATGACACCGACATCCGTTTGAACAAGAATGAAGTTTATAAAGAACCAATAGAGAGAGAAGCCAACAAGAGGAAGACATATCAGAACAGAGATAAGAGGATGACGGATCGGAACAAAAAGAGGAGGGATCATGCTTGAAGAAGGAGATTTCGGGAAACCGAAAGATTCGTTCAAGGCCACGTTTGGAGGATAGGGAAGATGAATACATACTGTGTTTGTTTCTCTATTATTTCGGAGTAGTTATCTTTACCATGGGTTAGGGATGCAATGTAATGGATAGTTTGGTTCTTAGTAATTGATTTCAGTTTTGTTCGTTCGTATGGTTCAATGGTTTGTGCTTAATGCGTTCATACATGCTGATCACCAGTTTGAATAAGACTAGATCTGTTTGAATGAGATTAGATCTATTTCAATGAGATTAGCGATTCGTCTATGCATCGAGAGAGTCAGATTTGAGTCTCATAATAACTAGGGGTGGGCAAAAAACCCGCACTACCCGTCCCGTCCCGAAACCTGTCCCGAACCCGCAAAAAATTACTCGTACCCGCGGGTGCGGGTTCGGGTTCGGGTAATTTGAGTTCAATACCCGCGGGTTCGGGTTCGGGACGGGTTTTTTTATTTCACAAACGGGTACCCGCGGGTACCCGCAAAAATTACATAAATGCCCCTAATATTAATATTTATTACGAAACTACCCTTGTAACCCTAAACCTAAATTTCCCCTGAACCTAAACCTCTGAAAATCGCCTCCAACCCCAGCCTCTGAAAAACCCCAGCCTCTGGAAAACCGAAATCAATACCCCCTTGACCGCCGCCGCGCTCCTCCTGCTCGGCCGACGTTCCCGCTCGACGCTGCTCGGCCGACGTCCGCGCTCGACTCTCGCCCGACCAGAGGCTCGCCCGACGCTCAGCCTCCTCTCTGCGTCGACGCTGCTCGGCCGACGTCCTCTCCATACACCGCCGTCGCTCAGCAAGGAAAGTATCTATAGATCCAATTTATGATTTTAAGTCCAGTTCTCGCATTGGATACACGTAATTTTCTGTTTTTACAGAGGCATGACTATCATTTGCTTGTCGAAATTATGGAAATTCACTTTCTTTTTTCTCACTTCTCAAATGAATTCTCATCATGGTTTGTCTCATATTAAAGGGTTTATCTTTGTTGTTCTAAAATAGGACACTTGACGTGCCTGCTTTGTGGATTGTGATTATTGAAGGAATCTATGCTTTGAGCGAAAAGCTACGACCTTTGTTGGATCTTCGTGTCTCTGTTACAGGGGGTGTTCACTTTGATCTTGTCAAACGAGTTCTTCGTGATATACAACGTGCAGGCCAAGAGCCTGAAGAAATCATTCATCAGATATCAGAAACGGTTTGTCCTTTGCTTGTTCTATCTCTAGTTTTATTTTAGATTTCTGGTAGCTGTTAATGAAGAGTTTTACTGTATGTATATGCAGGTATATCCTATGTATAAAGCTTTTATAGAGCCAGATCTTCAGACTGCTCATGTAAGAATTATAAACAAGTTTAACCCTTTCACCGGCTTCCAGAGCCCAACATATATCTTGAAGGTTTGATTACTGCCCTCATCTTGATTATGCTATTCAGCTCCTAATTTGATTCTAATCCTTATGATATTATGCTATTCAGCTCCTAATTTGATTCTAATCCTTATTATATTATTTGATATGTTGTAGTCAGCAAGGAAAGTATCTATAGATCAAATCAAGGGCTCTCGATTTGCTAGTTGATCGGTTAGGTTCGCTTTAGCGGTATTTCTAGGAGAAGGGGAATTCTCGTATTTTCATACCCCATGTATTCCACGTTTACGTTTGCTTAGGGACAAGCAAACATTCAAGTCTGGGGGATTTTGATCATCTCGTTTTCATACGTATTTCTTGCACGATTTAGGAGACGTTTTTGATACATATGTGATGTTTTACGTATGATTCTGTATCCGTTTTACTTGCTTTCGTGCTTTTCATGTTCTTACAGGTTTTTACGCGTATTTGGACTATTTTGGAGCTAAAGGAACATGCACGGAGCTAAGGAGCAACTTTGGGGATCATCACGGGACAAACGGGACGAGATTGAGCATGGAAAAGCCTCACCTGGTCGGGCACAACCCTTGCACGATCGGGCAAAACCTACGGCCAATTGTGTGGACCATTTAGCACGACTCGGGCAAGCATTTAGGACCATTTTTCCTTGTGCCCGAGCGGGCACACATGCCATGCCCGATCGGGCACCATTCCAGCACCACAGGACGCGCACGAACTGCCCTAGCCGCACCCGAGCGGGTACAGTCACTACCCGAGCGGGTAGCGGCCCGAAACTGCTCAAAACTTAAGTAAACTTAACTTAAAACATAAGGGAACTCGTGGGGCAATTAGGGCAACAATTGGACCGACTTAGGAGGCTTAAAAGGAGGCAAAAAGACGTCATTACAGCAAGCATACAGAGGAGAACAATTCAGCGAAGTTAGAGCAGATTCTTGCGAGGAGATAAGCGAGGAGCATTGGAGATCAAGCACTGCCACTTCGGTTTTGTTTGGTTTTTATGTTCCTTATACTTTCTACTATGTTTATGTTTCTTTACAGACGCATGAGCGAGTAGTTTGTTTGTTCTAGGAGAAGGGATTAGCCCTTGGCTATCCCGAGACCGCTTTTGATCTATTTTGAATGCATCTTCCCGTTTTAGTTTATCTATTCTTTATCTGAGTACTTCAATTTACTTGTGTTTGCGCTGGCCACGTAGATGCATGTGTTAGGGGTTAGGAGAAGGACCGAAAGGAGAATTCTAATCCTAGAAAGTCAGGTTTAGAACAACCGAGGTTAGGCCACGAAAGTAGGGTAGCAACGGTTGAGGGTGAACGGGCGAATCACGGAGTTTATGGGTTTAGTTCATGGTGTCAGCCACGAAAGTAGGGGGCAGCTTGTCTAGATCACGTGTCTATGCCTTGAGAGAGGGTAGATATCATGTTAGGATCGTCCGCCTTAGATAGCTTTAACTGGGATTGCATGATAGATAGGTTGATCGTTGGTTTCGGTAGTCTTGTGGTGAAACCGGTTTCCTAGGACGTTTATCTCATCGTTAGAACCCGAGTAGTTTAGTTACTTTCAGTATTTCATTCCTTATTCACCTTCTTTCGTTAGCAAGTTTGATTCATAGTTCGGGTTTAGGTAGCGTTGCGTAGTCTCTGTGGGATCGACACCTAAAATACTACACACGTGTCGTGCACTTGCGGGTAGATTAGGTTATTTAACTCTGATACGCATCAAGTTTTTGGCGCCGTTGCCGGGGACTATTGTCAACGCGTCTTAGATTCGAACCTAGAGTCCTTCTTGCTTTATTTTTATTTTTATTTTATTTTTGCTTTTGTTTACTTTCGATTCTTTCTACCTAAGTTCCTTTCGTTCGTTCTTTTTGGCGTATGACCAGGGGCACTTCTATCGAGCGAACTTGCAGACTATTGAGAAAGGGTAAGGAAGAAGACAACACAGAGCCGTCAGAACAACAGAATATGGATAATCAGAACGGCCATGAAAATGCTCAGTTACCTCTCGGTAATTTGGGGCAAATGCAGCAACAGCCACTCGTGCCTCAACCACGAGAACCACAGGCTCCTCCACCACGTCGTCTAAGGGATTACGTGGTGCCGAACATGAACAACGTGCAAACGGCTATAAGGATGCCTGCTGTTGCAAGAGAACAATTCGAGATTAAGCCAGCGATGATCAACATGCTTTATCAGAAGCAATTCATGGGTGGAAACCATGAGGATCCACATCAGCACCTCAGAGATTTCCTCGAACTTTCAGGTACGTTTAAAATTCACGGAGTCTCTAAGGATGCAATCTTGCTACGTCTTTTCCCCTTCTCAATTGGGGGAAAAGCGAAAACATGGCTGCAATCACTCCCCGCCGGATCTATCACCATTTGGGATCAGCTCTGCACACTGTTCCTTTCACGCTTCTTTCCTCCGAGCAAGACGATTCAGATGAGGGGGGAAATCACCACATTCAGATGCAGAGATGGAGAGACTTTGTTTGAGGCGTGGGGTAGATTCAAGGATCTTCTACAGTCATGTCCACACCATGGACTTGAGCAGTGGTACGTTATCCAAACGTTTTATAACGGGATTGCAGATGAGCATCGTATGAGGTTGGATAACGCTGCAAGAGGATCATTCATGGATCTAAGCGTCGAGGAGGCATTTGAGCTGATTGATAACCTCGCCATGAACCACACCATGTGGTCAACTCCGAGAGGTATGCCTAATAGCACTCGTCGTTTATATGAGCCTAACCAGAATAGAGCTATGGGTAATGCAGCGAATGCCATGTACTGTGCAAATTGCGGAGATACGGACCACGTAGCGTATCAATGCACAGTACATGAGGATTACGAACAGATGAACTACGCTCAGCAGCAAGGCAACACGCAATTCGGGAATACCTACAACCCGAATTGGAGGAATCACCCAAACTTGTCATACGGAACGACTCAGCCGGTAAGGTATTCAGAGTTTCCGCAAAGACAGCAGCCATATCACCAAAACAACCAGCAAGCACAGCAAGCTTCGCAAGCCCCTCAACCTCCTCAAGCCGTTTCATTAAACCTAGAGGGGGTATTGCTCGAATTTATGAAGAAGCAGGAGCAGCAACAACAGGAGCTTAGATCTCAGATGGAGTCTCTAAGTACACATGTGAAGATGTTGGAAAACTCCATAGCACAACAGGCTGCTTCATCCTCTCGGAATCCTGGACAGCTTCCCGGTAAGCCCGATCTTAACCCGAGAGAGCATGTGAACGCTATAACCTTGCGCAGCGGTAATGTGCTTACGAATCCACCCCCAAAAGAGCACGAGAGAGTTGCTGGAAAATCAGTAGA